>JAQFVV010000007.1:12374566-12972066 GCA_028023455.1 Epiperipatus broadwayi | reverse complement strand
TTAATGATAGGTGCATAGTAATTTATTTTTGGGAAAATTAATATGTTAATGAGTGATATTTTACTATGCAATGAAAGATATGCTTTTGAAAGTGAGGTTGTCACCTTTTCAATTGCAGATATTAATTGTTCTTGTATAATCTTTCTCATTGCATTCATAGACAGATGAATTGGGAGACCAAGAAATTTGTGGGGAGGGGAACTGCAAACTGAATGAATTTGATTACCAGAAAGTATACTCCAAATAGATGTTTTTTCTTTATTAAATTTTAAACTATAAGCTGCAGAGTAATTTTCTAAAATGGTATACATTAAAGGCAAATGTTTTTTGGATGGCAAAAAAATGACTATATCATCCATGTATGAAATATGATTGATGGATTGGTTTATGAGGGGTACATATATTCCTGGCAATTTAGATTCTATTTCTAGTAGGAGGGGGTTAATATATGTGATAAAAAACAGTGAACTAAGGGGAGAGCCTTGTGGTATTGAGTTGTGTGGAGTGAAGTCAGGGGACATTTTGCCATTAAGAGTAATGTGTATTTTTCTATTGATGAGCAGGTTTGCTAGAACATACATTATAGGTATTGGAATCTTATGTTGACTAAGCACCTGTAGCAGCTTGTCCACAGGCACCGAATCGAATGCAGCCTGTATGTCTAATTGAATTGCAATAGGTGCTGATTTTCTAGCTTGTCTTACATCCTCTATTAATATTTTACATAACATAAGTGCTTCAGAAGTAGAACATCCTTTTCTAGCAAACTGAAACTTAGACAACCCAGGAAGTATTAGGGGTTGAATTTTGTCTTTTAAAAGAGACTCTATTAGTTTGATGATCAGAGGAGACATTGAAATAGGGCGTAGATTATCTAGAGGAGAAGGAAGTGTATTTTTTTTTAGAAAAGGGACCAGTGATACTGGATAAAGTTGGTCAATGTTATATATTTGTTTTGATAAATAATTTATCATATTGTGTACTATTGGGATAGTAAAGTGGCTAAGATGTGATAATAAAAATTTTGGAATTGCATGTGTACCTGGGTGTGTATTGAGAGGAATTTCATACTTTGTAATGTTATGTTCTTCTGTGGTAAAACCAAAGTGAAATGAAGAAAATTTTGGAAAAGGAAATTTTTGGAGTCTAGATTTAAAGTGGTAATATATTTGGGGAGTCATGTCTTCCCCAGCAATCATTTTTGAATCAAAAATAATAGATGAAGGAGTTAATTTTTTGGGAGTATAACCTAAAGCCCACCGAATATATCCTTTAGACCAGTTATGGGGATTAGCTAGAAAAATTTTTGCTTTTTTTATAGAGAGATAATCAGCCAGTATGAGTTGGGTTTGCTTGTATTCTTGTTTTAAAAACATTATTGATGTAACTGAAGAAGGGTCACATGAAGTATTTTTTAGTTTTAAGTGTATTGTATCTAACTTATTAACAAGATTAGTGGGAGAACTATTTTTGGAGGTATAATGTTGAATAGTAGAAGAGATTATGTTAATAAATGATAGCCAGGCCTCTACTGGGTTTAAAGATAGTATGTCTACCTTCTTAAAATAAATATAAATCTCAGAGAGAACAGCTTCAGGTGTAGTGGATTTTAAAAGAAGACGAGTAGTTTTATTTAGAGGAAGAATTGGTTGATGTTGCATGTGTATTGCAAGTTCCACATTAAGTGCTAAATGATCAGAGAAAGTTACAGGACATAGAGAGGGATTTATTATGAAATGTAGATCTGGTGAATAGAATACAAGGTCTATTAGAGAGGAGTGTTTTTTAGTGTAGAATGAAATGGAGTTAGTTGGAAAAAACCTTCAGCACTCATGAGATTTTTATTAATCAAATGAAGGTATTTTAATGTAAAATTCTTATAAGACATGTTAAAATCACCCATGATAATAGTTGGGTAAGAATTTGTAGCTAAAATTAAATTTATTTTATTTATTAATTGGTGAATTAACACTGGCTGATTATATAAATAGAATGTTATTAAATTCACTGTAAAAGAAGAATGATAAAGAATAATTATACTCATATGCTGATCTAAGTACAAAATTTTAAAAGTTTGAAAAGGAGAACAATGATGGATGAGAATCCCTACCCCAGCAGCAGCAATATCAGATGTTGAAAATTTACTGTATCCAAATTTACTAAGGTAGAGTTCAGGATTAAATGCTGAATGTACTGAGCATTTTGTCTCTGTAAATAAAAGGATATGGGGTGAGAATTGCCTTATCCAATTGCTAATTGCATATATTCGCTGGGTAGAGTTAATACCCCTTACATTGACTGCTGTAATAGAAAGACCCATATTATCAATTATATAAAATGGTGGGAGAATGATATTTTATAGTTTATTGTATAATGAATGGGACAACTAATATTAGTAAAAGTATAATAGGAATGTGTTAAATAGAAAAGAAAAATTATAATAATACACCACTGTGAAAACAATGAACTTACCCTTGCAAGTGAAGTTCTATTGAGTTTGTTGTGCATATTTTTGTTCATAAACATGATAATTATTCTCACATTTGGAATTAAATCCAAAAAATTGTCCTGGTTTGAAAGTCTATATGTGTTATTTATGCCACTCATCTTGATAGTCTATTTTTAATGGTGCTTCAAAGTCTGTCTCTGTATTTTGAGACATGGTATTTGTTATGATATCCTTAGATTTAGTAGATCTTCTGTGTACATCCACTCCTGCCATCAGAAGAAGCTGCTCTTGTGTCAATGGATTTGTACTTTGTTTTTGTCTGGTCCAATGAAATGTTGATTCATTAGCCGGATAATCTGTTTCACCTGTTTTATTTGTGAGTTTTGTTTTTTTTAATGCTGGTGTGGTAGACTTTGTATCATTTTTCTTTGATTTTCTTTCACTATGTTTGTCAGGTTCATTAGTTTGTATAGGCTCTTGATGCAATGCGGATTTTTTCCTTTTGTGCATTCGTTTCTTAGTCTTTACTTTAATTAATTGGAACTCTTCATCAGAGCAAGGAAATGGTAAGGTATCACTCATGTACTCTGTTTCTGTTTCCTCCTGTGAGGTATAAGATTTATTTGGTATAATATTCATGGAGCTATTTTGACTAGGATCATCAAAGCTGAGATTTTGCTTATTTGTGTTGTTGTCTTCATTATTGGAAATAAATTCATCAAGGCTGAGATTTTGCATATCTGTGGTTTTGTCTTCATTATTGGGAATAAGTTCATCAAGGCTGAGATTTTGGATATCTGTGTTGTTGTCTTCATTATTGGGAATAGGTTCATCTACTTTTGTTTTTTCAGGGTTACTTTGCATGAGTCTGATTTCATTATTAGTTATTGGATCTCTACTGCACTGATGCATTTTTGTTTTTTTAATACCACACTTTTTACAAAAACGGTTAGGGCATTCTTTGACAAGATGATCTCTGGCTTTACAGAAAAAACACTGAGGTGAAATGCCTCTGAAAGTAACTATCAAAGGTGAAGAATCTGTTGCATGTAATGTTGGTATATCTGTTGGTTGCATATTTTTCTTCAATGACATAGTGAAATGAGCAGTATTGGTTAGAACTGGCTGTGTGGCTCTTTTTTCCCATACATATTTAAAGTTGGCCACAGTTCCAACATTTTTTAGTAAATCTTGTAGATCATCAGCTTTAAAGTCTACATGACAGTTCTTAATTTGTCCATTCAAATTTGTAGGTCTATCAATGTCTATGTAACAAATAAATTTTCCATTAAGAAAGTGAATATGTTTTTCAAATATTTGTTTTTGAGCCACATTATGATATTCTATTGTTTTATATCTGCTATTAGGATGATCTAGCACTTTGTATATCATTGACCAAAGTTTTTTTTTCTGATAAATAAGAATAAAATTCATCAGTAGGAAAATTCATGACTGAAGAATTAGTATCTGTTATAGCTATTGTAGACGTTTTAATACTTTTAAATTTTTGAAATGATTTAAGAACTGTTAAAGGAATTGTTTGTATAAATTTTTCACATACAGAAACATAATCTGTATTACTAGTTGATAATAAATTTGTATTTTCTTGTTCCATTTGTAGTTCATTGTCAAAATTAAAAATTTCTGTTAAATTTTCTTCTGTAATTACATTGTTATCTTGTTCAGATTTTTGCTTTAAAATACTAGCATAAGTTTGTTTAATATTCTTATTTAATTCAATAGAATCAGATGCCTCAGGCAAATTAGTATTTTTAAATTTATTTCTTGTTTTAGATAAATCAGATAAGGCTTCAGCCATATTGGATCCAGTTTTTACTTTTGAAAAAGAACTATTGTTAACTTTGACTTTTTCTAGATCTTGATAAGAATTATTTTTATCTAAGCTATTATTAGCAATTTTTAAATTGGAATTAGAATCAGAAATATTAGACATTTTAAATCTAATATTCTTCTTTATATTAACAACAATTTTGCTCGAAATAGAGCTTACCTTTAAGTGGAAAATTTCCTTTTTCTTTTGGTATACTTTTCACTATCAAATTCAATCAAAAACCAATAAAACTTAAGTCTAAAGCAGGAGCTGAAATGAGTCAACTTTCTCAGTCAAGAGCCAAGATGGCTACCCTACTACTACTACTACTACTACTACTACTACTACTACTACTACTACTACTACTACTACTACTACTACTACTACTACTACTACTACTACTACTACTACTACTACTACTACTACTACTACTACTACTACTACTACTACTACTACTACTACTACTACTACTACTACTCCTCCTCCTCCTCCTCCTCCTCCTCCTCCTACTCCTACTCCTACTCCTACTCCTACTCCTACTACTACTCCTACTCCTACTCCTACTCCTACTCCTACTCCTACTCCTACTACTACTACTACTACTACTACTAATAATAATAATAATAATAATAATAATAATAAACTATTACCACAGCGATTAAATATGTTAAATAAAATTTAGTAGACCAAGTACACTTTTAACATATGTTGTCATAATCATGGTTGTTTTATTAAGAATCTATGGAAGCTATTTTTTTCTAATTTAAATACTGTTTGCTCTTGGGTTCATCATTATATATTCATTTTGTGTGATAAACCTTGTCTCTTTGATTTTACATTTTCTAATGTTTCTTCACACATTATTTCAATACTAAGATCAAAACTGTGTCCATATTTTCTTTTATGTGCATCCATAGTTTACAACCACAAATGACAATATGGACACAATTTTGATCCTAATATTATTAAAATAATATGTGAAGAGAGAAAACATTAGAAAATGTAAGATCAAAGAGACATAGTTTGTCACCCAAACTGAATGTATACTGAACAAAATAGCAAACAGTATTTAAAATAGCAAAAAAAAAAGTTTCATAATTATTATAGAACAATGATTATGGCACACATGTATATAAAGTATACTTGTCTTCTTAATTTATTTAAATTATTTAATGTTTGTTGTAGTATTTTTCTATTGTAGCTACATATTGTAGTATGGATTCATCATGGGTAAACCTTGGTGGTGGAAAATCATCACCATCCACCCAAGTCAACGAAATATAAAATTTAATATAAAATATATAATAAATAACTAGGAATGAATATAATGAGAATGCAAGATCAACACGGCTAATTATATTAAATAAGTTCACCAGCATTGCACAAAAGTAATAAACATACATCATCATGAATGATTAACAATAAAAATAAACCAGTCCATCTTGTGACTGGATTTGAAATAGATTTACTATAGACAAGACTAATTATTTTGTCATTTCCAACTTGGGGCAGATTTTTAAACCATAATTTGGATGCACAAACTTAAGTGCTAATCCATAAGAATATAATAATTAAAAAATAATGATGTGATACAAAAACAGGATGTTTTTAGTATCTTAGCATCATTAATCTTATTGTTGTATTTTTATGGAGTAGTACCTGTTTATGTGCTTCCAGATAATTATTGTCTATATTCATGCCCTAAGTTTAACAGTGGCTTATATAATTAGCCTAGTCCATAATGGACCCTTTCAAATACAGTCACAAGATTGACTCTTGATTTATTTTTTATTGTTGATCATTCACGATGATGAATCATTATTACTTTTGTGTAATGCTGGTGAACTTATAATTAGCTCTGTGTTGATCTCTCATGTTCTTTACTTTTTATATTTAATTTTATATTTTGCTTATTTAGGGATAATGATGCTTTCCCATCTCATAATTCAGCCCTAATGTGGTGCACAATAACAAATGGCTTCCCAATAGTGGACATTGTAACCTGTTTTTCATATTAACCTCTATTTTAAGTAGAGTTACAATTGTTACCCAACTTGTGAGACCATTATTTTCAAATTGTTACAATTTCTGACCCAGTTGTGGGATATTGTAACCCCAGATTCTCTCTTATTAACTCCTATTTTTCATATTATTACATATATAATATAGGGAGCATATGAATAGCTCAAACCAGCTCTTATTGATAAGTGTGGGAAAAGAAAAATATTTAAAATCTATCTAGGGTATTTCTATACCCAGACCAATTCTAGATAGAGATTTTAAATGTTTTCTCCTCTTACCACACTTATTGATAAGAGCTTGTTTGAGCTATTGGTATGCTCCCTGTAGTACATATTTGTAAATACAAGCGTATAAAAGCAATGTCATGAAATATACAATTTGCTTTATCAATTATAATAATATTACCTTTAAGGCTTTGGTGATGATGCTAAGGCTATTAATATATAGTAGATCTGAATTGGGTTCAATCTCATATAGCTATTTGAGTTAGATAGCTGGATTTAAAGACATTTTTACATCTGAAAATTTCAGATATTCTACTCAATAGTTCCGTATTAAAAAAGTACTGGGTTTTGAGTTGATATTTCAGATCTAGTGTCTGAATGTTCTAGCTCCTCACTGAGGTAAGCCAAAATCTTGAAACAAATTGGTCTGCTGATAGGAATATTGTAGATAGAGATTTTAAATATTTTTCTCTTATTACACTTATCAATAAGAGCTTGTTTGAGCTATTGGCACATTCCCTATATTATATATTTGTAAATAAAAGCTTATAAAAGGAATGTCACACAATATATGATTTGTTTTATTGATATAACAATAAAATAATAAATATAATGATAATTAACTATTATATACAATCTTTCTATCTGCAGAAGTATTTTCTGTTAATTTCTTAACCTTTCTCAACTGTTGAGGAGAGTTAGGAATTAACTGAAAGTACTTCTGCCGATTTAAAGACTATATATAACAGTTAATTGTTGTTATATTTATTATTTTTATTGTTATAACAATAGTTTACAATTAAGAGACATTTTATTTGTGTGTGTAATGTGTATATATATATACTTTTCAAACTTACTAGACAAATCCAACATTTGTTGCAAATAGTTTACTAATAAATCAACCCAATTGGTTACTTAACCTTTTTATTTACTAATTATCCACATCATTATAACCCTCTTCTTTTTGATATGTTGATTTTTTAATTTATAAATAAATGTTTAAAGTAAATATTAAATAATAGCAATATCGTTTATAATAGCAATATTGGATATATATTTACTGTAGTTTCTCTATATTATATATATTAGAAATAATAAAAATAATTTAAAGAATACTAAATAATTTTAAAAATGGAGCAGATTAATAAAAATATGATAAATATTTATTTTTACAATGTTACCAATAAAAAAAAACTATATATTAAAAATATAAATAGTAAGGTATTGTGTGCTTCCGATTTTAAATATTTCATAAAAAGCAATTACACAGTTTACATATTATTACATTTAGAAAATTTTATATAATTCATTTAATATCTTATCTCTTTCCATTACACTTGTAATATTAAACATATAAATGTTCAGACATTTATAAAGAAAAGCTAGATATGTTATTTCAGTACAATGCATACAATAATCTCTGAACATTTATATGTTTAAAATTTTATTATATATTAAAATATTTATGAAAATGAAAAACTACTCTACATTTTTTTTCTTGCACAAATCAAGAAATAATAGTAACCATTATAGCTCATTTAAAATACATTTATTTGATAAAATTATTAGTGCTACATGGAACATGTTTCTTAGTCTGATTACAGATTCCATATATTGATTAAAAGTATAAATGCATTATAATAACTTCACACACATATTCAGCTTCATACAATCATGATAGTAATAAGTTCATAACAGATTTTTAAGGATGAACAGTACATAAGCAGGTTCAATTCTATAAAAAAACTTGAAAGATGCAATTGAAGAGTTAAATAAAATGTTACTTGAGTAAATCTTAACTTGTATTAAATTAATGAAGCTTTTTGTACATAAATATAATACTCTATGTGGTTAGGGCAATGGTAGAGTGCTAGATTTTGCTTCCAAAATTCTCATATTGATTCCTAATTTGTGCACTTATGGCATTTGTAATTTCTTATGAATTCTCATGGAATAAAGTCATTTGATAATTTTACAAATAAATAGGAGGTACATTTCTTGGTATTTGGATCTAAAAAAAATTTGAATTATAACTTCCGAACTATTGAAAGTGGACCTATATTGCATAATCATACCACCATACAGTCACTCCTCAAATGAATATGGTTATTCCAACTCCAAACAAAAAAAAAGACAAAGAAAAGTCACAACCCAAATATATACTCATACAGAAGTGTCAGAAATGTTCTTGTCATCAGAATTATCTGAGGCTAAAATATCTATATGAAGTTATAATGGAATTATAGTTGTAATCAATATATAGAACCTATAAACCTGATAAAAATATGTCTGCATATTTACATGATTACACAGTCATATCAATTTAACATGTAAATAATAAACTACTGACTTGATACATATAATAAAATATCATCTGCCATCCAGTTTGACATATTAAATAAAATATATTTATCATATAAAGACATGATATTTATAGAACATTAAATTACAAATATATTTTTGTAATTAGAGGGGATAATATAATCTATTTAAAGTATATCTACTATACATGTACTTAAATATTAAATACATTTTTGATAAATTATTATATATTATTATAAAACACACACTTAAATATGAATATATCATAAATATATAACAAAACATGTTTTAACCTATTGCATAAGCTTAGCAGTGATTCTGATCAGAAGTTTGAAATTTTAGGCATTATGATGGCATTGCAATTGCTACCTTTTCTACATTGTTTAAGCCTATCTATATTCTTAAATTATGGTTTGCCAAGATGTGTTACTTTTTTCTGCTGCTACAACTTTAAATTATTAATTTCTAAAAAAATCATGAAGATGTCAGCATTATATGGACCTTTTTGCACAATTGATAGTACCATAATGTTATTATGAAGCTATAGAAGAGGTGACTAATTTCTGATTCACTGAATGTTTTAAGATGTTTTAGCCTGAAACCAATTACTGAATATTGTAGATTTGTAACCAAAAAATATAATTAGTTTTAAAATTAATACTTATAATATGCTTTAAACATATATAGATGAAGTTAATAAAATTTTCACAAATAACAACATTTAGCTTAGCACTTTTGGAGTACATTTACTCCATATTTATAGCTATTATTATGTGTTAAGTGTAATGAATGCAAATTTATGCAAATCGTTATCCTGTCCACTTTTTTTGATATTGTAAAGCAGGCATCCCTTTGATTAATTGTGTTTGGATCAATCCCAATGAAATACGCTTCCTTTTATTTTTCTTTTGGTGTCATTTCTTTCTTTGTGAACAATTTTGTGGCTAGAAAGTTCAAATTTATGATTAAATGTTGATGCAATATTTTTCAAAAATATTTATATTTAAACCAAAAACAATGTCACTAATAGAAGTTTGTCTTTGAAAACACTTTATTTTTAAAAAGTCAACTCTTAAAAAGTTCATTGTGGCAAATGGACCCAGTTTCTGTTTGGTAAAAAAGAAATGGCTTTTGTCAAAATGGTAAATAGAATACTCTTTAAATTTTAATAACAATAGATAATTTATTAACTTTTAGAAATTTATTTATTTCTTTGATGATAGGTAATCATAAATATATATATTTTTAATAACGAAGTTCAAATATCTAATATTTTACTGTTCTAAATTTTTGAGTGGGTAAATTATATCCGATATTTTATTATAGGTAAGAACTTCATTTAGTTATTTATTTTCATATTAAAAACATGAATGTTTAAAATTGATATTTAAAAGCTTACATTTGTAATTTATAATATTAAAATTACTTCTATAACATATAGAAAAAAGGTTTAATTATAAAAAGAAAAAGTCAAATATGGAGCAATATTTAATAAAAGATTAGATAGGTTCTATTCAAAAATGAAAAGCAGTTTTTTTTTACTCAAGATATAAGGCAATTAATCAAATTATCCACAAGAATGCAAATAAATAAATAGCTAGTCATCCATATCAATCCACAGAAAAAGCCAACAATCATTTTGTCATTACAAAGCATTTCATTTTCAAATAGGGTTATTATTAAATGAAATTAGAAATCAATATTAATTCCACCAATTTATAAAATGTTAAATTTGGGCTGGTACTTATTATACATAAAATCAATTATAAATCACTTTATTTTTCTTACTGCATTGCCAAATCCATATAATATTAATATCATCTATGTTCTTTATTACATTCTACAATGCTTTTTTACAACCCACTATTGACAGTTTTGATTGCTCCAGAAATCTTCTTCAGAACATCTACTTATATTTCCAAATAGAAGTTCTGAAGAAGATTTCTGGGGCAAATGGAACAGACAATAGTGGGTTGTAAAAAAGCATTGTAGAAAGTAATAAAGAATATAGGTGATATTAATATTATACAAGTATAAATCACATGATATCTACTTACAGTATACTGTTCAGCAGCAAATTCTTTTTTCTTTCTCACCATGATTAGGCCACATAGCAATAAATAGATGGTATATTGTAGTACTTAATAAATCCATATCCAAAATCCCTAGATTAGTTTTCTAGTTTTTGGATACTAAAAAGAAAACAATTTAAATAAAAAAATATAGATATACTGCTCCAAGATCAAAAGTTTTCACTAACATAATTTTTTGTCTAGAAAATGGTCTGGGAATATTGGATAGGATAGCATTGGATAAAGATCTATGAAGCATTGCCATCAGAATCTATTAATTAATAATATTAGGAGAAATAAATATGGTGAGAAAAAAATCCTATTTATTCTGTATGTTGGACAATAAAAATACTAATAAATATTATTCTGCATATGTTACTGACTAATGTATTTATTTCATCAAGGGCAAAATGGGATACACTTATACTGAGCCATTGTCTATTTTTTTCATGGTTGGGCACAGTGGCAGAATAGTGCAATATGGATCATAGGTTGTGTCTGTCATTTGTTATGCACAAACTTTTTATAGACACCTGAGTAATATCTTATTTATAAATGTACCCACCTTTACACATTAAAATATTTTCAAAATCTAGTTCAAGATAAGTATAAATTATTGTAATTATCAAAACATCTATTATATATGATGGATAATTAGTAATGTATTCTTTACAAAAGCAACTAATAAATATATGAAATGACAAATATAAACACAAAACCAACTATTTATCAAAAGTCAATAATTATTCAAGGAAATTAAATTAATGTTATGAAATAATATTTATTGTTGATAATTATGCTTAATAAATTTAATATCATAACATAGTTATTAGACATATCAAAAATATAAAATAAATCAATTACTTAAAAAATCATTTATTCATTGTCAAATCAAAGTATAATTTATTAAATATAAAACATTCAAATCACCTGTGTGAATAAATGTAAAGACCAACCTCAAACAGCTAAAGTTGGGAAATAGCGAAGTGAATGTTTTCTACTTTTCTGCTAGTGTTATGCATTATAATATTTTGTTAAACATCTATATAAAGCTATGTTATATACATTTAACATAAACATCACATGCATTTTAGTACAGCCAAAAATTATTCATATAAATATGACTTAAAATTGATTACTGTCTTTCAATGTTAAAAAGAGACTAGTCTCTTATACTTTGTATACAGGTTTCATATAATATCTGTAACAGAGTTTCTTGTAATAATACTGTACTGTCATATTAAATTAACTTTCAAAATTTTAATATTTACTGTGTGTTAATATTCAGAGATAACAGTGCAGTACATGTGTAATAGATTATCTTCTATTTAAAATTTCAGTTTGAAATTACACTAGTAAGTCTATTAGTCAATTACATTAATTCTAACATCTCTGAATATTAGTGTTAATATCTGTAATTAGGAAAATGTAAGTAATGCAAAGAATATAAAAATCTTCATGCTCTGATTCCAAGATATTTAAGATTGGCCTATATAATTCAATTTAGATACAAAGATAAGTTGACTATTCTTATCTTTTCAAAGTCTCTATCATGTGTCTTGGATCAACAGTTTCCTCACATTCAAAAAGTAATGTTGATTTAATATAATAGTACAGCTCATGTGTAAAGGGTTGATTATCTTCTATTTAGAATTACAGTTTGAAACTGCACTTGTATATCTGTTAGTTAAATGCATTAACTTCATATTTATGTATAAACAAGAAGTTTAAGTACAAAACTGTTTTAACAACAGGCTTTATATTAATAAAACAAAATTTTTACTATGTGTGAATCTAATGAACACGTTAAATTCATAAGACTCTCAAAACCACATATATTCTGTTAGTAGACTTTTTGCTCTCGCACTGTATCCCACTATTATAGATACATGCTTAACCAATTATTACTAGTGATTGAATGAGATTAAGCCAACTCAAATGACGACATTACTGTTAATTTTAAAAATAGTCAGAATGAAAGTTATTTTAATTTGCATTTTCAAGTATAAAGCAATCAATTAAAATAACTAACAATTATTTTATTTAAAAAGGGTAAAATAAATAATTAAATAACCTTTTTCCGTACCGACTAATTTCTAGTAAAGTAATTTCACTGACAGAATTTTATTTGAAGAAACACTTAAGACTTTAAAATAGTTCAGTAATTTAAAAGAATTTGTCAATTATTATCATTAGAACAAGAAGATTCTTTGACTACACATTAAATCTTCATTAAAAAAAAAAAAAACTCAAATGGAGATCAATAATATTTAAAATAATTAACAGCAAAACTTCGGAAAAAGATGGGGAGAAGGATATTAGAATTGAAAATACATTTTTGAAATGTGATTATTCTTTTTCTATTAAAACATTTTTAAATTAAAAAAAAATGCAATAAACACTTTATTAAATTATTGATTAATATTTCAGATGTAAAAAGAAAGATAAAAAACATATTTTAAATTAAAAGCTCAGCTATCTTAAAATTGTCGTATCTGTAGAAGAATGAAGCACTAAATATTGAAAAGATATAACGAATGTTATGTAAGTTAATATTTTGTTTCGAAATTGGATTTCATCCATTCCAAATAGCTTTTTTATTTTTATAAAGTTATTATGATCAACAAACAACAGCAAACACACGGCCACCGACTGATCCCCCTGCACACTTGCAGAATTACAAATTTTTGATATTTATGACAAAGTTTATAAAAATGGTGTTTGTTCAATTTAAATAATATTGATGTTCTAATTTCCTTTACTACTTGAATATTTACATAACATATGACCCATAAATAACTGGCCATATGATTTATTACTGTATGATTATTTTTTAACAAAATTGGTTGATCAAACAATGCAGAAACTTATAAGTGAAAAATAATGTGATCCATAATAATAACTATCTTTTAACAAAAAATAATAAAATCTCATATGTTGTACTTTTGTTATAAAGCAGTTACGGAAACATTTACAGCATTTCTCTGTATAGTAATAAAGTTTCAGGCTCTGGGTGTAAGTCTTCAAATGATTTTCAGTTTTAGTGTTTCTGGCATTCAAACTTCTTGGAGATCCCCAAATAACAAAACCATTTGAAAATGGTGATGATGATGATGATGATTATTATTATTATTATTATTATTATTATTATTATTATTATTATTATTATTATTATTATTATTATTATTATTATTATTACATTCATATTGGCCTTTCAAACCAAATTGTGCAAACGCTTTTGCGAGTGTTAAATAATAAATGAATACCCTCTGACCAAACAAGATACTCAAATATTTATATATGAGCAAATCTGAAGTACTGGCACAGAAGATGTGACTATAGAACAGTCACTTTAAATTACTATATATAACGTATGAATGAATGATGCCGATGAAATTTACTAGAATTTACTGAACGTCATTCCAACACTATAAAAATAAATGCTGATTTATATATATGATTAAGTTTCAGTTGGAATGACGTTCAGTAAATTCTAGTAAATTTCATCAGCGTCATTCATTCATACGTTATATATAGTAATTTAAAGTGACTGTTCTATAGTCACACCTTCTGTGCCAGTACTTCAGATTTGCTCATATATAAATATTTGAGTCATAGGAATAAGAGGATTCCTTTTATTCCTGCATAAATTCTATATCTTGTTTGGTCAGAGGGTATTCATTTATTATTTAACACTCATAAAAGCGTTTGCACAATTTGACTTGAAAGGCCGATATCAATGTAATTACAATTGTATACAGACGCTATAAAAATAAATGCTGATTTATTATTATTATTATTATTATTATTATTATTATTATTATTATTATTATTATTATTATTATTATTATTATTATTATTATTATTATTATTATTATTATTATTATTATTATTATTATTATTATTATTATTATTATTATTATTTATCTTTCCAAAATACAGTTTTAGCTCAGAAATATCAAATAAAAGATAATCAAATAAATGGGCATCCAATGACGTTTTCAAAGTCATTGATGTTGATGCATTAGATTTTAGGCTTCACAATATTCCAATGCTCCTTTTTTAATTATATGATATTCCTGCTAATTTATTACTTAAAAATCCTGAAATTAGTTTATCAATTTAATGAAACACTATATTATTATATAAACTTTAAATTAAACATGGCTCAGTATATATGTAAACAAAGGAATTAAATTCCCATAAAGTATGAATTAAAAGCACCATAAATGCTGAACAAATGATGAAGACTGTCACTCTGAAATACCAGCAATGTTAGCATAGATATGCCAATTAAACATCAGATATCCAAGAATAGGTGGATTCATTATGTTGTTGATCCTTTGACCAACATTTAGGGTATGTTTAACTAATATCCTGGGGAATAGTGATTTGCTCCATTTGTTTAATACCATTATATATATTGTAATGGTCAGATTAGTATGCTTCATTAACATAGTGCTGAATTCGACCACCACACTGAAAAGCAGCACATAGGTAATGAAGCTTCCAGTAGTACTGAGTTTGAACATGGTTTATTGGTTCCACAATACACTCTATGAAACAACACATCTGATGCCACATTAGTAAACATTTCTTTAGGCATGGGGATCAGGGAGATGTGAAAGACCCAATAGACTTTATTTTCGAGTTAGCTATATATAATATTAATATTAGACATTTATATTTTAAATAATCGAGAAGATAGTATATGGAATGGGTGTGTCGAATAAATAAATATATGATGGCAAACGTATGGTTTGAAATTATTTAATTATAACATTTAAGATTAAAATTATTTAAAGAAAACATAATTATATTAAAATTCCAGTAGTGGTATTATTTTTCCAATACTGTTTTATATTTACAAAGAGTATAATTATTTGACTGACATAATCTAGCTACCTGAATTCTTGAGCAAGTATTCCAAATTCATGTCTTCAGGGATTTAATAGCTTTGCAATTAATGAGTCTAAATTAAAAATGATAATAGCAGCTGTGGACATATATTTTATTTAATCAAATAAAGTATTTATGAGGCGTTAAATTATGGGCAAACATTGATTTGAAAGTGAGTTTATGTCAAATAATGTGGAGATGGAGTCATACTTGGGATAATAAAATTAATAATAGAGAAACACGTGGCATGTTTAGAAAAGTGATGTGAGCATGGCAGTACATTGAAACTGCTGAGCCAATGGATGAATTTGAAACAATGGGTTGGCATTTGCCATAGGCCCAAAGGTAAGAGGGTCACATAAGCATCATCAGGTGCAAATGGTTCATGCCACAATTACTACCTGACTGTGTGACGGGCGTCAAGCCCTACAAGAACATTCATTATGTCACCTTGTGTAGGACGACTAGGATTCAGTAAATACTGTATGATCCAGAGTATCCAAGGCTCAAAGATGGATTATCACATCTCTAAACTGTAACACATGTATAACTAACATAATAGGTTCGGATTGAATATAAAATTTATGACTCGGTCTCACATTACCAACATTTAATAAAGACCGTATTTTGCTCTCAAAGAAATGCAATTAAAGGGTTTAATGAATAATGAGTTTATTATTTAAAATAAAAAAAAAACAAGTTTAAAGGTAATTATAAATTAGGGTGGTTACTCTAAGAACTAATATGTCCACCACTAGCCACGTAGTAGACTCTTGCATTACAATGAGTGAAGCAATGAATGCGTGTCGATTAACATGAAAATAATTGAAACAAAATAATCTAATATAAGTAAATGTTAATCATAGGATTTACTGGACACACATCCACTATTTCATGTAATAATGTATTTATTTATTAAGGAATTATGGTGATTCCCAAGCTGACCCACCAACAGAAGTATATAAAAGAATTTTAAGATTTGGTTGTCGCAGAATATGGTAACCATTGTAATTATAATTGATATTTAAAATTTGGTGAGGCCCAGTCAGAAATATTATCAGTATGACATTGTTAAATAATAAAATGTAAAAGTAGAAATATGTACCCAAGAGATAGACAGAATTAGGTAAGCTAGATTATTAAAAGAAACTGCATAATAGATTTACAATTAAATTTACAAATGAACGATTTATATAGATTGAACTATAGATTATGGATAGAATTTATGCCTTGGGTATGGGTACCTGTTTTATAAGATGCTTTTCATGTTTCATGGTCAGTGGCAATTGTTCGTGAGTTTAACAGCAGCATTTCTTTCCAGCTCTCAGATTATGGATTTATTTCAACAGCAGCAGTTCTTTCCAGCTCTCAGGTTATGAGTTTATTTCAACAGCAGCAGCAGCTTTACGATTATTTGGGCAGCAGATTCTCATGATTTAAATTTGTGAAGGGCACATGTGAAGGTTTGAGCCTCTGATCAACCATCTCCAGGGGGAGAATAGTCTGGGTGCTTTCTACTCGGTCATATTATTCTGGACGAAAAAGTTTAAGATCTATATTTCTCTCAACTAACAAGAGCACAGCACAAAGTCTAATAATAAAGTTTTGAAAATCCAAATGTCCTCTTTTTCTTTCTTATCTTATCTTTGTAATTTGGTTCTAGTTTATTTTTAGTTCCATTCATTTGCCCCGAGGAGAATCAATGCATTAACAAGAGGTTTTAGATTTTAATTAATTCAGAAAACTACCGTTCTATTGTTTAGGTTTATTTTACCTTTTTACATTTTATTAATTGAAACTTTTAGGGAATTTTTCTAATTAATCTATTATATTTCTCACCGACCATGACTTGCCAAATTTCAAGTACAAATAGGATTTATAATTTATTTTTACTTTTCTTTAAATTAAAATTTAATTTCAAAATTATTTAAAATACGATTTTTAAAACAGCAATATATTACGAAAGTTTATACTTTGAAATAAATAGCTAAAGTTATATCAACAGTATATAACTAAGAGAGAAATGTAAAATTATATCACATGTTTTATTTATTATTAGTTAAATTTGTTATCGAAGTATGTGTGCGCTTACGGTGAATTTTACAGATTTTTATATATTTTTAATATCGCTACACACACAATTCGATACCAAAAAGTTTAAAATTAGGTAGAATAAAGGTGGTGGGTGAGACATAATAGAAAAAAGGTGAAACTTAAAATTCGAATGCGAATCTTACTGTTTCAATATATCATCTTAGACTACTTTTACACATCTTAAAAAGCTAATTATTTCATTTTGTCAAAAATACATTCCTCCTCTTCAAAGTTAACCCATCACTTTTCACTTCTAAATTCTCCCATAACTTCTAAATAAAATTTTCAATGCATTTTTTTTTTCTTTTAATCTCTTAGCATATGGCCTTTTAACCCAGTTTATCATTTCAATTTCTTTCCTCCTTATGATTTAATCCTCAAAATTGCTACTCCTCCCTCCTACTTTGTTAACTAAACATATTTCTTTTATAAAAATGTATACTTTTTAATTAAACACAGTATATCCTATTTTTTTTATCTGCAAGTTTATGATGATTGAATTTTAGTTAGAACTATATATTTAACTACTTTCATCTTCAAATATTATGTTTTTAGAATAATTCAAAGTTTATTAACTTTTCAAATACATTCAATTGTCAGTAAAAGCATACAAATTAATATACAGAATAACATTTTGAATAATTTTACTTTCATCTTCAGGTGTTATTGGCATTATGATTGACAAAATTAATAAGGGATTTTATCCTGGGGCCTTTAGATTGGCAAATATTGCATGTAAAACAACTATCTAATTAATTAGACTATTCTGTCAAGGATAACAGTCAACGGAATTGCCTTTATTTATCTAAGCAGTTAATCCTTATTATTCCACTTTTATCTCAAGAGCAAGCCTAATGAGTAATTTTCAGACATTATGAATTATCATTCTAGGTTGACATATGTAGTTATTTGCCATTATCATATGAACAGCTTCTTTAAATGTTCTTCTTTGGAATTTTTTTATCTTTCCAATATTTTTATCTTTTCTCAGTCAAACATGTAATCTGCTTTTGTAGATATATCTGATTTTGAGTTCTAGTAACCAGTTTATGTGTGTGTATTTTGCTTTCTTATGGAATGAAGGTTTTCACCAATATACATGTTTCTACATTCACATAGTATTTAATGTTTTTTTTATTTTTCATTTTCAGAAATTCATACATAAATATACTATCATATATCCATCTACATTGATTTTTTTTAAATATAAAAATAAAATTTTAATATACACTTGGGTCTCATTTTATGCAGTAGATAGGTTCCTCAGAAAAGCAGAAAAACAAAGTAAAATTACTTTAAAATTCGCATTAAAAAAAAATAAGAAAATAAAATATGACTAATAAAAAATTTCAAATTTGAAAAAAAATTGATACAAGACAAACTTTTTTCATTAACTATAGGATATAATTTTATTCAAAACAGTATATTTTTATGTGTAATTTACAGTATTTTACATTTTTTCATACATGTACAGTATTTTAATCATTATTGCTATTTAAATATATGCAGGTTTGTTTGTGAACTAGTAAGACATCAGATTCATCACAAGAGGAAATACAACTAGCACCAACTTTATTTTTTTAATTGCTCTTATAGTGGACTCACCCAAACTAAAATGTTTTCCAATTGCTGTTGATCATTCCCCTGTCACTAAGCAATCTAAAATTGAAATTTTTGTTTCCAAAGAAATTCCTTTTCTTGGGTGTTTTTTCTTCTCCATTAGGGTAAACTAAAAGTTTAAAATAAAAATAAGAACTTAGACTTATGATAATAAAAAGACACATACTCACTGCTGTTGGGTAAAATTTAATTAAAACTAACAATTAAAAATTAAATTTGTATTTTTGTCTTTAATTTTTTAATTTTTAATTTGTTTAAAAATGAAATTTCATTGTTTCACATCACATTATGTAATTTTTAAATTGTTAATTACAATTAAAAATCAGATTTTAATTTTTAATAGGCAAATTTAATTGTGCCCACCACTGTTATTCACTATTTAAAAATAAAATTACAGACACTAAATAATTAATTGAATATGTACTCTTTTTTTAAAAAGCAAAAATAGAATGTGTTTTAAAATGCAAAAACAACAGCATGCATACTATAGGCATCTATAACATTTGAATAGATTTACATTATAATCTTGTAAAATTTAATGTGTATATATTGTAACGATACATAAATATGTCGTTACATTAATTTAAAATAAAAACTTAAAAGTTCGCAAATAAGAGTAAAAAACTAAACGCTAAAATTAAAAATGTTTGTTATACGTATATACATTCGCACAGATGCTAAACTTTAAAAATATTTTTTTCAGAAACAAAAAAAAAAAGTATCTGAACGTATTTTTTTTAATAAAAAATACCAGATTGAAATATAAAAATATTTTAATAAAAAAATAACGTAAGTTAAAGTAAAAACAGGTATTAATTAATTCCTGTAATCTGTAAATGGAAATGATTGTTTATTAATTATCTAAAAGCTGTGTAATTAAAAAGTCAGATGAAAAGTTAGATAAGAGAAGAAAGAAATTTTAGTTTGACCAATGGAAGCACTAAGCCTTGGCTCGGACCCTAACGAAAGTGATAGACTAGTGACGTTTTGTTCATTGAATCCTGGTGGATAATATAAAAAGGGATATACAGTTTTTTTCGGACAGTTCCAGCGTTTGTGTTTGAGAGATGAGGTATGATGCACATACCACACTCTCTATTAAAAAAAAAAAATGAAAAGACTGTGATACTTTGAACCAGCTATTGCCATCTCCAGAACATTCCCTTCCAACAGAGGCATCGCGGGAATTAATAAAAGCAGAAACCTGGACTCTTCTACCATAAGCTATCTGAAATGAACAATTGTTAAAATCAATCAAGAACTTTCGTCAAGTTTTACAAATTGATAAACAAGCCAACTGAAATGTTAAAACGGACTCTTATCTGACTTTTGTAAGTCTTTAAATCAAATTAATAATGTTTAATTTTATATGTTTTCCGATTGATAAACATCATTTCAAATTTTTTTTTTCTTATTGTAAAGATTGGTTAAATGTATGAAATTTAAGTTGTTTATAGACGCTTGCATGGATTCGTTTGCGGTTAATTATATTTTGGTTTTCATATTTGATCAAAATATATAAACATTCGATAAATAATGATACCTTACGGTGAGTATCTAAAATGTATTTATTCGGATGTCTTTTAAGTTATTGGTGACAACGCAAGTAGCTTATGGTGAATACTATTGGGTTACTTATAAGTTTCCCTCTGCGATTGTCGGTATCAATAATTTTGTATTTTGATCGTTTATGTTTATTTTGAAATGTTTTTGACTGTGGAATCTATGTAATCGATCTATACCCAACATTTTTAAACAAATCTGTGCGAACGTATTTAAATATTAAAATTAAGTCGGGCGTGAATGGCTATATAGTTTGTAAAGTTATATTAAGGGAGGGTAATCTTAGGTTATTCATTTTGTAGTTGAATTGGTTCAATGGATTGGATATATTTGTGTAATTAGTAGATGTAGTATGAGGTCCGCTACGGGCAGGATTATAGATATATGCCACACACCCTCTGTTTGCCTATGGATGGGTTTGTAAGTTGGCAGAAGACCGCAGTCCATTCCTATGGAGTTTTTTGTTTATTGATCTACTTGCCAACAGATGTCACATTCCTGTTGGTGGAGAGTCAATCTCTTCTCTATTTCTACTTATTGTTCAGATGTACATTCCTGACAATATAGTATTTTGTGTTGTCGTATCATGCTACATTGAATACATGAATGTATCAGATGGATTGGCACCAGTTGATTGCGAAATTTGTTGCCTAAGGTTAAATCAGGGAAGAATATTTTCTTTTCAAATGCAGATCTATGTAGTCTATTCATACTTGACTATCTAAATAATAATTAAACTCATTGAAATTAGTTAAATGTAAAATTAAAAGTTAATATAAAAATCTAAAATGTTAAACTTATTCCTCAAAATTTAAATATTATTTTATATGTGCGTAAATAAATATTTTTATATGTTAATTTCTGGCAGTGGCTTTTACTCTTTGATATTTAAGATATAAAATTTATAGATTTTTATCTCTGCGTCTCCGCTGAGCTAGTGACTTGGGCTAATGATCAGAATATTTAAATAAAGTGGAATCTTAACAGCGCGTATCTGCCTACTCTAAATTTTTCTAGGCTCAAATGCCTAGATGGCGCTCTTGTAGTGCAGATATTGTTTTTGCGGTTAGATTCAATCATCACTTACATTCCGATTGGTACAATATAAAATGGGGAAATCCTGATTTTAAGTGAATTATGAACTTCTTTATTGCATGAAATCTATGACAGTACTATTATAAAGCACTGAAAATATTGAAATTATTAGATGAAAGTCAAACTCTGATAATGCACTATTATTTTAAATATGATGTGTGAGTGCACAAAATGTATAATATTTAAATTAATAACACATTATTGGAGTTGTTTTCTGATCTAATAATTTTTATGACATAAAAGAAAAATGCATACAAAGATATTAAGAGGAAACAAGAATCGCATAACTTCAAAATCGCATTTAAAAAATCAGCATAATATGAGACCCAGGTGTATTTTGATCACTGATATATACTTTATTAAAAATTGTAATGACTTTCAACAAACTCACAATATTTTTTTTTACTTATAATAATATATTCATGAATCAATCAAGTTTGGAAATGTTATTAAATAAGTCTCAAGTTCAATCCCACAGCAAATTATTTAAATATACTTGCCGATAATACCCGCCTATTTCATATCAATGACAATGTCTTATTCAAATAGAAGTGATCTTTTTTTATCTGATAAACAGATTGGCATTGATATAAAATAAGGTGGACATTATATATAAATGTAACTTAGTAATTCTTTGTGGCTTGTGGATTATTGTAATAATGTTTTCAGACTCGATTATTCCATAAATAGTTTTGGTTAAAAATGTAATGTTTATAAACAAGAGTTTCATCATTTATTTGATTTTTAATAATATTAATAATATATTATGTTAATCTATATTTTTTCGTAAATAAAACATTCAAAGATAGTTTTCTAAAAGTTAGAAAAATAAAAAGAATATTCTGAAGATATAATTTTTTTTAAAAAAAAAAAACATTTGATATTATGAAAATATACTTAAATAAGTGACAGCTTACCATTTAAGTTTAATTAAAATAAGTATTACATCATATGATATAATTTTCAATAAAAAATTGATAACATCTCCCAAGTATTGCCATTTATATCGTTGTTTTCTTAACTCAGAATTCCATTATTATTATGAATATTTGAAATACGATTAATTTCATTTTTGCGAATTTGTTATATCTAACATCTAGTAATTAATAGGAAACATCTATTATATGGCAAAGATTTACAATTTGGGCATTATAACTTGACATGCTTCATCATGAGGTTTTATAGAAGATTAGATCAAGCAAAATGATAATTACACAGAGGCAAATGTCTTTATACAGTTGTGCCACAGGGTGCAAACCAGAATAATCACTGGATGCAAAAAGATTGGTGCATAAAATCCCTAACTAGTGTCTACTCATCCAGTATCTAGCTTGTGGTTTTCATCAGTGAGGAGCTTTGGATCTGAGAGCACTGCACCAAACTGATAATTGTTTTAAAAAGATGGAAACATGTTGCAAGTTTTATTTGACAAACATCAAGTTTATTATTTTGAAGTGTTGAAGTTGTGATCTTGATGTGAGTTATATTCAAATGCTAAAGCAAAAGTTTGACACATTATGGATAGATCTTGTATTTTCATATCTTTTTAATATATTAGATTAGTATGCATATTAAAAAAACTTGAAGAAAGAATTAAAAATAAGAACATAGTATGACAGAAAACAATATGAGGTTGAAACTAATTTCAAGCACCATATAGTTTAGTGTTCACTGATTATTCAAAATTATTAATAACTTGAAATATATTACTGAATTTAGATACTGAAATAAAGTTCTAATGAATTTGTTACTAGAAAAAATAAAAAAGACAAAGAAGACTTCAAAATATTTTATAAGAACTAGATAGATCAAATGTGAAGTGAATAAATAAAATAGAAATTGATGTTGAGATGCTCTAGAGAAGAATGTCTAGAAATAAGAAGTATTGAAATCTAAATCTTTATTGTGACAATAGATTAATAGTACAAATAGATTATTATTAATCCAAACATTTTTAATTCAAAAACTTATATTGTCCTAACAATATAATTAATGTCCTAACAATATAATTAATTATCACATGGTACTGTCACATGATTCCATTTTACATATTCCCATTTCAGCAACATGGTTTTGTTCTTTCATAATGGCTATGTCACCAAATATAAGATTTAGTAACTATTAGATGACACATGTTAAGGTTTAATACATCCTTATCCAGTGATGTCCTAATCCAATATTTTCAGACTAGTTTCTACCTAACAGAAGAAACAAAATTCCTCACTAGTGAAAGCCCTAAGTTAAAAACTGGAATAGAAATATTAGATATAGACAGATATGGATAGGGATTTATAAGGCATGATTATGTAAATTTATTATGTACTAAATTTACATTAAGTGGCATGACCATGGTGAAATATAAATAGTATGGTACTGCAAATATACATGATGGTTTTGATTTATTTCCCAATATTGTTTAATGTAAGTCTTTATGATTCAAGGTTTAATTCCAAGTCTAACATTTCTGGGACTCAAACCTTTTATAAAATCCTAGGCAATAAAACCATTTTATTATTTTGACATAACATTTAATAGTGTATTATTACTATTGAAAGACTTCCATTGATACAAATATAAGCCTATTCTGCAATTTAAATTTTCTCTCATGTGAGTGTTTAATTAAAAAAAAAAACATACTTTAATATTTAACTCAGATTTTAAATTTATATCTGGGATAAAAATAATTTTTAGCTTAATGAATGAGTTGTGATAATCTTTAATATATTTATCTAGTAGATCACGTCAATGTTGTGGATAAAATAAGTTTGAAACTGTGTAATGATTTACTACTGATAAAATGCCAGATACATGACAAAAATATATGTGAAAGATTAAGGCATCAGTCAATGATTAATGATGGTTCAGCAAGAAATGCATCTTGGTGTTTATCTGTCTTTTAAGATACCTTTATTTATATTTTTTTTAAATGTGTGGTAGGGTGAGATTATTAAGTACATCCTTAAAATTAATGTTTATTTCAAATTGCAGTAAAGTTAGGTTTAAAATGGTTATGGAACTCCAGAAAATTTCCACAAAAACCTTCTGACACCATGGTTTTGGATTATTGGTGGAATCAACTTGTGCCCATCTTAAAAAATAAAGGAGTATTTTGAAAATAGATAAGATTGATTTGGAATATGTATTCTGGACAAAAAAAAAAAGAAGACCAATGAAGTGAATATAGAAACTGGAATTAGCTAATGATGCAGTATGTCTCCTGTTCTTTTTAAAATTTATTTAGAAGACATGCTGTAGAGGAGCAAATGTTAGAGGTAAAATAATAAAATATATAAGATTTGCAGATGATATGTCTCTTATAGCTGAGAAAGAAAAGTTGAATAAATTGTAAGAAGCATGTTTGGAATAAGGAATATTGATTAATGTTAAAAAGACTAAGTGTTTATGAATAGGGAGAAATGTGAGAAGACTGCATATTAAAATCAATGATAAAATCAATGATAACACAGTTCAACAGATAAATAGATTTAGATATTTGGGTAGTTGGTTGAGATGAGGATGAAAGAAATGAAGATAAAGTTGAAAAACGAACAGTATCGGCAAATGAGGCATTTATTAAAAGAAAAAAAATATTTTGTTGACCTTTGAATAGAGAATTAAAGAAAAGATTAATTAAATGTTATTTGTGCTGTGTATTAATGTATGGTTGTGAAAGGTGGGCTTTGCATAATAAAATTAGAACCAGAATGAAAGCCTTTTGGATATGGACATGGAAAAGAATGAAAAAAATCAGCTGAATGAATAAATTAATAAATGAAGATGTTTTGAAAAGAACTGATGAAAAAAAAAAAGAAATCCGAGAGATGTTTTGGAGGGAATGGTGACTGGAAGTAATAAGAAAAAAACGGACGAGAATGACATTGTTAGATAATACCAGAGATGGGAAGAAAAGATGGCAATGAAGAGAGTGGAATGGATAAATTGATGATTGACTGCTTCTTAGACCTGTCCATATTGTTGATAATGATGTCTTATCGGTAGTTAAAAACATTGATAATGTTAGTAGTGTGTGCGAGTATGCAATTAAATTACGAGAAATTCAATTTGAGAAGAGAAAACCTATTTATTATTTATTAAATTACGAAATAGATTCGCTATTATTATTGTATGTGTTTTATTTTTTCTTCATAAAATTGAAATCTTACAAATTTCAAACTTGGGAGAGAAAAAATAAAACCTTTTTACAAATGAAATATTGATGATTCATTGAAAACATTTTTTTTCCCTAAGATAATTTTAGTACAGCATTTACAAGCATGCTTGCCATGAATGATATCATACTGGAGAAATTCCAATTAAATCCAATTATCTTTCTTTTCATAATTACAACTTTAAAAACTTTGATTCCATTCACTGTTTTGACAATAAAATCAACAAATATGACTAGAGGCACGAATGAAAGGTAAAGCATAAAATACTGATAGCTCTAAATTAACAATTAGCTCATTAGATTAATTAAAGTTATAATATTTTAACTATGGAAAAAAGGGCATTTGCATAAAATAAAATTAACAGAATTAAAATACTGAATGAAAATAATGAAAATTATATTCTGCTTTTAATAATCATAATTATTACTACATATTGATAATAAAATATATTGATCTAAAGATTGTATTATAACTGATTTTGCAGTAGGGATTTGGAAGCAAATGAAGTTTTAGAACTGTTATATAAAACCTCCTTAGACAGTAATTGAAATATTCATATACATAATATCTAAATAAACAAACAATGTATAATATATAAATATAAAGCAATACAGAATAAAATGATTAGAAATATAAATAGTTTCACTATTTACTTGATATATCATTTAGTATTATATGTTGTTGTGGATTTGAATGGCATGCAATGTGTACCACTGATAAAGTATGGTTTTCATCTCCAAGCTTTCTGAAGCAGCCTCACTGAGTCAATGCATGTTTTAAGTGGAGAAATAGTTAAGCTATTTATCACAAAATATTCAAGAGACTAGCATGTCTTGATCACAAACTACAACATGAAATGTGATGGTGTGTTTCATATCTCAGCCCACCATTGAACAAGGACTACCTTTAATTCTTAAATGGAGCAATACTGCTACTGTTTATGTTGGAAATGATTTAAAATGTGAATGGCTGTAAGTCTATGAGTTGTAAGATTGTTTTCAAGAAATTAAATACAATTTTAAAAATCACATTTGATTACCTTGAAATTCTTTTAGAAATTAGATTTTAATCAAAACAAAACAGTTTCACATCATCAAATTTTAGGTGGAGCAGATTTAATTTGAAAAATGAATGGAATCTTCTTTGTTTGATGTTTGTTTTAAAAATCAGAATGAATTATTTTTTAATATTTAGTAAATCTACCAATTTATGCTTTAAAAGTTTTAATTTTTTCATAATTTTTACAGGTTATGGCCATCTGTTGAGTGATACCATTTCTGCACACAATTGTATTTCCTGTGACCTTAATCTCTATGGTAACAATTCTTTTATATTTAAAAATAAAACATTTTTGTAAAAAATAAATATGTAACAATATATATTTTGATTTCTAATAATTATTATACAATTATGATATTAAAATAATCATAAACTGTTAAAAAATCAAGTTTTTAGACCATCATAATATTTTCTGGAAGTAATCTCACAAAGACTGAGATCATTAAATATATAACAGGCATCCATCATTGTGGAAATTAAGAAACTTTGAAGACCTGATTATTCAATTATCCTGATATCTTTTGGATTTTTTTGAAATTAAAATATTAAATCGATATATATCTAAATTTTAAAGCTGTAAAAAATGAAGCTTCACAATATTTCAAAACAGAGGGCAGAAAATGCAAATGCAATTTCTTGACTTCCTGTCTGAGAAAGTTTTGTAATTAAAACAGAATAGTTAACTTTTTGAACATCCAATATGAAAAACACTATTGTTATAGTTAGTAACTCTATTTAGCATCTAATTTTCCTATTTAAAAGTTTAAAATATTAAGTTTTAAAATATCTATTGTTTGAAAGCTTATGTCTGTAATAATGAATATAAAGATTATCAATATATGATATATAAAAAAAGTTTAAGTGTAAAAATAATATGTTCCTATATAGAGAAAAATCTTATTTGGACTTTTTGAAATGAGAAGTTATATCCTGAAATAATTATTTACACTTTATATTTGTTTCACACATAGTACTGCTGAAATACTGTAAGTTAGGTGATATTAATAAGATATGATTTTTATATTTGAATTTTAGCTAGCAACATGCAACTAGTTTTATTTCATCTCTCTCTCTCTCTCTCTCTCTCTCTCTATATATATATATATATATATATATATATATATATATATATATAGATATATATATATATATATATATATATATATATTATAACCTTTGCCTAGCTGAGTTTGTGGCAGATGCAGTTTTCAATTAAGAAAAAAAATTTCTCACAGAAGAAATCTAGTAAATTAAAAAATTCACAAATAACAGTAGTTTAAACTAATCAGAGGGATCAGAAAGTTTATGGTAGACATAAAATGCATAAAGAAATTGTAGTTGTAAAGTATTTGAAGAAAAAATAATGTATAAGTTGGGTTTCAATGTGTATATGCAGTTTAGTGTCTTACACACAATAAATTTAAATACATTTTAACTGTTGAGATTGAGTGTAGTACTTGAAAATAAGGGGGGGGGAGTATTAAGATTGACAAGTATTATTTATTTAGTAAAATAATGTAGATAATTAAGAGATTGTAAAATTTAATATTGTTTAATAGATTTAGTGCTAGCTATAATTTCCATAGTTAGTTAGACAGACTATTACTGTGTGATCAAGTGTGTCATGGTGGTACAAATAATATTTTATTTATTGGAACCATTATAAGTTTCCTCTTCTCATGTACGATGTCAATTGAAAACAAATTGAAAGGGTTATAATTTCATATTAATTTCAAATAAATATCTGATAATATTCAATCATAAATTTTAAATTAAAATAAACCCATTATTCTAAATTATATATAAAAAAATCATTTCAGTTTACGACAATTGTATCCTGTTTTATATATATATACACAATTTAAAACTGGGGAATTCTCAAGTAAACCACATGATAATTTAGCAGTGTGAATAATTAATAGCACAATTGGGTGTATTTAACTAATCAAAATTTAATACTGAAACAGTCAGATATATCTATCCTATTGTTTCACCTACTATATGTTATAGTAGTATTTTTATTTACACACCTATATACCCAAATCCTCATATATCAGACTAAATTTAAAATTAATAGTCATAGTTATGTATGTATGTATATTATAGCATACAATGTGGAAAGCGTATGTATATGTATAATACATCAACTTATATGTGCACATATATATTACTGTCTACTAAATAAAGGTAAATCTTGATGTGTGTGTAACCAAGATATATATATATATATATATATATATATGCAGAGAAGAAATAGTATGATAAGTTTAAACATTATAAGTTTTCTTTGTTTAAATAATTTTATAAATATAATATTTGAAATTATATTATTTCTGCATATGTAGTTAAATTCTGTTTACGTGTTACATATATATAATAAAGGTTTGCTAGATTTCATAAAGGTGCTGAATTTCAGATTTGTTTTTCATAAAGAAATAATAAAATTGATTCATCTCACGATATTTTGACCTACTTATAAAGTTAAAAATAAAAACAGATTATAAAATAAGGTGGAAAAAATTAACTTGACCAAAGCTTGTAAAAAAATCAATAACAGCAGGAGACACTGGGTTGTCAAAGTGTAGTAAAGTAATTAGAAAAGCAGATCCGAAATTAAGAACCAATTAAGAACTATAAAAAAACATGTGGTTTTAGCTTTCACATTATTACAGGTAGTTAATAAAGAAAAACACATGTGGCTAAAGTAAAAAGAGAGGGGGAGGAAAGAGTATAAAGGCCTATTGCAGCAATTTTATAGGGAGTTAAATTGTTATTAAGTTTAAGAGAATGCAAGAGTTGTTAATGCTGAAAATGATTGACTAAGTACTACAAAAGGACTGGCTTTCCAGCTCCTGAAGATGGTCTACAGGATGCAGGAACTGGATGACCCATGCCAGATACAAGTAACAGCACGCTCAAGATCAATGGTGAATAACCATGCCTGAGAAAAGCACTTAAAGTGGTAACACTTCTGCAATTTTAAAATGAACATTTCAACTAAGTCTCATAACCTATCAAAGCTAACTAAAGTTATTATAAATGGTCATTATAATTTAAACTAATGTATTGTGAACTTTCAGATATTAATTTTTAAACTAAAATGTAAATTTTATATTATTATTTGGTATCATAAATCTTGCCTGATTTAAATTGATTTATTATGATTTAAACTGATTTGGTATGATTTAATCTGATTTAAGCCCAGTTAAAATAATTTATCCTGAGTTGATTTGATATTTAATATATCTTAATTTCATTTCTTTTCACTAAGTAAAGAAAGCCGAATCTTAGATTTCACTTATGTGAAATCTTAATTATAATTTTATATGGTTTTTTTTTAGTTAAGTCTATGCCAATATTGTTTTCAATTATTTATTTATATGTTTATGCTATGTTGATTCAGAACAGAGTTTTCTCGCATTTAAGTTAACTAGTGAGAAATGATTAGAGATTCTCACACATAGATAATTTTGTGTTTATTAGCGCACAAACAAAACTCTCTTCTGAAATTAGTAAAATAAAGCTTGGTTTAGGTGTATAATTAAGCTATTATAAATGATTAAAAATACATTTGCATTAAATGAAAAATATGGTTAATATTTAACTGAAGTGACTAAATGCAGCATAGAGCTAGAATTTAATCTTATAATTATCCTAAAATATGCTGTAGTCCTCCTTATATATATATATATATATATATATATATAAGGAGGACTACAGCATATATATATATATATATATAAATGCCTATATAGATAACTTAATAATATAGAAGGAAACTAATGTTTTGCATCTCAATTTTATTATATAATGATGAAGTCAGTGAGGTGAGTGTGTTTTTAGGAAGCGCATACATGCATTTACTTATTGCTGTATATTATCTCTTGAATGGGCTTCTGGTTTTAATGGCCATCCTATCTATTTAGTTCGGACAGCTCTCATTTCATGATGGGTTTTGATTTTAAGGGTCATCCCATTACCTCTGTTTAAGACTGGATAAGAAGCATCCAGATATCTGGATAAGCTGTTCAATCACCCGGACTAAAAAGGTCTCTTTCACAGCAATGACCTCAGTAGAAAACGAAACCGGTTACATGGTAACAAATCCTGTAAGCAAGAGCACATTCAAGATGCACAGACTCAGATTGTATGTTTTATATACACCTCAGTATCTCAAGTCTTACTATCCACCATCAGTTCATCCCTCCATAATAAATTATATTTTAGCTTTGATCTGAAACATAATCTAGTTTTGTAAGCTTATAATCTATATAGAGATTATGTACCGATCAAATAAAGTATTAATTATAATTAATGATAATCACTTCTGCAGATTAACTAAAGCAAATCTAAGCCACAAAACATAGCATAAATAAGGCATAGATAATCATGAGCTAAATTTGAAATAAATCTGTATTGCTATAATAATAGAGCTCATAAAAATGTAACTTGGTAAATTATAAATCATCATCACCTGAGAGTGAGAGAAAATAATGTTTGTAAGTTAAACAAAATGTAACTTTATAAATCATCATCACCTGCAAGTGAGATCAAATCTTAAATCTGTAAATTTAAACAAAATGTAACTCAATAAATCATCATCACCTGCGAGTGAGATCAAATCTTAAATCTGTAAATTTAAACAAAATGAATCTTTATAAATCATCATCGCCTGCGAGTGAGACCCAATACTAAATATGTAAGTTAAAACAGCCTATAACTTATTCTACCATCATCACCTGCGAGTGAAGCAAATTTGTGTCATTCAATTGTTTTATTTTATTTTACTTTATTACTTAAATTTTGGCTTTTATTAAATTTGTTTAAAATATAACTCTGCTTAGTGTCTAAATTTTGCTCATTATTCATTAGTTAATTATTAACTAGTAATTAGTTATTGTTTGAACATTTATGAATCACAGTCTAAATTAATGATGTCTGTTAGTTGAGCCACACTTATATAGCTATACTTTAATTATGCCAATTTACATCATAGTCTCATGTTTCATTGATGTGCTACTGCCGGCACACTAATTAAAAAAATACTGGTGTAGCCTCATATATGTCATCCGTAAGGTAGTAAATCTTTGAGTCTTGGTAAAATAGCTGAGGTGAGATTGGATTCAGAGTCTCAACAACCTCACTTCGATCAGCCTTGGTATAATCTACTAAAATGCTGGATTTTGTTGTGCAAATGTACAAATATGATTTTTACAATACCGAGGATGAATGGTCAAGGAGATGGATTTGAAAATAAGTGACAACCGAAGATTATAAAAGGGCCACACACCTATTGGGAGGTTGGTTCTGTGTTCTCTTCTGGGTTCTGTTTTTCTGTTATTATTTTGTTCCTGTGGGTTTTGTATTTTTCGATTTGCTTCCAGCTTATGACTTGATATTTTATTCAAACTGGCAGTGAAAATAAAATTATATTAAGTTTTATAAGCATGTCAATTTAAATCTCAAAATCAGGTATGCATTTTCTCCCTGAAACAATCATGAATTGAATTCCAAGAATGGCAAATTCCTGTGCAATGGGTCAATGAATGGTGGATCTATAACAGACTCTCCTAGCTTGTTAACCTGAAGGTACTGCAGGTATTTTCTTTTTTCAATATTTATTTTGTTAGAATTATTTTGTTATGCAAAATATTTAAACTGCTTTATTTAAAAAAGCTCAGGAAAAGATTTAAATTCGAACATTAGCTAGAATTTTTTACTTTTGTTAAAATATTTCAGAGTGTGGACCATGTTTCCACAGTTACAGTTTCTATCATGAAAGAAAAACTGTTTCTTGCATGAGAGAAATTTTGAAATATGCCCGAATAACTTATTTAATAAAGAAAAGAAACTGAATAAGTGAAAATCATAAACGAAATTATAAAAAAAATTATTATAGTAATAACTGCTGAGCTGAATATCTAAAGTGAAATTGCTAAATTTCCAATATCAGGGAATGACTGAGTTCCTTGGAGTGCCATTAAACTTATGAATAATTTTAATAATTAATGGTGGATTAAGTGATTTGTTTTTTTTTTGTTTTTTATATTTAATTTTTCACCAAGAAAGTATATGCAAACTACTAAGGATATTTAAGGAATAGTGCAACTGTTTTGTAAAATTATCAGCTTTCTAAATTTAGAATGCTACCAAACAAGTGTGCAATTTTTGATAATCTTAGATCAAGGAATTATGGCTATTTTATATTTAGGTACTGTCATGTGTGTGTGTGTTAGAATATGTGTGGATGAACTTTAAGTGATTGCCAAGAGGATTATGTTCATGCCAAATTATTGCAGTGAATGGAAGATCGTAAGTGATGGACTGATTTAAAGACACCTGTTATTTTATTATTCATTGATTTATTATATGCAGTAAATGCTTATTTTATTTTAGTGATACCTGGTACCACATTTAGTTCATAGCAGGGTAAAATACGCCTTCTTCATTGTGTTAATTTCAATGCTACAGTAATATGAATAACTGGTCTGTGTGAAAGTTTAAGATGTTTATATGAGAGGTTCATGGTTGTACAAAAAAAAATAATTTATGCTTACAAGTAAATATTGATATTATTTATGCTTATTTTATTGCTTATATAGTCTTATGATTTTGATATTACTATGTCCTGGATGATGAGAGATTTAAATATAATTGTTATATGTTGAAAAGTGATGCACACTTTTTATTTCATAATTATTTAAGGCTTTGATAATTTTTATTTTATTCTAGTCATCTTTGACTGTTGGTTTTATACATTAATATAATATTTAGTGAGAGTTCAAACCATGTTCTCTCAAAAATAAGTGATGTTTGTGAATGACCATGTTTGTACAAGATATGCTAATTTAACACTGCCTTAAGGGTTGAGCATAGCTCTCTCATGATTATAAGTGTTAAGACTTTTAATAATGTAATAGGAGATCAAATGTGCATCCCCAGCTCCATTGGCAATACACCCTGTAAGAGATATATTCTGGGTTATAGTCATAATGATTGATGCATGCCCATATTTATATGTATAGAAACTGAGTCCTAACATATCTTATAGCCCTCAGAGTAGTAGTTCCTGGGTTGCCATCAGGTTGCCATCACATATGTAGTGATTTGTAGTTTTATTTTCCTTAGAGATATATGTTTTATAGTCATATTTTGTGTGAGAATTTGTTAATTTAATAGATGGACATTATGTAATTCCTATTGAAGTGTATTATCTACTTCAGGGCACTTTTAATTTAAGTGTGAATTGAGGATTGATATATAATGCCTGTATGAGCTTTGCTCACCTACTTTTATAAGACTGATAATCATTCAAAATTTAAGGTTATGGTTGAAAGCCTAAATAAGCAGTGTGCATTATATCTAACTCTTAGTGAAAGTAAGTCACCACTGGAATGGTAAGATTACTGATGTATTACTTATGTTGAGACATAGAAAGCAATTAAGTATGTGTAAGTGCGCGTGTGTAACCTTTAGAATAATTAGTCAGTTTAAAGCTTGAAAGCAAAGGTGTCAAACGAACAGACAAACTACTGTTTAATGAAGTAACTAAAAGTTGTCAGTTTAAACCTGAGTGGTTAATTAGATCGATGTGACTGCTACAAATTAATAAAACATTTTATGATAATTGGTTTGTAAAGTCAGTAGCATCAAAATGCATATATATATATATATATATTGAGAAATAGAATTAATTAAAAGTTATTTTTAATTTGCTAAATTTAAGGGCTGTTGTGTTAAATAGTTATAGACTTGCCTCCCAGGGAAATGTTTCTAAACAGCAAAAGTATTACTGGTTGAGATATATATATATATATATATATATATATATATATATATATATATATATATATATATATATATATATATATATATATATATATTAGTTTAGTTAAGGCCATGTAAATCAATAATTATGGAGGCATGGCATGTAGAAATGTCTTAGTAATCACAAAAGAGGGATCATATTATCCGTTGCGATTGTAAATCTGCTGTAAATATTTTGTTTTATTAATCGGATTGCAAAGATGCTATGTAAATTAAAACTTTATAGTTTATAACCTGAGTTGTTAATAAATGTTATGTGTTAATTAAATCTTGGTGTTGTGTCTAAATGTTTTGATACCCATGAAATCCAGAAATCTTAGTCATATGAAAATTTTACATAAATGTTTTAATGTTTTATTCCGGTATAGACACATTGAAAAAGTTTGATTATTAAATTGATATTTCTTACTGAAATCCGAAATTTGCTTTAAGAAACATTCATAACTTGCATTACAAATTATTATGATTACACTGCAAACATCTGGAAGAAGATTTACTTTTAGATTAATTATTATTTTCATTTTCATAAATTTATTGTGTTGTGACTAATATCTTAAGTGGACATAAAGTCCCTTTTCCCACTGCGGGTATTTGTATGCACTCCCAGAGGATAGTAATTTAGTTCAAATTTTTAAGTTAGTAGAATATTTTATTTTAGTTAAGGTATTTAGTAATTTATAAGATTTTATTATTATTATTATTATTGCTTGATGAAAAGTAGATCGTAGCTCAGAGATCAAGCATATGTCTACTTAAGTTATGTTGCAGGGATAACATTTATTGGTCAACAATAAATTCATAAATCTCCACTAAAATTTTTTACATTCCTGATTCAAACCCTGAGACTATTATTATCCAATTTTGAAATGAGCTCATGAATTGATTGTTATAGAATTAATGTGGTATTATGAATTAATTAAATTAATAAGACTTTATTCCGTGCATATCTGATCATGAAAATACAACAATGTGGAAACATTAAAGATAGTAAAGTTTGGTGGAAGAAGAGACTGTATGGATATTATTATTGGAATAAATTAATTCTGACTATGGTGTTGATGATTATTTGGGGAATACTGAGATCATTAAAGTGTTATGAGTGTGAGTCAAGGTTTCTCCTCCTCTCTTAGCTTATTGGTAATCTTTTATAATGTTTATTGTTAGTATAATTCTCAGTGTTCATGACATCAGTTACCAAAGTAATTGTAGAACCTTAAGCATAAGCAATAGGAGATTGGTATTTTATTTACTCTATGTGAGGTATAATAAAAGTTGCCTTTGATTCATGTGACTGTTATTTACAAGTGCATGATAGCCAAGTCAGTCCATTCACTTTTGTGAGTTACAATTTGGCTGGCTTGATTTAAGAAACCATTTACGTTAAGACGAGAATTAAATTTAGATATTTTGCAAGTTAAAATTATTTTAGAAGCTAATAAATTGCTTCCCTTATAAATCCATTATTTGTAAATCTATAACTCCATCGAATTGGTACAGCAGCTGTTCTGTTAAAGTTAAAATTTGGCACCCTGTTAGATGTTAGATATGTCTATCTCTCACTCGCTCCTTTGGTTACAATATATATATATATATATATATATATATATATATATATATATGATATATATATATATATATATATATCATAGGGAGGAGGGATAATAAATTGTTATAATGATGAACAATACTGAGTTTTTCCTTGTTTAAATTATTTATTCCAATTTTGTTCCCTAATAATATTATGTATATATATATATATATAAAACAACTAATTAAATTTATTTAAAAAAACAAAAAAGGGTCTATTAAAATTTTTGATTTCAAGCCTAGAAAAAAAGGAAAAAAACAAAACAAAATAACATATAATACTTCACAAAAGATGAATTTTGCAATGACTATACAATAATATGCAGAACACACTGGCCAACTATTTTGATTAATTAATGCTGTCTTTTAGCTTCTTCTGTAGAAAACATTTCTTTCTGGAAGATTTCAACACTTTTCTAATTGTAGCTCTCCAATATATCAAAGTATTCTGTCCTTCATCATTTCTTCTTAATAAAAACAATATTACATCTTCATTTGAATGTTTCTGAGATAATATTTATAAGTTAAATGAGATCTATCATTGTCACAAATGCTTGTTTACCCACAAAACATCACTTGAGGAAGTCTTGTACTATTTATTGTTTTCACATGTGTAATTAATGGTGTGACTTTCCAATAATGGTTTCTATAGTATCACACCCAGTAAGTTGAATAACCTTTGGTCATATAATCTTGTCATTGCATTTTTAAATTTGTACAAACATGTTTAAAGATTTTTGTAATACCTTTATGTTACATTGATAGTTAGTCCAAAACTCACATTCATACACCAAATTAGGTAAAGTAACAGTGCTATCTAAATTAATATAAGTATAGTAAAAATAATTTCATGAAATACTTTGCCTTTACAAAATGCATCCTGGCACAGATTATTTGTATTGTAGGAAAGAATAAGAAAGGAATGGTGTGGTTAGATTGTACAATGCATTAAAACCATTAACCCTACAATTTATGAAATAGAGTACAAAATCTTTTCTTCACTATTACAATTTTATGGTATCCTGTGTGACTAATAGGGAAATGATCAATTCTGAGTCTCATGATACAAAAATCATGACTTAGCTGTATCACTGTGATGCTTAAAATTCTTATAACCTCAAGAGCAATGAACCATTCAATTATCTTTTCAATGTAACAAGAACCATTTGCTCTACAAGCAGTAAAAAAAATCTAACTTAAATAATTGTGGATATCACAATAGAATTGATATAATTAAACTCTGTTCTTCTATTACTGGGAAAGCTGATTTAATTAGAAAAATTAATGACCACTTATTAATAATCTACAGTTTATAAAAGCATTTATTCTCTCTTCAGCCATTCTTTTTATTTCATACAACCAATACACATGACCAGACACATGAAAAAGATAAATTATTTTCAATATACATGTTTTGTGCTGAACCAGGACTCATCACTTTGTTCAGATTATCATCTCCCATACATATATATATATAATCAGGATTTGGTTTTATATTAAGATAGCAAAAATTCACACTTTAATGGACAAGTTTCAATCCACTATGCTCTCCAATTTCTCAGTCATCAATACCATTGAAAATCAATTGATGAATTCCTAAATCTCTTCTTAATGCCAATATTATTGGCATGCCCATTTTGACCTTAAATTACTCTGATGCACAGAAGAGGGATGGGCAGTATTCATGACAATAATACTTTCATTAACAAAGAATTGGTGGTGATCCATCATCAGACTTTCAATGGTATGGAAGGCTGAGGATTTGGAGTGTGTAATGGATTGAAGCCTATCCATTAAAGTATGAAGATTTATTATCTTAATACAAAACTGAACACTGATTAAATATATGTGTGGGAGATGATGATATGGACTAATTGATGTGTGCTGGTTCAGAACTAAATATGTATATTTGAGATTATTTATATCTTCCACATATGTGTGGCCATATGTATTAGTTGTATGAGATAGAATGGATGACTTAAGAGAGCTTGAAAGGCTGCGTTCAAATCCCCCATATTACATATAGACTTCAGATATAAAATATTAAAAGCATTTATTGCAAATGGACTTCTAGTAATTTGCGCTATATAGGTACTATAATTACTCAAAATTATGAATTATCTATTCCAATCATATTATTTAATAGATCTTAACTTTAATAAAGAAATAAATCTGTATTAGCTTAATTTGCATTAGACTATTATAAAAACATTTTAAAACAAATAATTATCTAGAAAAACAGGAGGTGGTCACCCTTCATCTGTCATCAACTCGGAACCCACAAGAATATGGTTACTTCCAGAAAAGAATACCAGCCCCTTTTATATTAAGTTGTTCTAATAATGAAGTATTATTTTCCTAAGAATAATATAACCCATGTCAGAATTACAGGAAACGAATTAACTCACATATGGCTATAATATGTTCATTAATTCGCTTTTTGTTTGTATTATTTTAAAGATAAAGTATATTACATATATAGAAAGATATCCATTTATATTGTGCTATTTATATATTTATACTGCCCAATGACAAAGAATTGCTATTAAATTATATTTATCCATATCATTTTAACGTTACTATTTAATAAACATTTTTAAGAACACGTAATTCTATTAAAATGGGATCTTTTTTTTTTTTTTGTATGAGTTATTTCTGTAAAATTATTATTATTTTTCTTTTAAAGAAAATAAATCTCTCTCTTTTTTAAAAAAAGAGTTTGGATAATTTTTGGACTATCATAAATTGATAGATATTTTCAGAATAAGCAGAATTGTTGTGATAAATTACTTACGATGTATTATTCTTCTAAAAATGTGGCCTAAGAGTATCCTATCCATAACCAACTTACCTTAATTAAAACATTTAACTTAACTATAAGCTGTGTGATTAAATATTAATTTGCAATTGTACATTACAGTCATAATCATGTGTGGTTGTGTCAGTTGCTAGATGTGATATAGCATGATAAATTAGTATCACCTACATATGATTTTTTTTTAATAAACAAGTTTCATTTATCCATAAGTTGCATAAATATATATTTATTCAGAATTTTGAATAACTATGTGACTTAATGTAAAAGTTTATTTTCAAAAAGAAAACCAGAAAATAAAATAGAATCAGTTTTAAGATTTACAGTTGAGTTACAATACATGTGTTATCAGAATTCAGTTACTCTTTATGAAAAACAATGATTTGTTTAAAAGTCATGACACTTTATGTAATGTTTATTCTAAACTCTGTAAGAAATATAAAACCAAAAAATATATTTCTATATTATGCATTTATCTTTAAAATATCAATAAAAAAAATATATTTTATGAAGTGGTCCTTTTTTACATTATTCCATTTTTTACACAATTGTTTAATTTTATGAATTTATTTCCTCCTTAGTAATGCAAAATTTCAAATAAATGTAAATAGTTGTTCCAAAAAGTACCTTTATTGGTCAAAGGTTACAAAACAATTCTATGGGTACTCAACCCATAGATGAAAAACACATATTAACTATTCTATAAGCTCATGTGGGCTGAACAACATTCTGTCACCTACACCTGTGAGCCAAAAATATCAGAAAGATATATTAAAATTATGCAATAGGGTGTAGCTCAAATTAGTCCAACTGCCTTACATAATAAAATAATAGTTTCTGGTATCCCTACAAAAAGTAAATATCACAATCAAGCATCAATTCAATGGCAGTCGATCAAGAAGATGCCATGGTCCATTCAAAATAAAATCCAAACAGGAGAGATGATTTTTACCCAACTGAAGGACCCCCCCCCAGAATTCATCCATGACTGAACAGCCATAACCATGCCTTTTGAGTCCCAGACCCATCCCTTGGGTAAGGAATATCCACTTTGGGCTTCCCCCATAAGTGAGTTTTGCTTTCTCCGAGTGTAACATTGGTTTTGCAAATTCAGAGCATTAATCAAACCAAAAAAGGCATCGAAAGCCAAGCCAGGCCATCCTATCCTTAGGTATAGCAATGATCACCATCCACCCCCACAGACCAATAACCCCCTCATGTCCATGTCATCCACCCTGAGACTGAAAAATCAAATGATCATTAACCTATGATTTCTCATTAAACAGTTCACATGGGCAGTGACCAACCCAGTCCACCTGCCCCAAAATGCACTGTTAGGCAAAAGCAGCATGAACAAATGTCAAAGTTTTTACATGTCAATCCAAATAGGCCAGGACCTTATAACCTGCCCACCTAGACCAAAAAATTTCTATTACATTAAAACACATGGAATCAAATCCATTTTTTACGGGTGATCACTTATGCATTCGTGAAATTAAATACCTTGATTTACAAAAGGACATGATATAAAATACATTGATTCATAGTAATCTCAAAATCACAGCTAGATTTATCTGCACAAACAATTAAATACCATTTTTCCATTTGCCAGAGGAGTTCTAAGTTTGTTTGATAGCCTTATCAACTGCAGATGTCCATCAAAGTTCAATATAATTTTTTATTTCATTCAACAACAAAGTTCTCCATGATTTACTATCAAGCCTATAAAATTTCACTTAATTGTTCCAATTATGAAGAGTATGATTAGCATTGTAAGATTCCACTAGGTCATTCCAACTATGAAAAGTGGGACTAGCTTTGTAAGATTCTTTCTTATTGTTTGTAGAACACAGAAGTTGATGGCAAAATCATATTTTAACAATTGGTTTCTGTAACCCTAAAGTAGGCCTATTGTAGTAAGATTTCAACAATGACTCTTTCCTATTTATATTATTTCAATTCTGCTTGTCTAGACTGAATTCAATGTGTTGACCAGTAATCAATGCTTCAGTTATGCAATCCAATAGTTTGCAATAAATCTTTATAGTATTCTAAATAATTGTTGAATTAAGCAATGTTAACTAATTTTGAACTTCAGTATCTCTGTTTATATCTATAACATCATTTATACTTATTTGTATCTTTCAATCGTTGTTTTTTGACTCAGGATTCACTTCATTGTAATTCTGTATTGAGTTGGAAATTTTTTATTTTTTGTAGCACCCCAATTTCACTGAAAGCAGCCCAATAACTTTGATTGGATCATCAGAAAAGTTTAATTTTTGTGCAGGGAGATAGCTTAAATCATACTCTATATTGTTTGATTCTACAATTTAGATCGAATTAATGTTCAAAATATTTTTTTTCTTATTTTTCCCCTGCACCATTTTGCTGCATTTGGCCACTTCCAGTTCGACACCACAAAATCATAACTTTTTTCTCATGACAGATTTACTGATAGAATTTCTTTTACCCATTGTTCTATGAATATTTTTTGTGTCTATTATGTTCCCTGGGCTATTTCCTGTCTTTCCTGGCTGGTTTGCAGCTTTAGAAACTTGTTCTGCTTTACAATTATCAGATGTTATGGTGAAATTCTTTAAACTATCTTTGCAAAGGATTTTTTTTTATTTCTTTAACATTTTCAATGGAGTTTAACTTCCAAATTATTTCTCAACTTGTTCTATTACTGAAAATTAGGATTTCTAATAGCTTTTTTCATTTTTTTGATAAGTTGGTTTCATTTTAAATCTCTTTCAAAGTCTTATGTTACACCATAGCTTTTTTGGAATTACTTATTTTGGCTTTTGCATTTTCCAATAGCAGCCATTTGCATAAAACAGAATGTTAGAAAAAATCAGTTATTCTTGAATGAAAACCAATTTTAATGGATTTAAACATAGTTTTATTTTTTTTTATTTTTTTTTTTACAAAAGTGACAGATCTCCCAAGTATTGTTATTTTCACTTTACTCTAGAGCCCTCTATTATAAACTTAAGTAATCAACAGATATCAAATAGTATAGTATGATCTTTATCATAATGATACAACTATTCAGTTTATTAGTTTTCAATAAAACTGTTATTTTTCCTTTTACTGTATTAACTTGGAGATAGTCATGTCAAGCATTGGTTGCCTAGTGGTTAGCATAGTTGTCTTCCAAGCAGCTTGTCTGGGTTCACTTCCCAGTCAATGCTTAGACATATAAAAAAATGTAGAGATAGACTTTATTTAAATATAACATAAGAAAGACATGGGAAATAAAACTGAATAAATTCAGACCATTTATTATGTTCTACTTCTGGTTTTATGATGACTTGGCCATTCATCTTATAAAAAAAGCCATTCCAAAAAAAAAAAAAAAGATCTCATAGGGTTTTTTATATTGCTAGGACATGATTGAAAATATAATAAAGACTTACAATTAAGAAAAATATTGAAGCCCTCCAAAAGAAAATGTCCATTACAGAAATAAAAAGACAGTATCACAATCCACATTTTATATATGAGGAAGAGCATTCAACTAGAAAATTGGTTAGCATAATAATTGCAAAATCTATATCTAATTTTTTAATTATTTTCTTTTGCTTTGGAAGTTAGAATGATTGTATTAGTTTCTATGTGTTCACTAATGATAATAATAAATTATTATTTTTTTATAAAAATTACATGTATTCTTTTTCATTTTTTACATGCAGAATTTATAAAATAATTTTTTATGAAATCATTATTTCATAAAAAGAAATATAGGAAACTGGAAAGTGAAAAAAAGATACAAACAATAATATATGATTATTGAAATAATAACATAAGAAATAGACAAGCTTAGAAAATATGAAGAGATTGAAAAACTCCCATTTTAAAATCCAATATTTTAATCTATGCCTAATCATAAAAATAAGTAAGATTTAACTCAAAGATGTTGGTTTTTAACAATGTGTCATACTTGTTATCTTTATAGTTTAATTTTACATTGCCTAAACTTATGTCAAGACAATTTTAAAAAGCAATAAAAAACATTGAACATATTTTTAGAGATACTCTAAAAAATTTACAAGTGTTGAATTATTATGAGAGCTACACTATATGATTTTTCAGAAAAATGTATTATTAAATTAGTCACAGTTCTACAAAAACATTTCTTAATAGGTTTTTATTGCAATAATATAATAATTACTATAACTTTTATATGAAATTTGTTTTATTAAATCTTTTATTAACACAGTTGTTTAAAAGTTTATGTTTTCAGCATATTACTTTCATTTTATTTACATTAAAATGCAATCTAGATTTTAATGTAATATTGCAGCTCTTACTAAGTTAAAAAATAGGACACTTCATTAGATAGGATGTTTCATCACTAGAAATGATGGATCCAGGCTATAAATTATAGATTTTGAGCTCCATAATTTTCCACTTACTGCATCAAAGTACATAAATACTATAATCGATTAATAAGAGCTGAAAACCTTGCATCATATTTGCATAAAAAATTTCACTAAAGAAAGAACATATTTTATTTCACATCTTAAAGGCTCAATTGTTCTTATTGCATTGAATAATCTATCTACAAAATGTATTTTAGTCTTTAGTTTATGCGATAGAAATATACACAGAGGCAAAACTCTCCATATAGTAGTGCCACTCAGTGCAAACCAGTGTAATCAATGTATGCAGGAAGGTTTATGTATAAAATCCTTATCTAGTGCCAACTTACCCAATATCCCCAGACTAGTTTCTAGCTTTTATCAGTGAGGAGCCTTGGATCTTTAAGCACTGGACCTAGATCATAGGATTTAATGCAACCCTCCAAAAACAATCTTTTATCTTGGATTCAAAATGGAAAACACAATAGTGTTTTTAATTCAAGCTCATTAGGTTGTACAAGCATATAGATCTGAACTCAGTTCAGCATTCATACTTTTGAGTGTCTTTGGTTCTTTAATAACCACATTAACCATAATCCTATTGGTCAGAATTGGTATTAAACTATTTAACATCACATGATTACCATTCTTTAGGCTTACACAATCTGTTTACACAGGAGGAAAACTTTGCATTCAGTAACATCACTTCGTGAAAGTCAGAGTAATCAATGCATGGAGAAAGTGGTGCTTCTGTATGGAGAGATTTGCCTGTGTGTAAACAGCTTATGTAAGCATAAAGAATGGTAATTATGTGATGTTCAGTGGTTAAATACAAATCCTGTCAATAGGATTATGGTGAATGTGGTTATTAATAAACCAGACACCAAAAAGTATGGATGCTGAATGGAGTTCAGATCTACAAGACTGTACAAGCTAATGAGCTTGAATTGAAAACATTTCTGTTTTCATTTTGGACTCAAAACTTTATAGTTAACTAGTAAGGCAAAAGATGACTGCTGGAAACTAAATTCTATGTGCAATGTTCTCAGATCCAAGGCTCCTCACTGATTATTACCACAAGTGAGAAACTAGTCTTTGAATGTTGGAAGAGTAGGAAGTAGATAAGGATTTTAACTGCAAACCTTCCTGCATCCATTGATTACTCTGGTTTGCACTGAATTGTGCTACTGTATAGAGAGTTTTGCTTCCATGTAAAAAGCTTGTGTAAGCATGATCTTGTAAATGATCAAAACTAAAAAAATATCATTGTTAATAAATCTTTTTTTACAAGAGGATAATTTAGTTTAAGGTAAAAAAAATCCAGAAAATAAAAATCTAATCAAATGACTCTTGCTTAAGCATTTATAAGGATTTGAATACTGAAAATAGCAGAATGGGAATAAATGAGAGAACTTTATGCTCGAGTCTGACACTCTTCCCTTTCACTAGGCCAAAGTAGGGCTATACAAAAATTACTAAAACTATTGATAAATTGGTGCTTCTAAAGACTGTGATCTGCCTATTAAAGGATTCAGCTTACTACATATGAATAATGTATTGTAATAACACCTGCACCAAAAATAACTTATGAAGTGAACATTAGGAATTTGTCTTGCTATTATTGTAATACCTTAAACAACAGTCAAATGTTTTCCTTTCAGTTAACAGCAAACACCCTTCTGCAGGCACATATGTGCACAAATACATATATAATATTTGATTGAATACAAATAAAAACTATATACATGCAATGTACTCATTCAACTTTTAACACTTTTTAGCAAAAAAACTTTATTGTACATATATGCATACACAATCTTATGTTTCAACTGCCCTGCAGTCTTCTTCAGAGCTATGATATAATGAACAAAATTAAATAAAATACATAACTATATAAATAATACCATACAAAATGTAAACAATAAAAAAGCATAAAATATAAGAAAACATAATAAAACTGAAATATAATCAAACCCAAATAGTTGTTCATGTATATATACAATCAGGAATGCACATGTATAATTTATATTTATATTGTATATTTTATATTAACTAGATTATTTTTGGGGGTTTGATTATGTTTATTTCAGTTTTATTATCTTTTGTCATATTTTATATTATTTTAGTTATTTTTGTTTTATTGTTTACATTTTGTATGGTTTTTATATAGTTCTGTATTTTATTTTGTTCATTATATCATAATTCTGAAGAAGACTGCAGAACAGTAGAAATGTATGCATGTATGTACAATAAAAGGTTTTGTTAAAAGTGTTCAGAGTAAAGTGGATAAATTGCATTTATATAAGATATCACAGCAAAATAAAGGAAGTAGTGAATTTGGTAATATTCATAAATTATATATTTGGAGTTTAGATGTAACCATAATAGACTCGAACACAGACTGTCAAGCTCTCTTCAGCTATCAGCTCTATCTCATAAACCGATACATATGATCACAAATGTGACTAAGGTAAACAAAGACCTGATTTAGCACGAATTACTTTTATTGCGGCTATATATACATATATAAAGTTTATACTGATAGTTAAATTAAATAAAAAAATGCTTGCCATAATTAAAATAATAAAAAATTATTCTATTGTATAAAAGCTAGTAAAAAAGATTAAAAAAATTATAAAGCTATAAGTTTGCTGACTAATCTCAACAAAGATTTTATTAAAAATTAATAAGGAACTTTAGAAGGAAAACTCAATTTTGTTCAACCAAGAGAGCAGTCTAGATTTAAAAGTTGATTTGAGTATCACACATCTGCAATTGCATAATAAAATAATTTAGACGCGTAATGAATATAAAGTACATATGCATTTAGGTTTTATAAATTATGAAAAGGTTTTAATCATATATATATAAACTGTGATTAAAAAATTTTAAATCACAAATATAAATGTCTTGTGTTGAAAATACTAATTATCATCATTTAGTCATAAACTTTTCTTTGTGAGTAGAATAAATCTATGTTTAATTGCATTTAGACACTTTATTATCAGTCAACTAAAGCTAATACTATTAGTCAACATTTCTTTTTACTCATAAATATTGAATATTAACTTGAAATAAAAAAATTATATCCTAAATAATTTTTCCAAGAAAGATTAATTTATCAGATAGCAATTTAAAAACATTTTTGATTTTTGGATTTTTAAAAAAATATATACACATATTTACAAATTTACATAAAAAAAATAAATCAAAAATCAATAACCGAGTCAAAAATGTTTCAAGACCAAAATTTAATAAATTAATCACTATTTTCTTTTTGGAAAAATTATCCAAGGGATTAACTTATTATCGCAACTGTAAAGAAAAAAAATGACTGTAGACTGAAATAAAATATTTCAAAATAGTAAAAATTAAGCATAAGAATATAATATGTTTTAGAGTATGCTGTTACCAGATATCAAAAGAAAAGTTACCCCATAAAAAATGTCTAAAAAGTTGTTAAATAGATTGGACGCATCAAAAATTCAGGACATAGGTTTGCCATCTAAGATTAAACTCAAATCATCTTCTCCCTTCTGTGTGTTAAACCAAGAATTTATGAGTAAATTATTCCATTAAAATAGATTTTTTATCAGGACCCAAACAATTTTTTTTTTCATATTCAAAAATAAAGCCAGTGTGATTTGATCTTAGATGCAATTGGAGTCTTACCTTTAGATTCATTCTAAACAATGGGGGTTGCGTGGATGTATGTAAATGTGAACAAAATCCTGGTATAAGTCGTTAATGACTATGAAATCTATCTATAACTATTATAATAAAACTGAAGATATTAATAGAGCCACTAGCTAATATATTTTCAAAATGAAATCTCTAAACTTTTCTTTATGATACTACTAAATTATAAGATTTTTGTACAGATGTAAATTTGAAATGCAAGCATAAATTTTGTCAAAACTATTGTTTAAATTATGTTAAATTTGTTTAGGAGGATTACTTAATAAATATAATAATTAGTATAACAGTTAAGATTAAAATAATCAAAACATTACATGATCACCAATTTATATGATTATATATGCTGTTAATAAGGGTATCAAACTCACCATACAGTAGTACCACCAAGTGCAAGCCTTCATAATCAATGGATGCAAGAAGGTGTATTCATAAAATCAATATCTAGTGACTACTCCTTCAATATCCGAAACTAGTTTCTAGCTTGTGGCTTTCATCAGTAAGAAACCTTGGATTTGTGAGCACTACACCTAGATCTTGCAATCTAATGCAACCCATCAGCAGCCACATTTTACCTATTTGGTTTACTATAAATCTAGAATCCCAAAATAAAAACACCTAAACGATTCAAAAACAATCTCATTTTCTTGTATAATCATATAGATCTAAACTCAGTTCAGGATCTATACATTTTTGGGTTCTTAGTTTTTTAAAAACCACCATTACCATTTTCCTATGGGCAGGATAGGTATAAAACCATCAAAACATCACATGATCACCATTTCATATGCTTATATATGCTGTTGATAATGTTGGAAACATTATGGTGTTTTCATCTTGGGCTCCTAGTCATATAGTTAACAAAATAGGTAAAAGGTGGCTCTGGAGGGTTACATTAGATCCTAAGATCTAGAAGCAGTGCTTTCAAATCTAAGGCTTCTCACTGATAAAAGCCATAAGCTGGAAATTAGTCTGGGGATATTGGATGGTTAAGCACTAGATAGTGATTTTATGCATAAATATTCCTGCATCCATTGATTATGAAGGCTTGCACTTGGTGACACTACTGTATGAAAAATTTGGTGCTCTTATTACAGTTATAATAAAAAGTCATAAAGTGATAGAAAAATTATTCTCCTATGGGATAAATCTTGCCACACTGATTATGAAAATAAAAATGAATAAATAGTCATAGGTTCAATAATAGTGATGTAATATAATTTCTGAAGTTATAGGACCCTTGGTTAACTTTTCTTTTAGTAAAAATAACAAGCTATTCATTTTACCAAACAATTGTGATAAATCTCTGATTTAATTATGAGCAATTGATTATTAATAACAGAAGATAATAAAAAAAGAACATTCTTTTCTCATTTCATTTTCTACCACACTTATCAATGTTATTTAACCCTTTATAACTGCCTCAAATCTTCAAAGAATAAGTTATATGAGTCACAACAATAGCAATCACTGATGATCTTAGACATCTGTCCCATCAAACATGACAGGTCACTATTCTTGCACTGAGTGGCACTACTTTTGCCTCTGTGAAAAACATATGTCTCATAGAACAACTTTCACCAAAGTACCAATTTTGTGATCAGGATTAATCATTTTCAGTAATTTCTTATTTTAAGCCCCATAAAACTATAATTCATATGAAGTTTGCATTAGGGTTTTCTATGATCCTGTTGATAATAATAAAAAAATGCAGTTAGTTACTTGAGAATAGGTTGAATAAATTGCAACCCAATGCTATAACCAAGTGATAAAAATACATAATCATTGGTGCTATTTTTAATATATTTTCCCTCTCTTAGCATACTGCTCTATAATATCTTATGTTTATAGTTATGGCTCCATAATGACATTTTATCATCAACATGTTTATCTATTTCCCCATCCTCTACTGGATGAAGATCACTACAAATTTAATATATTTTATCTACCTCTAACCTATCTTCTTTATATTACACCAGGAAACTTTGTTTCTTTATCCATCCATCTCACATATGATCTTTTTCTAGGTCTTTTATCATCTTTCGGGATCCAGTTAAAGATTTCAGTTGTCCATTTATTATCATATCTTGTAGAAATATAACAAGAACAACTCCAATTCAGTCTCTTTATCATAAACTGTAATGAGTTCCATATCACCATCAATTTAAAAGATATTTAAATTTTAAATAACTGTACAGTATTTAATATAATACAATATTTAATTGTTATTTTGTTCTGTATTGGGTTCGAGTTATTTCAATATCTAGAAAATTCTGAAACTTGATTATTTTCCATCTCAAATAAAACTGAATTAAAAACCTAATAATGATAAAGTTTAATATTACAAATATTTATGAATTATAGATTTAATCATTTTTATGTACTTATTTTTTTTACTTTTTATAACTTTTTATTATTATTATTTAAAATATAACTGATTTCTATTCGGTATTTTTTTTTTTTAAATGTGATAATGTTATATTTTTATCATCACGTCAAAATAATAATAATAATAATATGACTAAAAAACTTATTTGACATGTTTTGAAATATAACTATTAAAATAATAACAAAAAGAAAAAATTCTATAAATCCCCTATATTCTTGAGATTTCACTGCTTTTTAAATAATAAAGTTTATTTTCTTTAAACTTAAAAGAACTCAGGAATGTTAAAAGAACTTAATTTACGTTAAAGAAGATTCAGTCTCTGTGAAATTTAATGAGGTTAGATAATTAATATTTTAAATTTATCGAACCTATTGGTTGATTATTTTTAAACGAAATTATAGCATTATTTTTATTTTTACCTAACTTAGGCCAAGATTACAGTTGTACAAAGCATTTTAACATCCTATATTATAGAAAATTTAATGACGACGTTTAAATGAATGAATAATATTCTGCTATCTCTAATGATGGTCGAGTATTTTTGCTATCTGTAGTGCATTTCGATGGAAGAAGATTCTTGAAATCTGAAATCTAGTTTGGTGAAATGTTGAAAAGCAGACTTTGATACTCATGGTTCATGGATCATAAATTGTTTTATGCTTTGTCTTCTTATAAGGTCACCAGCAATAAAATATTTGATTATTTATTTTTACTATCTATAGTGCATTTCATTGTTAGGAGATTCTTGAAATCTGAAACCTAATTTAGTGTGGTTGTTTAACAGGAGACTTTGGTACTCATGGTTCATGGATCATACATTATTTTATGCTTCATCTTGTCATAAGTCCCCAACAATAAAATATTTAATTATTCATTTATTACAATAGCTATTATTCAAGTCATTTATGATCCACCCACACCATATTGACTGGTGTGAATTACTGGAAAAGATACACAATAATAATATAAAAGTTTCAGCAAAAACATTATCTAAGGATATCATACTTGGGTTAAGCATTATACTAAAAGAAAAGACTTAGGTGCTTTATTAATTTGAGGTTGTTCTGTATTGCTATAATGTATCCAAGAAGTAATAAGGCCCAGATGAACATAAGGACATATGAATGATCAAGTGAAAATCATTAAAGTTATCAAATAATTCATATTTATATCACTTATTTTTCAATTAGTATAAATGATAGCTTATTATTTCTAATATAGAAATTCTTTTCAAAATCTTCTTTCCTTGTTCAAAAGTGACCCCCCTCATCTCACCACCAAATATATCTTAACAACTAATATTGAAAATCAGACTATCCTCTAACACTATGCTTACTTTTTGTGATGAACAATTTTAGTTAGATGAACTAGAGGTAACAAGCATCTAAATTTATATGCCCATGTTGTTAGCTTGATATTACTCCATTACAACAATTTCACTCAAGGTAGGAACTGGTTTCTATACTCTTTAAACACTTTGTTTTAAATATAAAATCATAATTTAATTTATAAGTGTCAAACTTCTTCTGTATTCACAACTCTAATATCACCACTCTGGACATATATACTAATAATTATTACCAATCATCTTTTGAATAGACTAATGTATTTCTAGCACAGATACAAAAATAATTAAATTGATCTAAATATCATTGAGTCTTACCTTCATTTAATTGATTAACTAACACATGGAAAAATCAATTCAACAAATCTCTTGTTAAACTTATGTAATATGATCCTAACCATTTATATATATATATATATATATATATATATATATATATATATATATATATATATATATATATATATATATATATATATATATATATATATATATATATATTTTTGTATTTTAAATGCATCTAAAATTTTGATAAATAAATTACCATTTCTATCAAATGTATTCTCTAGAACACTGTCTCTCAACTTTCCTAATGCTATGACCCTTTAATAGTTCCTTATGCTGTGCTGATCCCCAATCTGTAATTTGGCTACTGTTATGAATCAAAAATATATGCTTTTGAATGGTTAGGCAACCCTCATGAAAGGGTTTTTGGTTTTCAAAGGGGTTGTGACTCACAGGTTGAGAACCACTGCCCTAGAATATCTTTCTATATTCCTTTTCTAAAAACTGTCTTTTGAATTATAGGTTTTTATACCTCAGTTCATTGTTAAGGCTTCTATACATACATACTTTTACCTTCTACATAAGTCACACTACTCTATTATCTATTCTCTACCACTTCATTTATCATTTCACTGCTAAAGTTAAGCTTTGTTGTATCTTTTTTATAACATATAATCTTCAATACCATTTTTTTAAAATTCGTCCTGTAGCTTTAATCAACTATACCACTATTTATATTTATTTTCTGATCTAACATTAAAAGGTTGACAAATTTGGGGATCACAAATTATAAATCTATATTTGTTCCAGAATGTGCACATTGTTTAGTGCATAGAAATAGTGTCAGATTCTAGAACTCAATATTCATGCTTTATGATTTATGGTGCTCAACTTTTGTATAAACTCCCAAACAATAACAGCTATTTGATGATGATGATGATAATAAGAATAATAACTGATAATTATTAATGTCCACATGCATTTTAAAATAAAAAATATATAATTGAAGTCAAGCCAAAGTCACATAGATTTTCCATGCATAAATCCTTCTCTTAGGATTTTTCATCCTTGCGGATATTATTACCATGTTGTTTTTATTACTATAACTAAATCAATTTACACCCAACCATAGAATTTAAGTGAATAAATAAATAGATAGCTCAATTCTTTTTGTCAGACAAAAAATAAATAAATAGATAGACAAATAAATTGATTCCTTTTCTTTACAACTTATTCTTCAAAAAATAACTTAAAAAAAAAAAGAAGTTTATATTGTATATACAATTAAAACCAATCGAGGCAATAGCGGGCGGATTCCCGGCAATATTTTATAGATTGACATTATATTAGAACGTCATCAATAAAACTATGGGAAGAAAAATCAAACATAATAATTTCAATGGGAATGCATACATACATAATATAAATAAATTATATTTATATACCATAAATAATTTGTAGGAGGGTATATTCCACCACAGTATATAGACAATTATCAACTATTACAGTAATAAATCTTAAATAAAAACTATATATATATATTAGACTGAACTCTCATTTATTACAGTAATAAATCTTAAATAAAAACTATATATATATATTAGACTGAACTCTCATTTATTATAAATAATATAAAGTTACCATAACGGAGAATAAAATATAAAAGCAATTTAAGAAATGAAGTATAATTTCACTTCATTAGTATCAAATGAATAAATAAATAATGAGTTTTTTAAACTGTAATGGTGTAATATTGTTGTTTTTGATAAGCATAATTATGGGGCTAATGCTTAGAAAGTATCCATAGTTTCTTAGATTAATTATATATTTTACTCTTTATTACAGAGTCTTTATATTAGGTATATATACTTCTGATCATTAAAAACACTACATAATATGCTATTAATATTTTATTAATGTATATTTTATCAATGTGCTGTTTTTATAAATATTTTATTTTTTGAATTACTTTTTTTCTATATTTATATTACAGTATATTTATTATTCTACCCTTTTGCATATGTTTCAGTGATCCTTTATGGTCATTTGCATGGTTTAAATCTTTATCTTCAAATTGTTGAATACTTTTAACTAAAAACATGGATTAATGTTACAGCCTCATTATAGGAGTTTGTCATAAAAATATATGCAGAAATTCAATAATGTGCCAAGCAATTGTATATTTTTTATGCTTTATTTAAATATTTATGATTAGTTTACAAAATATTTGTATAGTAATTATCAAAAAATAAATATTATTTTGGGATTAGACTTAGATTTTATTTAATGTTTATTTAACAAAAATAAGAAATTTGTTGTAATCCTAAAAATAAAATTATGATTGGTAATGTTTTGACAAGGTATTATGTTTTGTGACATTTTAATATTTATAAATGGAAATTTAAAATTTAGAACAAAATTTTATAGCCTTAATAATTTATTCAGGTTTAGAAATGAAGTTCAATTAATAACTATTTCATTTATTTGCCTTTTTTTACTTCCATTGCAGAATTATCTAATAAATGTATTGTTTTCTTTATGTATTTCACTTTATTACTTTTTGTTTATATTTACAAAGTTTAAATATGACTTTTGATGATATTTTTCATTTATAAAATTAATTTAAAATAAAGTATAATATACTGATTCCCAATGTAGAATAAAGTTTTATTACTAAAATGTCAAAATAAAAGTGAACTGCCTCTAGGGGATAATGCAAAAACATTGAAATTTGGAAAAGTTAATGCACCATATTTTCCCTCTTATTCTGTTGTCATATTCTTTCATCTTACTCTTTTTTATCCATGATATTAATTCAAGATGCAGTCATCATCTTCTTTTCATGACATATGTCTTCTTTCTGAATTAATTATGACAAGAGTATTGTGTAATTGTGGTGATATATTTACATTCTCGTTGTTCTGGTTTTAAACTTCTCTTTTTCTTTCTTTGTTGAATTTTTGTCTTTTGCAATTGGAATGATTATATACATTTATGAGTTGTTCCTAAAAGAGAATGATACATGTTGATCAATAATTAAGCATATCAAAGTTATTTTTGTCTAATTCCACCAATTTTTGTGATAATGATTCTTCCACTACCACCTATTGACAGTCAACTTAATATATATATATATATATATATATATATATATATATATATATATATATATATATTGAACCAGATGGAGTAAGTAGATTGAAGTAGGAACAACATCTAGCATGCATTTTGACTCTTTAAATATAATCTAAACTTGTGAAACAATTTTGTAAAACTTTTATACAAAAATATGATACACTTATTTATTAATATGTTCTGCACCAATGCAATTTAATTATTGCACCATCACAATCAGAGAAGAGAGTATCCAAAGAGTACTTGTATCCAAGCTAAAGTTATATACAAAACTATATATATAACTAAGACAATGTTTCCCGGATACAGATATCTTCTTGGCTGCAGAATTCAACACCTATCATTCAAAGTACTTTTTTGTTTTGGAGTAAACCCGTGTGCCAGTTAATTACAAGAACTAATGTGCTTTGAATGATGGCAAACTAATTCAGCATTTAAGATATCCCAACTAGCTCAATCAAAAGGATAATATAATATACTGTTACTTTATTTAGTGGTAAACGAATTGACCAACAAATATTAAGCTTAAAGATAATTTATTTTAATGAAGTACTTATTATTATAATTTAGAACTACTACTATAAATTCTTAATTAACTTAAACAATGATTTTTATATATAACTACACACACTCTTAATAAATCACATAATATAATGTAACGAGTATTAAATAAACACAAAACATCTAAAACATGCACATCAATAGTTCATGTATGCATGCTATAGAGTTCATTTGTTTTACTGACTCTGGAGGCTTAAAATTATTGCAATGGCTACTTTAATATCAGAAATGGAATAAGAAAAAGTTATCCATTACCTATAGGATTTTGGACATTAAATTCTTCTGTTTGCTGCTTCAAGATAGTTTTTCCAACCAGTTGGATTTGAGGATTTTGTGGAGGTTTAATGATTACTATTTCATGATACTAGAAATTAAAGGCAGCTAGATATCTCTGGTGGTTTCAAGTTATTATGTATGCATCACTTTTCCCAGGCAGGTTGGCTGTTTCATTAGACTAGGTCTATAGCCCGGCCATATGCTTCTGATGGTTGCTAACACTGCATTGTTATAAAAAACACTGACTATGGATGTGTGGAGAAACTGATTGTATAACTGATTGACTGACTGATTGAATCTGATCAAACTCAACTGCCTGAACAATGAAAAACTAAGACTATTTATGTGATGACCTGTTGTCACTTTGCTAATTAGTTTTTATATCTGCCAGCTATATCCATTGTTGAAACTCATCCACTGTTTTTGATTAAATTCTGATAAGATTTTAATCCTGTTTTCAGTTGGTAGCCATTGCTAATTCCTGGTGTTTATAGATTATTTAATTAGTAGCCATTGCTAATTCTGTTTTTATATCACTTATGAGCATATACAATATTTGATGGGACTTTTTTAAATTTATAACTTTCGTTTATTTTTAGTATTTTTTAACATTCATATTCTATTTTATTAACACACACATTTTTACTATATTTCTTTTCATTTAAAATCAATTTGTTATTTACAATCTTACTTATTTTAAATAAATGGGAAGATACCCTTTTTTTCTTTAATTTAAATGAAAAGCGATATTTTTAATTTATGTAGAAGATTTATATTTTAAGCATTTAGTTTCAACTTTTCTTTATTTTTTTCTTTAATATTTCAAATGAAAGAGAGAGTAATTTTAATTAAGTGAAATTTAATTATTTATGGACAACTTAGTGATTCTATTATTTACTAATCAATTTTAAACTTTCACATTATTTTAAAAAAAATATTTTTGAATAATTGTACATTTTTTATTTATTATAAAAAATTGCACACAGCAATTTTAAGATAGCACTGCTCATTAGTGGTATTATATATATATAGTTCTTTACTTCTTTCTGATTGACTAATTCTAAGATCTGTCCACTTTGGAAGATTCAGTATGCTGCTGCTATCATATTTCTAACCTTTTCTATGATTTTGATGCTACATTACATTTGTATTACTATTAGATCAGTGTTGTTCATTTTTGACAACCTATAACATTTATTTTATAGTTTTATAATAATTTGATGGCAAAAAACAAAACTCAGACATATTTTGATTAAGATCATTTCTAATTAAATTACCTAGATTCTAGAATTTATCGAGGAAAAGTCTGTCCCAAAGGGTCAAAGGTTATAGCATTAGGCTAAAGCATTCATTCTTCATATGAAGAGAATATCATTATCTTTAAGAAATTGATTCTGGCTTTTTAAAAATGGAAAAGTATAACTTTACATATATATTATTTATTTATCAAAATTAAATTAAATATTTGTTTCTCAATAAATATATGATGAATTCACTCAGTTTTTATTTGAATATATTTGTTTTTAAGTGAAAAATAAACCAGTTGCAACAGACATTGATAAATAAATAAAAATTACTGGTAATAAGATATTTCTACTTCATAATTATTTTTTATTGTTTTTATGTAATTGTATGTGAAGTTTTAAGGAGTTTCTAATATTTTAAAAAATAATTCCTTGTACAAACAATTTTATTTTTTTCACAAAAATTCATTATCTAATAGAAATCTAGTGAAGTAAAAAATTTTCCATCAAACTTTTTCTTTTTTTAATACTGAATACAAAATGAATTTTTTTTGTTTCAAAATGATTGATTGGATGGTTAATAAATAATATAGCTTAAAAATTCTAAGAGGAATTTAAATTCATGAAATAGTTTTAGTTTGTAAATTAGAAAATTGTACGAGTGAACAAGCATCTTTTCCACCAATATTAGTCGTAGGGTTGCTATTATCTTAATCAAAATAATTTTTGCTAATACTCCAAATAGTTTTACCATATTGTAGCTCTTTTGCAGAGTAGAATTATTAATTTATCTGAAAATATTTACTATTATATTTAATTCAAATACAGACCACATCACACACACACACACACACACACACATATATATATATAGTTTTCTATAAGAATAACATGAAATGTCTCACAAGGATTAACATTGAAAATGTTATTTTCTGTCAATAGAAAGATATATATTTTATTAGGCCCTAGATTTTGTATATAATAACAAATTCACTCTTGACCATGCTGTACTTATGAATGGTTATATCATATGATGTCGCATTTGTTTCAGTTATTTGAGATTATTTAATCATTTACTGATTTTCATTTTTTATCTTTGGTAATCAAAATTATTACACTGTTTTATATACTTAATAAGGCTTATTAAAGTCTTGGATGATAGTATGACAGCCAATATTTTATCTTTTCATATTCATTAATAATAACATATTGCTGTTTAGTATTCTTGGTCTGACTGCAATTATATAATTTAGTCAGTGTTAGAGTAGTAGACTGGAGTTAAACATTCATGATTTATGGTACCAATTAGGTAACTTGTGATGCTCAAACCTTTTATAAACTTCCATGTAATAAAGGGTCTGATATTTTTTAGGGTCTCCATAAATTCAGATTACAATTTGCTTCCTTTATTTGTTGTAATACACTAATATTTAAACACTTTCTCATAATATTGGTTAGTTCAAATATGTAAACAAATTTTTTTTTTATCATTATTTCATGATGGTCCACATACTGACTTTGAGTCTGGTAATAATTCCTGATCACTTGTTTTTACTTTGTATATAATAATTACATTTTAGTGAAGTAGTAATATGGTGAAACTGGAAGCTAAATGTTCGTTAATCAAAGCTCAATAAGTTTTATTGGTGTTCCACTATTACCCAACCTCAAACAATAAAGATTTGTTATTATTAAAACTATTACATAATTTAGTGTTATGATATCGACCTTAATGTTCTGATGCTTATACAAGTATCATTTCTTTATTAGGATTTAATGACTGATCCATGGTCAATACTAAAACATCATGTAATAAAATGCACAAGGCTAGCCCTAGAAATTATATTACCATGCAACAGCATATTTTTCTCCTATCTTTAAAAAACACTCTTTGAATGACATCATATGAATCATAATATTAAGCTAAGTTTTGATATTATTCATCATAAATTTTAAATAATAGTATTAGATATTGAAAATTCCAAAGTTAATGATCATAATCATTATAGATAGAACAGTCAATTAAAAGAAAATATACATGTTAGATATCAGTTTATGGTTCAATAAGTCAAGAAGAGTGAAGATCTTTTGAATTATAAACATGTAACTGCAATAAATTTATTTATATTTAGATTATAAAATAGTGTCATGTTGTAATCAAGTTAATTTATATTTTTATTGTTAAATTGTAAGCTTTCCATTTAAAGTGAACTTTTCTTTCTGTTCATATTTACAATATCACAAATAAGGTTAGGGTAGTATAATTTCTGAATAATTTCATGTTTAATTCAAATCGTGGAAAGACCTTCCAATCAAGTTTCAACCATTATACAATGTGAATCATCATTAATAATTTACAAATTGCTGATAAAATGGTAATATTTTTTAAGATTATTATACATTAAAAACATAATAATAACCATTGTCGGGTTACAAGATTTCAAATTAGTTCATTCATTTTAAAATTTTTACATGTAATCTAATCTATAATAATATTAATATTTTAACAAAGGAATATAATGATAAATGTAATTCAAATTTTAATTTACTAAACCCACAGGGTATATACATTAAACTTCATGGGTCATGTGATACCACATGAGTTTTGTTTTAGTTAAAATCATTTGGAAGTAATTGCAATTATGCAATCAAACATGCACTAGCAAATTCTTCTATTCTTATAACTTTAGTGCTACCTGGAATAAATATAATAATCAGTTCGATGTCAGATAGTATTATGATCTGCCTTATTCAAATATTTCCACACTAGCTTCTAGCTTATGGTTTTCAACAGTGAAGAGCTGGTTGATGGGTAGAACAGCACTAATTGGGGAATTTCAGCACTAATATCTGACATCTATTGATTGCTAAAGTTTACAATAAATGGCATAAAAATAGTAAGAACAGAAAAATTTGCTAATGAATAGCATTATATAAGCTAAGAGATAATGTTGGTCAGGTGGTTTAGATAACATGTTTAATATAATATAATTGTGATAATTAAAAATGCACTTCTATTAAAAAATTTTAATAGGTATGCGTTTTAACCTCATGTCACCTCATATCTAATAATGAAATTAGAAATAATAACAGACTAGAAAGTCCGTCAAGTGATCTGATATTGACAATATATCATATGCAATGTAATACATTATTTTAAATGGGTTGTTCTTAAAAATATACAGTACAATAAAGTTTTACTAAGTAAACATTTAATTAATGACATCTTGAAATAGAGAAGAAAAAAATGTTATTTTTACGATTTAATTTTTGCATAATTTATATCAAATTTGTCACTCCTAATAATTTACTGCCCTGTATAAATACACAAGTTGTATTGCCGGTCGAGTCAACGCTGGTAACATATTCGACCCATGAAGTTATTTAATGTATAAATGGTATATGAAAAATATGTTTTAAATGTCACAGATAGCAAATTATTTATTCCAAAAATTTTAATTCGAAATGAGAATAACAGCCAACATTCATTAAAATAATTAATTAGTTTTAAGCTTACTAATGATAATTTCATTTATTAGAAAAAGAATTGTAATTATAAAAGCTTTCTATTTTCTTTTACTTCTAGCATGGCAACAAATCCATAATTAATATGTATTAATTTCAAAAATTCATTCAGAATCAATGTTGTCAATAAAATATAATTAGTCTGGTTACATATTTTCTTCTTTCAGTTTCTTTTCAATTTTGTAGTTATAAATATTTAATAAAGCTTTCTGCCTGCTTTATGTAATTCTAATGAAGTCATTATTATTTTGTTTAAGTTATTCTGATTTTTTTTTTATATATACATATAAAAAAGAACTTTACACTTCGATATTACATATTTAAATTTTATTACTTTTTTTTATGAATAGATTTAATATCTGCAGACAGAATTCTGACTGCTGAGAACTGCATTGTTACAATAGTGATAATTTATCATTAGTCTGTGCACCTGTAGTAAAAAGATTACGAATGATTGATCATTTGAGATCTTGTCTTTTTTTTATGGCTTTTATATACATAGTACTAAATAACTGCAAAGAGGCAGATTTTGATGTCTTAAAATTTCTTCTGAGAAAATACTGTAATTAAAGAATAATGAAGCTTATTTTAAGTTTGTAATTGAGTTTTAACATAAATAATATTTTATAATAATTGCTTTTTATATAGCAATGACTGTACTATCATCCGCAAGTGCATACACATTGTAATTCAGTGGATATTTGACTGCTTCTTTCTTTAATTGCCTACAGAACCATCGACAAAATAATATCTGTGTTACACAAAGATACAGTTAAGCTATTCAACACAAACATTTTAGGGCCACTAGCATATCCAAATTATATGTTCTGACATGAAATGTAACAGTGTGTTTCATAATATAATCCCTGATGGGGCAAAGCATTAACACTAAATTTTGTTTAAATTGGGCAAAACTGCAATAGAAATCTTGGAAATGAGTCAAACTGAGTGCAGCAATGAAGTATGAATGGGAAGAACATATCTATGTGGTCTGTAAGATTTCATGATGGAAGGGAAAGCATTGAAGATGATACACACTGTCACATTTTATATTTCATGACCATAGCATACTAATACCTATAAATTTTTATAAAGCTATGCCACTACACATAAGTTAATTCAAAGTTGATATGGAAGGACACCTGAAAGAAAAAAAAAACAATTACTAATTCACTAGAGCTTATGGATGTACACATGTAAATAATGACTCTTAAAAATTTAAATTATAGACTATTTTTGAGAATTCATGCTTTATTTGAGCAGTAGACAAGGAATAGAGTGTAGCAGATCCATATAAAGGAATAAAGATTTTATTTTGTCATATATTCAAAATTCAACTTTGTTTTGTTGTCTAGAAATTTGGAAAGCTATGTGTTGGTATCACTGTACTTGTCATAGAGATGGCTACTTGGGTGAGTTGGAGTAATTCCAATGTTAATCTATTAATTAATGCTTAGCATTCTGTGACAGTGCTGACTTGATATTTAAATACAAAGTAGTACCTTGTTCATATATACTTCATGATTGCAGCTAAAATCTTCTTGAATATTAGCTATAAACTGATTGGCAGAAAGGTATTTTCATTTTTTGCCCTCCAATTCATCGGGTGTCTTCCACTTAGTATAATACACTTGAGTAATAAATAAATACCATAACACAGTGTATAACAAATCCTTATGCAGTATTGCCTTATTTGTAATCAATCCTACTTTGAAACTTATGGCATTCTCTGAAAGGAGAATTGGTTTAGATGTAACGGATATGAGTATGACACATTTTTATTCCCAACATCATTCTCAAATATATTAATATTTTAAATCTAAGGTAAGTTACTTATATAATTCTATGACACCTAGTTCAATATCTATGTAATTTAATGTCTTCAATTTTTTTTTATAATCATTGGTAATTATATATTTCTTGTCCACAATTGCTAAACACCAATAAATACTATATGACCACTGCTTATATAATACTTTTAAAAAGCAAATCTATTTCTTCTATGTGTGTGACTAAAATATGAGATTGTAGTTATTAATAAATCACTTTAATGTTTACCTACACATATGTTCAGAATAGTCACTTGCCTATAGATATGGATCTTAATGCAAGGATTTTTTTAGAAATTATGTGATGTTTTATTGGTTAATAAAAATCCTAACATAAGGGTCATAGGTGCCTATAGTTATTATGGTAATGGTAAGAATTGTCCCTCCACATACCAAAATCTAGAACACAGGCAAAATACACTAAAGATGATCGAATCTATATGCTGAAATCCAGAATATGGACAACATTCAATCCTTTCACCTCTGCTCAATGATCTAATACCTATGGATGACATTTCCCAAGTTACACAGACATTCAATTCAACCTTGGTTCAGCAGTCACCCAGGGTGGAACAAGAGACTCATAAATTAACTAATTTAACACTGATTTGGTCAGATATACACACACATGACTAAGTAAACTGCTAATATACCAATGATTAATTATAAAATCTAATAGAATGGTCTATGTATATATATCCAATGATGTATGTGCAAGTACATATAGAGTTGGATAAAATGAATTCATGGACAATAAAGATATGAAACAAATTATATTCTAAATATTATTAATTTAATAAAGATACTAAAACTAAAATATACAAAATTATATAGTTGGAACAGGAATGATTACGCTCACAGGCATTACAGTTATCTCATTATAAAGTGTTCAATCAAGTGTAGTACAGTATTTAAATTTATGCCTATATTAACATGCTAAATTTATAGCTCTGGTGTAGTCTGCTAAATCATATGGAACTTAATAGCCAAAGTTATATAACTAACTTAATAGCGCTCCTATGGTGTCTATCTATACCAAGTTAAGTCGAGCACATAATTAGGCTCAGAGATATGCAAGTTAGCATGTTAATCTAGATTAGGATATACACTGATGCCAAATAAGTGTTTAATAGAAAGGGAGAGAAAACTGGTTTATAGTAGATTTACCTATATACTCTATGGCACATTTATAATAAAACTAGAAGGTGTGAATAGACCATTATTCATGGGCTTCAGTATCAAATGCTTGGTTGCCCTCTCACCAAACAACTTGCTATGAATAAGGACATTAGTAGTTCAGGTACTCAAATAAGCATTAATTATGAATAATCTGGACTCATGTGTTCCAGTTCTAAAAGGGTTTGCTTTACATGAACTAAGTGGATAAGTATGACCTCTGACAACAACTCAACAAGAATCATGCAGCAAGCAGTTAATTGTACATACATAGTGTACTTAGTAAGGACACATCCACAGCTTATACAAATATATAACACAAATATGCAAAATTATCTTATTGTGCCTTAAACATAGATAGCGTCTATTTGCATATCTATACAACCCAGTTCTCAAGTTTAGTATTTCAAATATACTATTTAGAGACTAAATCAATTAATAACCTAGTTTAAGATTATCACCTGCATCTCAACATATATAAATCTAAGGAGGACAAAGCAAATTTGAGGGGTAATTATGGATAAAACATTAGAAATATGCTTTGACAATATCGCAGTAGCTAGTTCCTATGATGTATGAGTTACATATAAAGATAGTTATAATTTATAACTAGAGTTAAGCAAACTACAACTTTAACTAGACCACTACTGGTTATTATAATATTAATACCCAAAATTAATCAGTAAAATAATAACATGATCCCAAAACAGCCAGTGAAAAATTAATAATTCAATTACTTAAATATTTATTATAGCAAAGATTTGAAATTATCTTCACAGAGCAATAAACTAGAATTATACTTATAAATACACATGGTTTTGAGTTATTTGGCATATTAAATACATATAATATTACAATGATAAAATAATAAAATAAATTGAACAGATCAGAAATAGGCATAAAAGACTGAAGAAAATTATACATTTAGTTTAAAATAGATTATCATAATTTTACATTTTAAGAGAGAATTTAATATTACAAGTTTTACAATCAGACAAGATTTAAACATTAGCATTTAACAGCTTTCTTTGCAGATTTTAGAAAAGGTGTTTGTAAAGGCGAGTTGAATAAATAGCTAGCTTAAAATAGAGAATTGAAAGTCACAGTTTATGAAGCTCTGAGTGGAAATTTACTGGTCAGTTGTCTTCATTGCAGTTCTGGGAACTCAGGATGATAAGTTGACAGTTTTGGCAATAATTAGACATTAATGGAGATTCTTCCATGGGATGCTTTGCTGAGGTAAGGTTCATAGTGTTTTATCGGACCTAAGTTCTTTCCACCTCTGGCAAGGAGAGAGAAGTAAGTGATTGCCTACTTATCCCACCATTTTGAAAATAAAATGAACATGGGTATGGTTTCCAACTCACTTATTAAATATATAACTCTTTTTGGCCACAAAATTTGAAGTGTTTATATTTTTCTTAAATCTGGCCATCTGGTTATTTTTACAAGCTTGACCGTAGTTGAAAAACCCATTAATTTATATTAGAAAAACATATTTAACTGCTAAAACTAATTTAGATTTTGTTTTTCTACCTTTTTCCTCCTGCAGTTTGTTATCACAACTCTACAAAATTCTGAGAGATGTCGTTAAAATTTTGGATTTATAAAATCAATTTTATGCTATTTTACGACTATTGTGTGACCTAATTTAAAAGTTGTTTACAAATAAAACTAAAAGCAACTTTTATAATTAGTATAAAACTAATTTTATTACTATATATGTAGAATAACGAGTTGGGACTGTGTCTATATACATATGTGATTTCAGTAATAGAACCATAAAATTGACTAATAATTTAGAGTAAAATATTTCTTAAATAAAAAAATCTTTAAAATGAACACATATCTGTAACATATACTATACCAACATTGAATTGGTACATAATAATTTTACGTAAAAAATTATTAAAATAAAATTTATTCATTAAAAAAGAATGTATTTAAGAGTTTAAGAGTTTTACTACAGTTTGTTTAGTAAACGTAAAAAGTCTAAGTGTTGTTGAAATAAAAGTTACAATCAATTAATTAAAAGAGGGGAAGGGAGTCTTGGTTAGAAAAGTTAAACTAAAAGTTTTATAAAAAGGAAGTAAAGAGTTTATTATTATTAATTGAAATATAATTTAAAAAGTTTAAAAATATAAATATCTTTTATTTAAATTAAAGAAAAAGGTAATCTTAAAACTAGTTTGATTTTATAATAAGATTATATATGTGCATATATATGTGCGATTGTAAATAAAAATAAATGTATGCATATTAAATATTAAAAAATAAATGGAAGTTATCATTAAAAAACACAATGGTGGCTATTAATTAAAAATATAAAACAACATGTTTGCATGTCTACTACTAATTAAACGATCTTCAAAAACATGAGATTATCAAAGGAATTTCGACAACAGATATTGCCAGAGGATATTAAAAGGACAACACATCATAGGTATTAATAGACAATTTTTTATTGGACAGTCAATGAGGACAATCAGTTGAGTTAATTATATCAGAGGTCAGTTTATTATGTATCATCCAGAAATGCAGTGTTAAAAACCCATGGGAAACATATGTCTCTCCAGCCTGAAGTCTGATGAAAACAGCCAATATACCCAATCTTAAATAATGTTTGCATAACAGCTTGAAGAATCTCCATCAGTATCTAATTGTTCACAGGAATAATACCAACTAATAATCATCAAATCTCTGCAGGAAAACTTCATATCTAACTGGTTAAATATATTTCATTAGAAGCAGCAACAGCAAGATGTATCCACATTCCAAAATCCTAGGTAAACATTTTCTTATTCTCATTTATAAAGTAGCCATTGCATTCGTAAAAAAATTCATCAAGCCTCCAATAGTCGAATTATATGAACTCTATAGCACATAAAAATAAACTATTAATTTGTGTGTTTTAAATATATGTGTTTAAATTTCAAATACTATTTAATGCTTTATTATTATATATGTGAGTGCATGAGTTAATATGTGCATGATCATTATATCAGGGTTATTAGTTAAATTAGATAAATACCAGTGTTCTATTATTAAAATTTATAAGAATAATTAAACTAGTTTAGAAATGATAATTAAAATAAATTGTCTTTAAACTTAAACTTTATTTGTCGGTCAATTCCTTTTATCAATTCTTTTTACCAGTCTTTTCATCAATTGTTTTTATCAATTCTTTTCACCACTAATTTTGTATAATTTGTTATTGAATTAAAATTAGACTGAGCTAGTTTTAGGGAATGTTTTGAGTGCTGGGTTATGAGGCTACTGTTCAAATACATTAGTCTTAGACTAGCTGGTGCTTGGGGTTTACTCCAAAACAAATAAAGTGTTTGAATAGAAGGGGTTTGAATCTAGCAGATGAGGTGGGCCACGATCTGATGGTGGGTATTGTTGATAGTTAAATCTATCAATAATATTTCCCACTTTGCTTGAACATGCCAGTTCATTCACATAACATTTATAATTAAATAAGATTATAAATGTATTATAAAGAAGTTTGAAACCAGCCAAAACATTTGCAGTGTAAGTAAGATCTTCTGCAGATCGAACCCAGCATATATTAATAAATTACAGATTTACCATTTGCATATATGATCCCACATATATATATAATATATAGATTATACCATTTGCATATATGATCCCACATATATAGTAATTTAAGGTTATTTAAATGGGTACTCAGAGAGGGTTTAAACCTGGCATAGAGATGGGTGTAGGGGTAAAATACGTGAAACAGACAGGTGGATGAAACTGACAGATTCATTATAAAACTGATGACAATAAAATATATAGATACTAAACTGATATCAGATCTATATTAGCAAAGGCTTAGATTCACAGTATTAATATGATTTGAATTTCAGGCAGAAAACTTGAAAGAAAAAATAATAAAAATTATGGTTGAAGGAAAGATACAATAGGTTAAAAAAATCTATTTGTGCTAGATCCAGCTCCAAACTCCTCTCCAATGAAAGACAGAGAGTAGAAACTCATCTGGGGATTTGGATGGAAAAACATGGATACATATTTAATGTGCATTATCAACTGTCATGCTATTGGTTAATCAATATTATATCAGGTGGCAGAATCTAATAAGAGAAATAGACTTGCTTTAAAAATGTACTGTGTAAGCTTGGCTTACTCAGTACTTTGTTGTTTTTATATTTTTCATATTTTTGTAAGACTTTACTACAGAAAAAATATAAATCTGTATTTGTATCCCATAGTTTATCAACTTCAAATACCTATTAATTAAATAAATTAAGTGATTTGTCTTATATAATGCTATAGGTCTCACGTATACTCAAAGAGAATGTAGTTCATTGTCATTTCATTTTTAACAAAAAGTTCAATGCAGTAAAAGAGAAATGATTTTAAATTTATGGAACAATAGTAAACAAAAAAAAATCTCTAAGACAATTTTCTTCAAAAATATGATTAATTCAACTATAGCTTCAATCGTTACATATAGCCAATTATACCACTAACATTTTTCAAATGCTCTGATTTTATATTATTTTTTTAAACTGAACCAGTGTCCATTCAGTATCTCCCTAAATATGTCTCTATTTTACAAAAAATAAATTAGTTTAAATTTACCTCTTACAATTTAAGTTTTATGAAACTTGCAGCCTGAATTCTGCTTTTCCTTATTCGGCTTATTTACATGGACATATTAAGGTTCTACCTATGAGGAGACAATGACTTAAAAGTCAACATGGGCATGGGAACAATATTGGCATTATCAAGGGCTTTGAGTAATCCATCATTAGATTATCAATGGTGTGGAAAACAGTGGAGTTGGAGAGTGGACAAAATCGAAGCCTGCTTATTAAAGTTTGAACATTTACTTTTCAAATAAACTGGGCACTGATTGTATATATATATATATACATATATATATATATATATATATATATATATATATGTGTGTGTGGGGGGGGAGATAGAGATTTGGACCAATTGATGAGTGCTAGTTGAACATGAAATATGTATATTGGAAATCATTTCATTTTACGCATATATGTGGTCGTGTGAATAGCTTGCTGTGGGACATGGTGATTTGGACTAATTGATGAGTGCTAGATGAACTGAAAATATGTATATTGGAGATCATTTCATTTATGCATGCATGTTGTCATGTGTATTGGCTGTATATATGTGTGGAAATGGTGATTTGGATCAATTGATGAGTGCTAGTTGAACATGAAACACATATATTGGAGATAATTTCACTTTATGCATGTTTGTGGTCATGTGTATTGGTTATATAAGATGGAGTGAACAGCTGAATGGAGCATAGAAAATCTGTGTTCAAATCACCTCTAATTACATCTAAAGTTCAATATATTCATTATACTTGTATTCAAATATTATAATATTTTTGTTAGTAATTCTAAAGAAACAATAAAAATCAGATTTACTTTATTATAATACCAGAGTGTAACTTTTATAAAAAATGTTACATTCAATTGAACTCTGTTAGAGGTGTGTGATGGTTTTGTTGTGGATTTGCTGTTTTGTGTTGTATTGTTGAATAAAGTTTTTTTATATACATGTTTTAACAATATCAAATCTGAGATAATTGCAGATGAAAATTTTCTTCCAAATGTTAAATATTTTAACTGTCAACTCATTCATTTTATGCAAAAAATTTAAATAAAAGAAAATTCAACACTTGGACCATTTAAAAACATTAGTAATATTGCTTACAAACCCATATTTTGAGGAAAGGCTCCTAATGTATTCTAGGCGTATTAGGAAAATCTGAAGCTATTAATAAAACACAGTGACTGTAAAGTAAATGACAAAATATACAGGTAATTACTTTTATTTGTTTTACTTTATACCATAAAATAATACTTTTTTGATGAGTGGTATTATTTTTGTTATAAAACTGCATGTATCTTATCATCATCATCATCATCATCATCATCACTGTCAACCATTATCAATCCACTGCAGGATGAAGGACTTTCCAAGTTCAATTCATTTTCTCTGATCTCTAACCTCTCTTTTCCAAATCACCCCTGCATGCATTCTTATTTCATCCATCCATCTCACATGTGGTCTCTTTCTGGGTCTTTTACAATCTTTTGGAATCCAGTTTAAGATTTCAATTGTCCATCTATTATCATCTCTTTTAGCAATATGTCAAGCCCAACTCCACTCCAGTCTTTTAATTTTTTCAATAATGTCAGTAATACCTGTTTGTTCTCTTACCCATATATTATGTTTTTGATCTCTTCTTGTTACTCCTAACATGCATCTATCCATACTTATTTGAGTAGTCTAAAGTCTTTGAATTGCTCTGCTATTAAGTGTCCAAGTCTCATATATCTAAGTAAGAACTGGTAAACACATTTATTAAAAATCTTCCTTCTCAAACACATAGGTATATTTCTTTTTAGTTTTAAGTTAATTCTATGATTAATTTCATTCATTATGTTTCAATCTGTAGTAATAATCTGACCAAGGCAGTTGTTAATAATCTTCTTAGCATGTGGAAAAATACTTATTTACATTACTTAAATCAATCACTCTATTACTCTCCAATAAATATAAAAAACAATTTTTTATTTTAAAAAATGTTCATCTTGCTTTAAGATTCATACACATTGAATAAAAAGTAATACTAAATTTACAATCACATTCTTATTGTACATGGGTCAAGAAATTATATGTTAAATCAATTTCATTTTTTATATTATAAATGTACTTACAGATATTGTATGTGTATGTTATTCATGCATACTTTATTGTGAAGAACGATTAGTGGCCACTGACATCATTGAAAAAATTGGGAAGAAAATGGATCCAGTCATGAAATATCTATAAAATAGATGATAGTAGATAAATAGAGATACATTTTGAATTGAGTTCAAATGTATTATAGAAGATCTTAAGAAAGGCTACATGTGAAATGGATATATAAAATAAGAAAATTTGCAGGTACAATGGGGAGTAACTAGAATTCAGAAAAAATGAACTAAACATGGAGATATCGTCATTACGCATTAGAGTTATAGTAGATAAAAATGGTAATGATGACATGTATGTTAAGTTGTTGTCTTTAAGTCATGCACTAATTAGGCACAAATCATTTCATCATTAACAATAACAAATTTCAATTTTTTTACCAGGTTTAAACCACAATTTATTTCATACTTACAGTGTCTTTATATTTCTAATACCAAGGGTGTAATACCTGTAAAACCAAATAAAAAATAAAAAAAACGTTGTTTGTATAAGCTGAAAGAGCCTTTAAATAGTTTGTTGTGAGACTCCTATCTCCCTCTTCCAATAAGTATCCAGAAAAATGGATAATATTACACATCAGTATTGGAAATTTAATGATAGTAAAAATTTGTACACAAAATAAATTTTTACTTAGCCTTAAAATAAATGAACAATAATGTAAAAAAATATTATAAAATCTTAATTTATTAGACAGGAAAACGACACTAAATGTACAAAAATTAAAAAAAAAGTTATTTTAATTTAAAGGTATTCATAGAAAGTAACTAATCAGATGATGGTATGAGTTTCCTGTAAATCAATGTTCCTGTTTCTAAGTAGGGAATTCAAAACTTAAATCTATATAGCCATGCATCCTCGACATACTACACACATAATTAGAACAGGGTCATTGGATACGATATAATGTCCGAGTCTACAAAGGGCAAAAAACAACAACAACAACAACAACATTTAAACTAATACTATCTAGTGTCAACATCAAACTTTATCATTAAGAAAAAAGACGCTTAAGAAAAATAAAATAAATGAAAATTACAGCATTAAACAGAATTTAAAATCTATTGTAATGATCCGGAGAAAGTCTATCTTAATGTCATCTGCACTACAGGGTGCCACTAGGCATTTGAACCTAGAAAATTTATAAAGTAGACAGATACGTAAGTTAAAAATAATAATTTTTTTAAAAAATAATTTAATATCCGGTCGTTAGCCCATTATCACTAGCTCAGGGAGTAGAAGAGATTTATATTTATAATAAATTCTTATCTAAGAATATGTAAAAAAAGAATAAAATAAGCCACTGCCAGTAATTAACACACAAACATTTATTTACGCACATATATAAAATTTAGCATTATTTTAGAATAACTTTTACTTTGGATTTTAACTTGATTTTAGAATTTAAATTTACATTTTAATTTTTATAATATTATAAGTTTACATTTTAATTTTTTATAAGTTCGCACAGATGGGTTTATAAAATGTGTTTTTAATGTTGAGTATAGATCGGTTACATAGATTACATGGTCAAAAACATTTCAAAATAAACATAAACGATCAAAATACAAAGTCATTGATAGTGTCAATTGCATAGGGAATACAAGAAACCCAATGGTGTTCATCATAAGACACCGCATTGACACCAATAACTTAAAAGACATCTGACATAAATACATCTTAGATACTCATCGTAAAGTATCAGTATTTACTGAATGTCTATATATTTTGATCAAATATGAAAACCAAAAACATAATCAACTGGTAACGAACCCATGCAAGCGTCTATACCCAACTTAAATTTAATGCATCTTTATTTAGAGTGTCGAGTATGAATAGACTACATAGATTTGCATTTGAAAAGAAAATATTCAATCCTTGTTTAACCTTAGGCCAAAGGTTCGCAGTCAAACCAAACTTCAATCCATCTGATATATCGATGTGTTCAATGTAATACGAATACGGCAGCACAATTAGGTTAAGAGAAGAAACTGCTTCTTGTCAGATAGGAATATTACATCTATCTGATGATGAGAGCAATAAAAAAAAACTCCATAGGAAGGAACTGCGGTCTCCATCTTATAATTCCTCCCATAGGCAAAACGAGTGTGTGCGGCATATAATAGCGATTCTGCCCATAGCGAATCTCATACTACATCTACTAATTACACCAATAAATCCAATCCATTGACCTAAATTCAAACTACGAAACGAATAACCTAAGATTACCCTCCCCTAATATAACTTTACAAATCTATATAGCCATTCACATCCCGACTTAAGTTTAATATTTATATAGTTTAATTTATCGAAAAACAGAAATCATAATAAAAACTTAAAAGAACAAAAAAAAAAATAAATGGAAATGATTTTACAAAAGAAATACATCAAATAAAATTATACCTAATTAATAAATAATTTAGTTTGGTCAGATAAGAATCTATTTCTATTTTTTTTTAAAATATGGAACAAGTTTAGAAGTAAAGTTCTTATTGTTTAGAAATGTTCATTAATTATATATATTTAAAGCTGAGAGTTCAAAAAGTTCTTACGATTTCAAAATGTTCCTTTTATCCATTGCTTGCCATTTGAACATGAATTCCCATGCCGTCCTAAAGAGATTGGTATTCTGTTGGCTGATTTATTTATTCATCCAGAGGTCTTTTGCTTTGGCTGGTCCTCAATGTAGAAAACGATGTCATTTCTTTTTTTTTTTTAACAAAACTGAAGGGATTGAAGAGTGTGTCTTTTCAATCCCTTCTCCTTCAACTCCGCACTAACACATATAGTCACATCGTAATAACTCCTAATAATTTCCAAACTTTTCCTTTTATATTACCTTTAGGATCCAATGGACATTATGTCATTGTTGATGATGATCCTTCCATTGAGGTCCGATTTCCCGATGGATTTCTCTCATTTGCTATTAGTTTCTATTCTTTTCCTATCTGACCGATGCTTATACATTTAAATGCCCACAGGCTAGATCACTTTGACTAATTAAAATAATCATTTCCATTTCTGATTAATTAATGTGTTTTCCAAACTTAAAGATATTTTTATCTCTAAATCTTTTTGTTGAAAGATTTAGTTTTTCTATTTTTAATAAAGTTTTATTTTAATAATTTTTTTTTTTATCTGTGCGATTTTATATATATATGAGTTTAAGATGATTTTTTAATTTTCAATTTTTAATTCTTAAAAAAAAAGAAATTTTTATTTGTGAACTTTTATTTTTTTCATGTTTAATAATAAAACACAATGTAATGTCGTCTGTGCCCATTACCTATCAGTAAACTTGCTTTAAAAAAAATAAACAAAAAAAAAAAATTACTTAAGGTTAGTAATTACAGTACACGATTAACAAAATTTACAAAACATTCGGTTAGTATAAAAACTATATACAAAAAAAAAATGTTGACTATCATTTTCCTAAGGACCATTTACGTCTATGCTTCCTCCCCCCAAGCGTTCTATTTTTTTTTATACATTTTATTTTTACACACGGCATGACAAGCAAATTTTATAAATTATTTATTGAAGAAGGTTGCACTGAGGTAAATATGTTTTAAGAAATAATGGGTTTAAACATATATATTTGCAGCACAATTATAAATACCACCAACTTATTTATGACTGATTGAAATGCTTAAATAGGGTTACTATGAAGTAAATTCCCAAATAGTACTCATTGTAAGGTACTACATTTACGATCATAAACTTATGTGGCTGTGCGCACCTATACATGTTAAAGCATAATATATATTAACAAACAAAAAAAACATATTAATTGCAACTTTTTGACTTTCTTTTTAACAAAATACAATTTAAAATTATTAATACTTTCTCATGTTTAATATATGTGCAATTTCTTTCTGGCAGTGCTTTTATAAGATTTAAAGTATCCGACTTTATGTAAACAGATAAACATATTTCATTCTGAAAAAAGAAATTTACTCAGGATATACGTGGTTTTTATTAATAGATCGGCCCAAGTTGGGTGGTCAGTTATAACGATCCAGAAAAAGTCTATCTTAACATCATCTGCACTACAGGGTGCCACAAGGCATTTGAACCTAGAAAATTTATAAAGTAGGCAGATACATAATTAAAAAGTTTTTTTATTATATATAATTTGATATCCGGTCATTAGCCCATTGTCACTACCTCAGGGAGTAGCAGAGATTTATATTTATAATAAATTCTTATCTCAGAATATATAAAAAAGAATAAAATAAGCCACTGCCAATAATTAACACACAAACATTTATTTACACACATATATAAAATTTAGCATTATTTTAGAATAACTTTTACTTTGGATTTTAACTTGATTTTAGAATTTAAATTTACATTTTAATTTTTATAATATTATAAGTTTACATTTTAATTTTTTATAAGTTCGCACAGATGGGTTTATAAAATGTGTTTTTAATGTTGAGTATAGATCGGTTACATAGATTACATGGTCAAAAACATTTCAAAATAAACATAAATGATCAAAATACAAAGTCATTGACACTGTCAATTGCATAGGGAATTCAAGAAACCCAATGGTGTTCATTATAAGACACCGCATTGACACCAATAACTTAAAAGACATCTGACATAAATACATCTTAGATACTCACCGTAAGGTATCAGTATTTACCGAATGTCTATATATTTTGATCAAATATGAAAACCAAAAACATAATCAACTGGTAACGAACCCATGCAAGCGTCTATACCCAACTTAAATTTAATACATCTTTATTTAGAGTGTCGAGTATAAATAGACTACATAGATTTTCATTTGAAAAGAAAATATTCAATCCTTGTTTAACCTTAGGCCAAAGGTTCACAGTCAAACCAAACTTTAATCCATCTGATATATCGATGTGTTCAATGTAATACGAATACAGCAGCACAATTAAGTTAAGAGAAGAAACTGCTTCTCATCAGATAGGAATATTACATCTATCTGATGATGAGAGCAATAAAAAAAACTACATAGGAAAGAACTGCAGTCTCCATCTTATAAATCCTCCCATAGGCAAAACGAGTGTGTGCGGCATATAATAGTGATTCTGCCTGTAGCGAATCTCGTACTACATCTACTAATTACACCAATATATCCAATCCATTGACCTAATTCAACTACAGAATGAATAACCTAAGATTACCCTCCCCTAATATAACTTTACAAATCTATATAGCCATTCACACCCGACTTAAGTTTAATATTTATATAGTTTAATTTATCGAAAAACAGAAATCATAATAAAAACTTAAAAGAACAAAAAAAAAAAAGAAATGGAAATGATTTTACAAAAGAAATACATCAAATAAAATTATACCTAATTAATAAATAATTTAGTTTGGTCAGATAGGAATATATTTCTATTTTTTTTTTTAAATACGGAACAAGTTTAGAAGTAAAGTTCTTATTGTTTAGAAATGTTCATTAATTATATATATTTAAAGCTGAGAGTTCAAAAATTTCTTACGATTTCAAAATGTTCCTTTTATCCATTGCTTGCCATTTGAACATGAATTCCCATGCCGTCCTAAAGAGATTGGTATTCTGCTGGCCGATTTATTTATTCATCCGAAGGTCTTTTGCTTTGGCTGGTCCTCAATGTAGAAAACGATGTCATTTCTTTTTTTTTTTTAAACAAAACTGAAGGGATTGAAGATTGCGTCTTTTCAATCCCTTTTCCTTCAAGTCCGCACTAACACATATAGTCACATCGTAATAACTCCTAATAATTTTCAAACTTTTCCTTTTATATTACCTTTAGAATCCAATGGACATTACATCATCGTTGTTGATGATCCTTCCATTGAAGTCCGATTTCCTGATGGATTTCTCTCATTTGCTATTAGTTTCTATTGTTTTCCTATCTGACCGATGCTTATACATTTAAATGCCCACAGGCTAGTTCACTTTGACTAATTAAAATAATCATTTCCATTTCTGATTAATTAATGTGTTTTCCAAACTTAAAGATATTTTTATCTCTAAATATTTTTGTTGAAAGATTTAATTTTTCTATTTTTAATAAAGTTTTATTTTAATAATTTTTTTCTTTTATCTGTGCAATTTTATATATATACGAGTTTAAGATGATTTTTTAATTTTCAATTTTTAATTCTTAAAAAAAATTTTTTTTTATTTGTGAACTTTTATTTTTTTCATGTTTAATAATAAAACACAGTGTAACGTCGTCTGTGTCCGTTACACTATCTTTTGGATCATTGAACAAATCCATTTATCTTGTAGGGCAAACCTCGATTCTTTTTTAAATAATAAAATTACAATTTACTAAAATCTGTATGGCTTAATATTAGACTTATAAACACAATATAAACTTTTTATAGGATCTATTTTTCTTTTCCTAATATATATTTAAAAAGCTGCAGTCCACCCAGGCCATATATAAATCAGATATGACTTATTAGTAGATGTGAATAGAAATGCATAATTAAATCATGCTATTATAAAAAATAGCTGCAAAAATGAATGGATATATAGATAGGTAAATAAGTAAATATATGCTCAGTTAATGAATTGATAAAAAGACAATATAAATTAATGTATAAATATACTGCTAGATAGATAAATGAATAAATAAATAAAGATATATAGGTTTATATGTGAATAAATTGAAAGATATTTACACAGACAAATAGAAAGTATGTGGATAGATGTATATATATATTAATAAAAAGATAAAACGTTAGACACAAAAAGAAAAGGTAAATTGATACATATATACAGAAAGTTTGATCGATAGATATACAAAGAGGTAATAGATATAATTAAATAAATAGTAAATAGGTGGGTCAGTAGATGCAAAAAAATAGGCAGATAACAAAGGTATGCAGGTAGATAGACAGGCAAATAGATAAATAGATAGGTAGAATAGAAACTATATTATATATAATATTCTATCAAATTTTTAACTCTTTTTTTTCATTTAATGTAAACTGTGTTCTGCCATAAGAAGCTGCAATAAATGGTCCGTCTAAAGATTTTATCAGTCAGCTAGTAATTTGATGGTTTGTTTTACCAACTGGAAAGTGGTTGAAGGTTTGTCAAGGGATTAAGTCTTGATTAAACACAGCTTTGGTTATCAATAAAGTTTAAAATGAAAAAAAAAATGTGACCAAAACTTTTCTGACCTTGACAATGTTTTGTCAAAATTATTATTTTTAATATTAACTTCACTCTTATATATATATATAAAATGGAAAAAAATGAATAAAGCAGACATTTTTGTTTTAATAAATTACTGTCAAAAGCTATTAATATGTGGAAAAACAAATGTTAGAAAATATACAAGATATGGTAGCAAATATTGTATTATTTATATATGAGATTAAAAAGATAAATAATTTAGTGAAAATGTTAATTGACAAAAAGCACAATGTAAGTACAGAATACATTAAGCATAGGTTAGAAATTGATTTCAAGTACAGGAAAAAATGTAAGAGTTCTTCCATACAAACTAGAAAAATGAAGGGAAGAAAAATTAAAAATTGAAATACAGTGAATACATGTGTTATTACCAATTAGGATAATTAGATATTTTCCTATACCCTTATTTAATTTGTTTTTTGTTTTTTTTTTTAAATCTGTTTAAATAAAATCTTATAACTCATTTTGTCTTCAAGTCTCAATTTTGGTCTAATTGAAACTATTAATAGCTGTTGGTAATAATTTTTTTTAGAGATTGCAAATAATTTTAGCAAAATATTAGTGAAAATTTAAATTCTTAATTTTGATGTGATGTGATATGGCCACTCCTTTTTTAAAGTCAGGAATATCTCTGCAACTATGTCCAGAAAAAAACTATTAGACATCTTATCTTTCTTTTCCATTCCCCACCTTAAGTTGTTCCCATATTCTTCCATATCCTGCTCCATCCCATTTTCACAACATAATCTTTGTCCACTCAATGACCTTTATATCTAAATCTCCCATATCATTTTTAAACCCAGCATAAAAATCAAGAACCAACTATTTATATAACCATTTTGTTTATATTTATTCTTCCACAGCTTCATTATTTGTACCCTTTCAGCTTATAAGCATTTCCATTTAATTAGAAAATGCCTACCATTTGCCATGACTTTCTTACATAATTTGCAGACTAAATTCTTCATTTATGTGTATTCCCGTGTTGTTAATGATCCTGTTCCGGCCTTAATCTGTAAACTACCTTCCTTTCTTATAAGTAACATTAATACTAGTGGTATCTAGTGACACTTCTTGTAATTAAAAACTCAATTACTAGTTGAAAATGTATAATAATTTCATTTGTGTCAAAACATAAACTAAATAAATTATTCTCATTATTATATATGATTTTGTGTACCTTAACTAAATAAATATAAATTTATTTTTTCTAATATGACTGCTACATGGAAATAAAAATAAACAAAAATCAATGAACTGAAACAACAGAAATATATTTTTGACATGTGTGTGATCAAGTCTATCAGCAGTATAACATAGCATGGATTGTTGAGGGTTGTGTGAAAGTCTGAGTTCAAACCCCTATATTTTACATATATAAGTGCAGGTATGAAAAAGCCTGTATTGTAAAAAAATAATTCATATTTTAAACATTAAAAAGTAAAATTTCTTTCATATTTTAAACATTAAAAAGTAAAATTTCTTTAGTTTTTTACAGTATTATTGATACTATGTGAATGAAATAAAAGTATGAAATGCTCATATTCTAAACATAAATGTCACGTGCTTTATTTTTAATTGCTTAATATCAAGAATACCATAGAAATTGAAAAAAAATATGTCTTTATAATTAGTGCATTATATGAATCAAAACTTTTTTAAAGAACATTTTCCCATACAATCTTTCTTTTTCATCAGATTGAGTAAAACTTTGATGCCCTCATTTCTCAGTTATGTTTTTTATCCGTAAAAATATTAATGTAAAATAATCAGAATTGTTTTAACTTCGCTTCTAAAAATTGAATTATTTTACATCAAATATAATGAAAAAAAAAACCCATAACAAAAAAAAAATGTAAGAAAAATAGCCAAAAATTGCTTGCAGAAAAACAAGAGAATTATTTTTCAACCAATTACAATGCATAGTTGCTATTGATTTCTATTCTTTTAGAAGTATAAAATCTAATTATTCATTTTTCTAGTCTTTTCTTCTGCCAAAATTTAAGTATTTATTTAAAAAATCTAAATGTAACCATGATATTAGTCATTATATTGTGAAAAACACTTATGAATATGTAAATAATTATGAAAAATAAAAGTTTTCCACTGGTGGTCATTAAATGTCATGAACTTATAAACAGCAGTTAGGTATTATTCATTTCTCATGAGTATTCTTCTAAAAATTAAATATTTTTAAATAAAGGTCTATATTTAAGTAAAATTTAGTCAATATATTGAAACAATAAACTATAAATGTAAATAATTATAAAAAATATGTTTTTATGTTCAAAATCTATTACAAAAAATAAAAGGTTGTGTGTGCATACTCTGAGGTTGAGAGTTAGAACCTCCTACTCAACAATGACAAGATGGACACTTGGCACTTTCAAGTCCCATGTATGGTAAAAAAGGGTGTCAGTTGGCTGTTTGTAATATTATTTATGGCAATAGAAATTTTTTTTGCTAAAATACTGATCACTGAAGATTTATTTTTGAAATTAAAATATTATTATGGATTAAGCTATTTTTATGATAAAAAAGTGAAAAATGAAGAAAATATGGTTAATATAGCTGAGATGGTGCATTAAAGAAAATGATGGTTTTGAACTGAATATAGCAATAGAAAGGTTAATATTTTTTACTGATATTAAAAAAATGATTCTATCAAAATCACATAAATATCCATAATTTTTACTTCATTCATGCAACAACATTTGTATTTGTTTATATGATTGTTTTAAATTTATTTTTAAATACTCTTAAAAAATATTTAATTTATTAGTATTTGTTCTCTTGTTATTTACCCTTTTACATCTATAGACATTAGAAACAGTACATACTCCAATATTATTTAATCTGTTTTAACTATTTATTATTCAACATCAGCACAATGTTTCATCTTTAAGACCTTGTAACATATGCATTTTACACTCAATTCATGAGAAAACTGAACTGCAAAATGTCTGCACCTTTAATTGAAATTAGCACAATATTCATAAAGAACTTGTTATAACTGAGATGACCAACTTATATGTATGAAAAAATTTGGCATATTGATGGATTAATTTTGATACATTGAATCTCTGATTGTAAAAAACAAAATGTAATGTTAGTTTTACAATGAAGTACTGTAATCAAAACAATTTGTAGTAATACTTCATAAAAATTTATAACATATAAATATTGAAATTCAGAAAATCAAACTAAAAAAACAAATGTTTGACATTCATTCTGTAAAAACTTGTTTCACATTTGTCTAATTTTGATAGTAATCCACATAGAGTTCAGAATTGTTTTTAAATTTGATTTTATAATTATCCAGCCTTCACAAAAATTATTTTCATCAATGAAATTGATATAAACAAAACAGGGTCACATTTGTTGGATTCAAATGTAGAAAAATTTCCACAAACATTAAAAGTTCATGAAAACAGAACAGATTTTAAAGTTTCAGTAAATAATATTTAAACTTAAATTTATTTATTTTTCATAATATAATAATAATAAACTATACAAAAGTTTTGCTATATTATAAGCAAATATTAATTATTATTTATATATAATATACAATATGTTAAACAAAAATTGTATGGCTTAAGTGAAATCACAGGTAAAAAATACGAATGTGAACCACAAAATGCTAATTATACTTGTGATAAATGCAAATAAATGCAATTAATAATAAAAATACCTAAACAATAATATCATTTGACATGTCTTAACATAATATAAGCATAGTTTATTCTGGAATTTGATATGTAAAGAAATACAAACTTTGATTTTCATGTCTAAAAATTAATCATCAATCTTTAAGAATGAAACTCTACATTTTTTACTTAATTTATTAAAGTTGATTAGTTTAGCATTTAATAAAAAAAATAACCGGTGTTTTGAAAACTGGTTTATTTAAATTAATTAGGATGATAAATTTACTTTTCTCTCCTTTTTTTTAACTGTCTTCATTTGAGAATTAATCTGAAAATTTCACTTTTTGAATCAGATAATTTTTCTATACAGAGTATTTTACATGATGCAATTTTAATCATCTTGTAAAGTCTAATGTAATCCTAGTAGTTCAAAATCATTCATAATGATAAGTGTAGGTGTTTATGAAGGGCTTTTTTAACATCATAAACTTTTTTCCATTTTTAAAATATGCAAATTATACTAAATTTTCAACCAAAAATATTTGGAAAAATAATGTTTTCTAAACTCTATAGCTTATTAAAACGTTATAATATATTTTTACATTTGACTATGCTGATATAAGACTTTTTCTTCTCCTCATACTACTCAATCATAACAAACAGTTTTAGAATAGCTAAAGAGAAAGTTGTTGATTTCAAACTATGGACATATGTGTTCCCTTCCCATTTTATTTTCTAAAACTTGATTAAAATCCAAATTTGTAATAATCTTAATTTATAGTGCTAGTTCATCTTTTATTCTCTAAATTATTATTTGTTATATCTTTTGTATTATGAGAACATGCAAAGTGAAATGGTATGTTTTTCATTTTGATATGGAAATTAAAATTAAAGTGAAAGTGTTTGGAAGCTATCAAATATGTATATTGGTGATTATTTATTTTTTCTACATGTGTGTTGTCATGTGTATTAGTTGTATAAGATAGTATGGATAGTAAAGTGGGATTGAAAATCTGAGTTCAAATCTCCTATATTTACAATTAGGCTCCAGGTTTATGAGTGCCTGGTATTTCAAATCTTACATATTAACAAAAGGAACATTAGTAAATATAAGGTTTATTGGACTTTGAGCAACAAACATATTGGGTAAACATATTGGGTAAGAAAATGTTTGCAATAAACAAAGTTAGTACTTACACAAGATACTTCCATATATTATATAAGAATAAGATAAATGTCTAGAGACTACATTGCAAGTACATACATATGAGGGATAAGAAAATACAACAGTTAACGGGTTAGTTTTTTTAAAAAAAAAATTGTGCAAAGCAAGAAATAAAAAATGGTTTAGAGCTATATAAGAATAAAAATTACACAAACCATGAAAGAATATAACAGGAGTTAATGACTATTTGGAGCAAGGGAATAATTTGAGGTACTAAAGAAAAAGGAATAAGAATTTAAATTGTAGAAAATACTTTATGTGGTGAAGGGAGAGAGAAAACTGAACATTTATTTTTGGATGTATGGAATTTAGAGAATCAAGATAAATTGTATGATATGTGGGAGAAAATTAAAAAGAAAAGAGTGAAAGGGATAGAGATGTCATGATTTTTTGTTTCTTTATAAAGAAATTAAGAAATATGAGGTGAGAATAATAGAATTACCAAAACAACTTTATTAAAACGAGATAGAAGAAAAAATAATAAATAAGAGTTAGGGAAACAATATTGAATAATAAGAATTAACAAATAAATGAATTTATTGGAATTTATAAGAAATTTAGAGAGAATAAATGTTCATGTTTGCAAACATAATTTCTGAGCATACAGCCTATGCACAAGATTTGAGTGCATTTAATAAACAAAAATAGAATTGAATGGTTTTATTGTTCAGAGAGTTTATGATAACGTTGAGTCCTGGGGGCATGAGCATTCAAATCGATTTGAGTACCTGAACTGTATTACTGTATTGATTCCCATAGGAAATGCATCACCTATGATTATGTGATATATATATTATCAAAAGTAATGATAAAAAAATTGATATTCATATAATAAGTTAGCTAATTCTTGGTGATTAGAAGAAAATTGCTATTTTCATTCTAATATATAAGTATATATACACACACATGTCTTGTTCACATTGTAATAATAGAAAATCTTTATATAATCAACGTTTATATATTTCAGTTTTAATCATAACTTTTCGCTGATGCAAATAAAAATACTATACTATTAGTCACCATTAGAAAAACAATCTGTCGCTAATTAGTGTAGTAAATCTTTGGTGCGCTGCCAAACATTTTTTCTTATTAAAAAAAATTACATCTTTATCTTTAAAGAATTTAATAAAAAAAAGTAGTAAGATAAATTTTCTTAAAGAAGAAATATTTTCTGTCAAAGATAAGTAACTTTAATCTTAATGCTATATATATGTGTGTGTGTAAATACACTTGAAAATATATTGACAACCTTATATACGTACACATATTTAACTATTATATATAAAGAATTTGAAGGCGTCTCATTGTGTAGTGTTTCTTATTTTATCTGCTTTTCCCATGACCTGGGATTCAAATGCAGACTAGATGAAACTCAACATTTTTTCAGCTATGTATGATTTTTGTTCCAGATAGACAATGTATTTACTGGTATGCCTGAAGTTGGAAAAATATTTTGATATTTCATAAATGACTGTCTCAAGGAAAATGATTATTCACTAATACTTATTAAATTGTTTATTGTTCTCATAAGAGACATTTGGGTACTAAAATTATTGAGGTGAACCATGATCTTTGAACTCTGGAATTTATCATACATCCATGCACCAAACTTCCTCAGGAAATGGTTCTTCATTCAAGATTGAAGAAAAGGCAAAATTAAATATTAGTTGAGAAAGCGTGCTTATATTTGGGCAGGATGGTAGCCAAAACAATTGCAGGAACAAACAAGTACCTATAGTCATCAGTACAATCAAATACAAATTTCAGTGACTGTTAAAAGCATTCTCTCATGGGCTCATAAGTGAAGGGTTTATGAACCTTAAATATAATTATTAGAATTTAGCTCATGTTTATGTTAAAATATGGATAACATAAAATGGAAATATATTATATACTTAAATGAACAATTTATACTTTTCTAAATAACTTATTTTGTTAATTCACAATTAATCTATCATCAATAAAATATAAAGGAAGACCCTTATGATGTGACCAGCCTTATCAGTGTTTGTTCAGGTTCAATGATAATTATGCATAGATACATTATAGGTGAAAACAGTTTGGAGACTTTTGAAAAATATATGCATTTCATAATTTTTAAAAGATGATAAAGCTGATATAGTAATGTCGTTGTCTAAAAATTTATCTTTTAACGGAAAAAAGAATGGAGATTCATCAATGGGTTATATTATTCATCAATCTTTTGCAGAAGCATGAGTAGAGGATACAACAATCACCCATAAAATATAACAGTGAGATTATACTTAAGTGCAGAAAGTATCTGATAGTATTTAAGAAAGTGTGTTTATTTCTTCTGCAGCAGTATAATAATTAATCAAACAAATTTTACAATAAAAAATCTCAAAATATTATTGATTATCAATCAAACAATAATGCACTGCCATAAGGATATGTCCAGAAAGCAATCACACTGTCAGCTTATCTATTTTATTTTCTATTCATTTCCATATCTTCAATTCCACATATTTCTTATATTGTCTATCAAAGTCAATCTTTTTTATTTCTTATTTTCATTCACCAATTCTTCCAAAACTTTCTTTATAAAACTATTTTTTCTTCTGACTATATATATCTAACCCACATTCTCTTTTTATTTTTAATTTCCTCTAATATTTTTTTTTCACTTACTCTTCCCAAAACTTCTTCATTTGCCATTTTTATTGGTTATATTGAATAAATAAATAAGTAGTAAAATAGCTTTATTGCTTGAAAGTTTATAAAAAGTTTGAGTTTTAGAAGTGCTAAAACTGAAATCTATTTAAGGATGTCCCACATCAAAATCCACCACAATACTCAGCCATACAGATCATTAGTTATACTAATGTGATAAATAATCAAAGATTATATATAGCTTTCATTGACAGATCATCAGCATTTTCAAACATAATCAATCCATTGAAGAATGAAGGTCTCTCTGTGTGGAATCCATCTCTGATCTCTAGCCTCTCTTTTCCAAATTACCCCAGTACACTTCTTTAATTCATCCACCCATCTCACATGTGGTCTAATTCTAGGTCTTTTACAATAATTTGGAATTCAGTTTACAGTTTTAACTGTCCATCTATTATCATCATTTCTGGAAATAAGCCCAGCCCAACTCTATTTTAGTCTGTTAATTCATTAAATGATGTCAGTAACACCTGTTTGTTCTCTCACCCATATATTTTGTTTTCTATCTCCTCTTGCTACTCCTAACACATGTCTCTCCATACTTCATTGAGTGATTTAAAATCTCAAAATTGCTCTTCTGTTAAGTGTCCAAGTCTCATATATATATATATATATAATTATTTATCTTTGAAAGCTCTATTTATTATATAAATCATCCAAACTATTCTAAACATTAAATAATATTTTACCAAAATCATTGTGATAAATTATAATTCTCTGTTACATTTTTGATTGGGTAATTGTTTAGCACACATCTAAAAATATTGAAAAAGACAAATTAGTTTAGCTGAAAATTTAATCCAATGAAAATCAATTTTTTTAGTATAATCTGCTATAATAACACTGAAATTTAAAACTAATAATAATTTTCATTGGTTTAATGTGTCTTCCTAACAAATATTTTTAGAAAGTTGAGAATTAAATGTTGTATAATATATAGTTTTTTAAAGAAAACATTATCCATTACATATTTGCATGTAACATGTCCTTATTTACATACTAGTCCTACACTGACATGTCAAATATGTATTAGTTTGGCAATAGATTTTTAATTTAATGGTCTCAGAAAATAAGACCTTTTATGAGATTTGCTGATAAACTTAATAAATCAATTAAAAATTTATTTGGAAAAATTATGAATTATAACTTTATTTAGTGGAAATGAAACAAACAACTACAAATTTGTGAGAAGTTATCCTCCACCAAGTAAACTTGTAATGAATTATATTGAAAAATGGCCAACTATAACTTTATTTGGTGAAAATGAAACAAACATGGTTTTACATTTTTTGTGAGTGGAAATGAAACAAACATCTACAAACACTCTTTTGTGATATTACAGCATAGTTTAAATCATAAAATGAAAAGAAAATGAACATTTTGAATAATTACTTTCACCTCATTGGAATATTGTCTAATACAAAATTGATTCATTTTCTCCATCAGATCTTAATTTAGTCTCTATATACATATTTATTGCCATGATTTTTATTAGTGAATGAATACTATGTAAGTACCAACACTTTTAAACATTATCATTCTAATACAAGATGAATAATTCTATGAGTTTAATTCAATATATTTGAAATATAGATTCTCCACTGATTTCATAAATTTCCTCATCTCTTCTATTCAAATCAACTGTTCTTCCTCAGGGAGAAATCTAATCTTGAAAAGCCCAATTCATTATTTTATTTGTGTATATAATATCATCACTTTTAACAATATGTTCAATCTAACTCGATTTCAGTCTTTTAATTTCTTTGGTGACAGTCCACCTTTTTGTTTTTTCATAGAGTTGTTGTCTACTTGATTGTTTCTATTTACATTTTATTATATATCACTAGGTACTGCACTTCCATTCAATTAGATGCATAAATCTCAGATCAATAAGAGAATATCATTATAATTCATTTATAGAGAAATATTTTTAACATTTATTTTGAATATTATTTCTTTAACTAAAACTTTCTATTTAAGATTAATTGTATAATTAATTCATCCATTATATTGTCTATTTTGTTTAGACTTTTACCATTAACCTATATAGACAGTTCCAGTGAAACAGTGACTGACTCCTTTCCTAATCTGCCTGCAATGCCATCTATGAATTTGCACATGTATACTGTAGCAACATACTTTAGCCATTTGCAACAAATATATTAAAGTATTAGCATATCTGGGCAATTAATCATTTGTATATATTCTTGTGATACATGGCATCACTGTCGTACACAATTTCAAATATTTTGAAACAGTTTTGACTAATTTAAAACAAAATACAATATTAGTTTCCTGTTTCAAATGTGATTAAAGATGTAAAATACACAGGCATATTTTATATCTTAACCCATGATCCTGATATGGTAGTATATTAACATTTTCACAATGAATATGGAAATACATCATTATATAATGCATGGGTTGACTTAGAGATGATTATGCAATCAGTGTAAAAGAGGACAAGTCGTCAATCACCTATTCAATTAGATATACCATGTACTTCATTGCTTATCTCTGATAACTCTTATAAAACTTCATGAGGCTTTGAATCATTTGTGAAAACAATCACATCATAAAATCTAGAACAGTTGGGTGCAACCCCCTTACATTTATGAACCCCATATTTCAACTAAATTTTGTGCAACTGATTATATGTTGTTACCATCCAATTATAAACATATAAGGATAGCAATAATAAAAGTCATTTTATTACATATTTCAGTACACATGATTTAATATAAGATCTTTGAAAAAAACTGCATATTAACAAAAATGTATAATAGTACTTCTTTTTAGCCTGTTTTAGAAGAACATAGTACAACTTATCTACATTAAAAGGATCCTAGCACAAAGAACAAAACACTGACAGTAAATAAAAGAAATGAGTGCAATATAAGAGAAATATCTTTATGATGTGCTGTTTTACAAAGTGGATTAGAATATAAAGAATGGAGTGTTCAAACACAAAAATGATCAGGCACACAATAAATATTTGAGCAGTTTCATCTATTTTTAACAGTGCTTAGGTGTTTGTTTTTCAATTAAAATTTTATTATCCAACATGAGAACTTGTCAAAATTTTCATGACTCCCAACCATTTTACAGTGATTTCTTGAAGGGTTGTGACTGACAGGTTGCACACTACTGACCTAGATCACAATTCCCTTTTTAGGTTGGGTGAACCATTGTGGAAACAAATACTGATTTTTTTTAAAAAAATCAAATCACATTAATACTAAAATAGTAATGTTTTAATAAAATTTAATTTATTTTTTTATTTTAACAAGTTAAAAAAATTAACTTCCAGACATAAAATGCTGAAAATTAATAACTTAAGTGAACCTTCTTCATTTCACAGAGATCTTAAAAATGGGAATTACAGATGCAACTTATGGTTGCAAGTCATATGTATCCATTTTTCCAATTATTTTTTTGTTACTCAATAGAGTAAAAATGTTATTTTTCATAAATATATAGTTGTAAATTGCATTACAATTTTAAAACCATTTCCATCCGTAGTATGATATTCTTTTAATAAGTCTACCAAAATGTTGTCAGTTCTATTTTTTGAAATTTTGAATTCAGTATAAAATTTGCTTCTTTAGAAAAATAAATAAATGCAGTAAAAAATTATACTTTTAAAATCTAATTTTTTCAAAAGTTCATTGGTGTTTGTAACCTTTAGCTTTTGCTAGTAAAGTTAAACTTCCATTTATTTAATTTACCTACATGTTAAAAAAATAATAATTTTATTGCCAATTAATTTTATTAGAGCTTTACAATGAAAAGCCAACTTAATTTATAACATATTCTAAGCATTTTTCTAAGACTAAATTATTATTAAAAATCATTTTAAATTTTTTTATTATATTTTGATTTGAGCTTATTTATAATTAGTATTAGGAATATATTTCCCTGTCTAATAATAAAGGATCACTAAAATCTATCAAAATCTACAATTACTTTCATATAATCTCTAATGTATCACAATTTAGTGTTTAAATTAAACTGTAGCAATACAAGAGTTTAAATCTTTAATATTAGATATTATTTAATTTTCATGCTTATAATAAAGGATTTATGTCTAAATTATTTATTAGTAAAAGTTCATTTGTTTGTGCTAATATTATAAAGATTAAATTATTGTAAATAAAGTTAAACATTTAAACTTATGGGATAAAGAGTTAAATTATTACTATTAAAAATTATTAGTTTTTAATTTAAAAAAAAAAACTTAGAAGGATGTTTCTGATTGTGCTTACTGTTTATTTTCATTTTAGTTTACACTAGCTTGTTCATAATATTTAAAGATCATTCTTAAGCATTTTAATTCAAATAATAAAGGTTTTCTGGTAAACTTCTAACTTATGTAATATAGTTTAAATTTATTACAAAGAGTAATTTAATATTATGTTCAAAACAATATAATTTATACTGTAATATTTTATTTTTATTTCATTGTAATAATTTTTATTTCATAAATAATTATTTTTAAGGTATTATATTTTTAATTACAGTCTAAACTGTATGCTAATGAGTTTCTATTTTTAGTTTGATTCTCCAGATATTAAAATATTTTTTAAACATTAATATAGAAAATCAAGAGATGGTGATTTTAAAATGTCTATTTTCAATCAATCACATGATTAAAGCTATACATATACACACTGGAAGAGTCTCATCAAACAGGGAAAACACATGGACAAGAGAACACACATGGAAAGAATAAAAAACTGGCTTATTTCTGTTTTAATTAATTGCAGAATTAATCAAAAGTTTAATTATTTTTAAACAATTTTATTTTTGTTTAGTAAAAATGTATGTTTAATAACCTTTAATTCAAGTACTAAAACTTTAAGCTAAAGTCTACTGGGAATTCCAAAGTCAATAGTTTTTAAAAAAAAATAGAATGTTAAATTTAAACAATTATTTCTCTACAATTGTTGAACTGTATTTAGTCAATACTAACATGTTGTGGGAACAATATATAGCTTGCATAAAAACATTATGATCTTCAATTTTATGCTTACAATAAACTTTTTTTTAAAATTAGTATTTCTTATATCTTAAGGATAAGGCTGTTAAAGACTTGTGTTTTGCAATATTTATAGCAGTTCTTTAATATTTTTAAATGCTTTATATCAATATTTAAAGAATGTTGAAAAAATAAGAGATTTATTTGAAGACATTAAAATATTTTGTCTTCAATACTGTTTTTGAAATATATTGTTTCAAATTTATTATAGGTAAATGATGGTTTTTCTCTGGGATAAATTCATTTTTCTTTTAATGAATGAATTATTTTAATCCTAGATAAAAGAACTTTTGTATTAGATTTAAAATTACATTACAATTATTGATCATAGTGAATAATTTATTATCATTGCTACTAAAGTGAAAGACAGTCATTCATGTACATTTCAACTGAAGATTATCCATGCTCAATAAGAGAAAATATATCTCAACTATGTAAAATAAAGATTTATTAATTTATTTTTTCATTGGAAAAGCATTATGTCCACTCTCATTTATCATGGACTTATTACTTAAAATTCCATTATTATAATTATTTAAATACATCTGGACAAAATAATAAAAACATCTGTACTTTTTTTATAAGAAGAATCTAAAATATTTTAATGGACTATAATTTGCATTATAAAATCTACTTTATTATATACATCATTTTTATAATTAGTGCTACAATATAAATTTAAACACTGCATTCTTTCTAATAAAACCTGCTAATTTTCTAAGAATATTTGGTCCTAAACTTCAGTATTAAATTTTATTTTTCCAAAATGAAGAACAAAATGTTAAGAAAATGCTATAACATAAATTGTTGGCACCTTACTTGTTTAAAAATATTTTCACAAAACCAAATCACCATTATTATGTTTGTGTGCCTATGTTTTAAGAAAACCTCTTATATAAAATAATTCTGAATGCTGTGGATTTCATATTTTAATTTGCTAGTAATTTGAACAAATAGAAAAAGTATTATGTTGGCTGAACTTTACCCCAATAACCGGTAAAAACTTCCATGATGAAGGATTTTAATAATTTAAATTTTCATAAACTGGATATAATATTAAATAATAATTGTGTGCTTTTTGTAAATTATTTTGTATTTTATTCAGTTATATTATGCATTCCTGTCTGATATAGTTTACATACTAGTTTTCACTTGTAGAATATTTACTACTTTATTAATATTATATTATTTTAGAAGTATTGTTTTTTTCTCTGTTATGAGTAATTTATCTATCTGAATGAAGATGTTTATGCAGAACCAGTGACAGTATTGTATATTCTTACTTTACTGTATATTTCAGACCATATTCTATTAGATCAGATTTGACAAGTTACTTTGTTATAGGTTTTATACATTGGTTAATAATTATTATAATTGTTAAAAAATTGAGCATTGGTCTCTTTTTGATTATTGTTTATATGAACTTAATTTTAAACTTTGCATGTTTGGTTAGTATTGAATTACAGATTAGTGTTTATGCTTATATTGCCACTATATTTTCCAAAATATGGTAGCTGTGTCACTCCATTAGTGATATATTTTATTAATACTTGTAATTTATAAAGAAATTGTAGCATTGACTCTCTCTAATAATGGTATTGAGTGGTACATATATTTTCCATGTTTCATATTTCACATACATGCTTTAATTGAAGCAGTTCCTATTGTTCCTAATATTTATGGTGTTCATTCTCATTTTCCCAATATATTAAAGGACAAAGATCCTAGAATATTTATTTGCTCTCAAAATGTGTGTTGCTCTTTTGAGTTCATGCCATTCATAGGTTCATTGCCTTATTTATCTTTTCCCCTCTGAAGTATATTTTTTATATAGGCATATGTGGTATACCACATTACTTCACTATTATTATGACAATTGATATTATTTGTTTGTGAAGACTATCATCTTTTCTTCAGTTGCACTTTTGACTACTCATGTAGATTAGAGAAGGTTCTGGTGTGAAGATCAATTTTGCTGTGCTTTTCTACCATTACAGAATATAAAGTCAATAGTTATTTTATTTAAAGTTTTAAAATTGTAATTACAGGCTGAAATAAGTAATATACATCATCTTAAGCATTGAGTCATCACTGTATTGGTAAGATATGATTAGTATTAAGATGCACCCATTCTTGGGACAATATTATAGTGAGCATGGTATCAAAAAACATTGAACTTGTAATAATGCTTAAGTTATTAAAAGCTTTTATCAGTCAGGGAAAATGCATAGTTTATTGCAATAATATCCATGTCATAAAGCTTATATCAGTCAAACAATTTAAAATAGTTATTTAAAATTTAATTAATACATTTATTTTTTATTACCATAAACTGCAAACATATGAAAGTATATTTTTTTAATCCAGTAAGATGGTATAACATTGTTTTTAAACAATTTATTTTAAGTCTGTAGATTTCCAAAAGTGTTGTTATTGAATTATTCTAGTTGCTTAAATAAAGGTTATATTTGATTGTTAAACTTTTGTGTTCAATTTTAATATCATCTCAATAACATATCAATTATCCAGAATCTTAACATTATATGATTTGTCCAGAAATTTTAACATTATATAATTAATGATACAATTACATTTGATTACAATTGTTTAAAGTACATGTATAGAAAGTAAAGATAATCACTTTATTATAATGATCTATAGATATGGGAATGAATCTAAAGATTAAAATATTTATCCATTTTAATCCATTTGTAATTATTAAAAAAAGTCTGTTTTTTTTTTGACAAAATTACTATCCGCTTATTCATTTTCTATCATAAATGTAATTCTTTAATTATTTATCTCAACTTTATATATATATATAAAGTTATTACAAGTTGTTGATAGGATATTCTGAGTGCTAAAAATTCCTTATCCACTCTTTGCATTCAAATGCTATCCTAGGAGATTATTTTATGCTAAATTAAAAGTTTTAATATGTATTTTACTTTGATTAAAATATTTTCTTTTAAAATTTGTTATTATTATTGTAACTTATGTAGACATTATCTTAGGGGTAAGAATGCGTCTTCTCATATTTTCACAAGAATGTCATTCACTGTTTAATAACTCATAAATAAAATAAAAAGTGTAAAAAAAATAATATTAGAAATATCTAATAAAAAAACCCTTAGATTTTATTATTGTAATTAATGACCAAAAAGAAATCATTTTAGCAAAATAAATTATTTTGAAAAGAAAAGTGGCACAAATAACTTAAAAAACATGATTATCCTTTATCAAGAGGTATGAATTTTGAATAAGATTATTGCAATGAAATGGTGAGAATAGTTGTGGTGAGATGAGTAATTATATTGGAGGGGGTATAAAATGTATTATGAGAAAGAATATATTATAACCTAAATACTTTTGGTACATGTTTTCAATATTAAGAGCATTTATATTTTGACAGAGTGACTATAGACTTTTCTTAAATTTTGTTATTTGTTAATTAGCATATTTATAATGTTTAGTCATTGCTATTCTTACTCCAATGGCGGTTGCTTTTATTATAGCATATATATAAGATCCTACTGAGCTTAGCCAATGTGTTACATTTAGCCAATGAATTACTGTTTATCTAGCTGAGGTTATTTATTTTTTCTGTAGTTGATTGTTTTTTCATTTATAAGTTATATAATTTTGGCGTTTGGTGGCAATCGTTCATCTAAAATTTGTGGGTTATAATATGTATTCTTTTTATATTTATTTTACTAAATTCGATGGATATGTTTTCAGAAAGATTATATTAAAATGTAACGGGACTGAATTTGGATTTATTATCATAACTCTCAAAACTCTAAATGTAAATAGTTTATTTTTCTGAAATTAATTATGGATCAATGATAGCTCTTATGGACCTGTACATTTTTCAACTTTCAGCTTTATAAATACTTGTCTAGATGACTTAAATAATATCCATTTATTTTTTATTTCCTTAATTTTCTACGTTGATCTCTACATATTCTTATAAAACTGTTGAAAAGGAATTTTGAAGAAATTAATATATTCTACTATACAGTTTTAAGCTTCATAGGACGATTGTGTTATTTAATCATTGTTATTAAATAATTGATAACTCCAGTGAAATGTAAGAAATTAAAGGTAATACTATTAATGCATATTTAAAGAGTGAGTATTAATATTCACATTATTTTATTAATCAGTATAATTAATATTTGAAATAAAGGCATTCTTCATGAATGGCTGAAAAATTTGAGGCTAATGTAGACTGAAGCCTGTCCATTGAAGTATGATGATTTTCTATCTTAATATAAACTGAGCACTGATTATATATATATGTGTGGGAGATGATGATCTGGACCAACTGATGAATGCTGGTTTAGCATGAAATATATAATTGGTGATTATTTTTATTTTCTACATGTGTGGTTATGTGTATCAGTGAATGAGATAGTGTGGATAGTTGAAGGATGCTAAAAAGTCTGTGTTCAAATCCCCTATATTTACAATTAAGCTCCAGATATATGAAGAATGCCTGTATTTCAGATATTATATTTACAATCATTATAATTGTATTTTGATAAGCAATCCTTTAAAACTCGACAATATTCTGATCTATATTGTGACAGTCAGTTTTAAATGACTGCCACAAAGTTGACTGCAAGCATTAGTTGCAGTCCAAAAAAATGTACGTATTATAATAAAAGGAGTGGTCTGTGCAGGTTTATTTCTCTTCTGCTTACACACACACTATATTTAAAATAAATAGGATGAATGGTGATAATACGCCTATAAATAAACAAATGCGGACACCACATATAAATATGTATTTTGCTGTTAATAAATGCTATATGTTTTTTATTTATGATATGAATAAATATGACAGAGGGTTAAAGAAATTCTTATGGGAAACTGAAATGTATTTGCAAATAACCCAACAGTAAACATATTTTATTTTGATTTTATTTTATTTTAGATTCTCAAATGTTGTATTTTTTTTTTCTATTGCTTGTTGAATATTCTTTTTGGAAAACATAAAAACAATTTTTATGTGACAACAAGTATACAGTTTTATAATTTTTTTTTTACAACTTAATGTTCCTGACCGCAGGCAAGCCGATGACCTCTTTCTTTTATCGTATAATGTTTTTGGAAAACAAGTGTAGAAATTGTATCAGTGGTTAATCGGCTTGACACCTATTCAAAATTATTTAATTAGATAAATGTAATTTTACTTTATTGTTTAAAGAAATCAAGGGATTGGAATTTAAATGGTTTGTGAAATTCTGAAATTAATTAAAAGATAGCTAAAATTAAATCCATTGTTTGGAATTGTTTAATTAAAAACAGAAATGTAAAAGCAATAACTTGTGGAGGGGATGAGAGAATACACCCTGTAATGGAAGGGATATATAAAGGCTGGTCAGGTAAAATTTAGTTAGTTAACTGGGTTACATTGGTTGATACTCACACGGGCACTCTTACCCGTTAGCAGTATAGTTTCCGGAGTGTACAGACAAAAGGAAAAGAAAAAGAATTAGGAGTGTAAAAACTATTTATTCAGAATGCTGAATGTATTTTTAAAAGAATCAGACCAAGAAATATGATATTCATTGACTGAAAAAGAAAAATACAATTGAAATTTAACCTAATGTTGTAGATCGCTAAGGAAATGGAATCAGGATTTATTCGTGATTCAGCAATGGATATGGAGTAGAAAACCAAGTTCGGTACATTCGCACAGCTTGGAGTCCTATATAGCCATCCAGTGATGTGACTTTCCATTTCTGAAAGTGTAGCTGCTATGGACAATTTGCCAACCTCCATATAGGCCCTGTGAAGTAATCACCTGCACAGCAGATATATATCACCCTCAAAATCATAGCCCGGAGAAGAACGAAGACTTCAGGAAGTATTGTTTATGTTTTTTTTTATATTTTGTTTTTTTTTATGTCTTATTATGAGTAATTCATCATTTGACTTAAATTGCTATTACTAAATGAACCAATGAATTGTGTAATTCAGTCATAAATATTTTGTTTGTAATTTTAACGTAAAGCTACATGTAATTCATTGGAGTATCTAAATAAATTATAAAAGAATCGATAAAGTAATCATGAAATATTTCAAAATAGTTAAATATAAATAATTGGGTGGTTTGGTCATTGGATGTATGTGTTTCGCTTTGAAATAATAGAAAATTTATTCCATCCGCTAAAAAGCCTTAAACATAGCCACACTACATGGGCGCCATCTAGGCATTGAACCTAGAAAAATTTATATAGTAGGCAGATACATAAGTTAAGATTCAAAAAAAATCTTATATATATATATATATATTATTCTGACCGTTTGCCCAATGTCACTAGCTCATAGAGTAGCAGAGATCTTAACATTAATACTTAAAACAATAAAATAAAAGAAGCCACTGCCAGTAATTAACACACAAATAGATTTTATTAACGCACATTTAAAATTGAGGAATAAATATATTTTAACATTAATAATTTTTTTTTTTTAATTTTAAATTCAAATTACTATTTAAATAGATTGCACAGATGGATATTTAAATTATATTTTACTTTAGCATGATGAGCATAGATAGTCTACATAGATTTTTTTTTTCACTTAAAAACTTCTCAAAACATTCATTCAATCTCAGACTAAAAGTTCATAGCCAACCCAATGTCAGCTTCCAGATATATATTTGCAACTAATGTAATATGAAAATGCTAGCATAAAACCAAGCCAACAGAAATGGGCATCTGACAGCATGATATTATTTGAAGGAAATGATCTGTGTCTAGATCAGGAAAAGGCATCTGTTAGACTAAGGAATAATGTATATAATTTTTTTTATTTTAAAGAGTGCTACATATGGGGGAAAGCGGTCTTTCTGCCATCTTATAAATCCCTGTCCATAGAGCTAGAAGGGGTCAATGGTGCAGGAAATACATCTGCCACCATTTCAACGATATGACTGCCTCTTTGGAGTCATGCATTCAGTTGGGCACGTTGCCCTGTATGCTAAACACGCTTCACATTACATTAATATAAACACCCATATATCCTTCCACAAGCATTGCCCTAACTACGAAACAAATAGCCTGAAACTAAAATCCCTTAAATTAAACATAAACGAATTTAAACAGTTATTACTCTTTATCCATGCAGCTATTTACACCCAACTTTAATTTAATACATTTTATTTAACAGATAGAAATAAATAACCTAGTTAAACACAAACATAAATAATTAAATAAAAAAAATGGAAATGATTGATGGAAATGATTGAAATAGCAAACGTATATAAAAACAAATATTTATAATTGATTTAGAGTTCTATTCTTGGTCAGATAAGAGTACATTCATTTATATTATTTTTTTTTTTTTTTGGATTGATTACTTATTGACGTTATACGGTAATTATTTAAAAGAAAGTTCAATTGGCAAAAGTTTATACTTTACAGATTCTGCAGATTCTGAGGTCCATCTTCGTGATCACTTATATAGATTGTTTGTTCTTCCTTTTTAAAAATGAAGCCGCCACTTGCCATTCCTTTTGGTCCCTAACTGTCATAGGGAGGTCTCAGCTGGTTGTCCGGAAAATTTAATTTTATTGGTGACTTCCACATCGTGAAAATCTGCAATATAGCTAATTATAATGACATATTCATAGTCAGCTCTCAGATAACAATTATAATAATAATCTGGCTTTTATATTTTTATTAGTCTCTTATCATCCAATGTTTGGATTCAAATGGCAAGACGTCACTAATCCTCTGGTGTTTCAATTACGGTCCGTGCTGACATTTCTGGTGTTTGCATTGGTCATTTAATTTCTTTGTACTCTCTTATCTAACCATTTAATTTATTTTAAATGCTTCAAGAGCTAGTTTGCTTTTGAACAATCATTTAATTAATAAGACAATCATTTCCATTTTCTAAGATTATAGAAATCAACATTATTTCTATTTTTAACATATCAATCTTTATTATATTCTTACTTTTTTTACAAAACAAAAAAAAATACTTTCAAATATTTTTATTTTTTTAAAATAGTTTTTAAAGTTGTCCATCATGCGATCTATATATATTTAAAAAAACTTTAGAAATCAACATTATTTCTTTTTTTTTAACATCAATATTTTTTTTATTTTCTTTTTTTTATAAAAAAAAAAAAAATACTTTCAAATATTTTTATTTTTTAAAATAGTTTTTAAAGTTGTCCATCATGCGATCTATATATATTAAACAACTTTTAATTTTCTGTTTTTTAAGTTTTTTTCTTTTTAATAAATCAAATTTTATTTATGATCTTTTTATTTTCATTTTAAAATAATGTAATGGCATATATTCCGTTACATATCAGTAAACTTCCTCAAAAACAAAAACATTAAAAAAAAAAAAGAATTTACTTAGTGTTAGTAATGACGTTACACAAACTGATTAACTAAATTTTTTTTTAAAAGGACAAAACTTTGGTTATTAATGAAAAAACATAACTTTGTTAGTAATTATAAGAAGAAAAAAAAATGCTGACTATTCTTTCCTTTTCACCCTAGCTGAGATTACACCTCCTTCCTCAAGAGTTCCCTTTTCCCTACATTTCATTATTAACTTAGGCAAGTCAAAGAAGTTACGTGATTTTAGACTTTTTTTTTTTTTAAATTAAATTACGATTTATATTAATTGTTACATTTTATTCCTCGCATTTATTTCTACATATGCACAATTTTCTTACTGGCAGTACTTTTTACACAAAATTCATAACTTTATATAATACAAACAATATATTCTGATTTCAGAAAAAATATTACGGGCTTCATTTTCAAGGTACTCATGGTTTATTAAATATCGGACTATAACTATACGTTAATACAAAAAATATATACTTATTTCAAAAAAAATATTACTGGCTTCATAGGTACTCGTGGTTTATTAAATATTGGACTATAACATTACGTTAATACAAAAATATATATACTCATTTTTAAAGAAAAATCTTACTGGCATGATTTATTTTTAAAATTCTCAGGGCACTCGTGGTTTATTAAAGATCGTGCCACATTGGGAGTCCACTTTAATGGTCAATACATACCGCAAAAGTGCCCCACGATAAGAATAACATTAAAAGGAGTAGAAGCATTAGCATTAGTGGACTCAGGTAGTCAAATTTCAGTAATTTCAGAAAATCTGTATAAGAAAATAATCATTAGTAACCCTAGAGTAGAAACGCTTCCATTACGGGCTGCCCAGGTAACACTAGCAAACAACCGAAAGACCAAGCTCGAACCTCGCCAGATATGGATACAAATAGAATACCAGGGAATGATGACATGCCATGCATTTCTGATTATGAGCAACTTGATTCATGAGGCAGTATTGGGCTCAGACTTCTTGCACATGAACAAATGTAATATAAATTACGAAGCGGAATGGGTGATATGCAATGGTTATCAAATACCATTCTCGCAGTCATCAGTGTCTGGTATGACAGGACTGTGTGGCATGAACCAGTATATCACAGAGATTCTGAAAGAAAAGGTCAGTATGGCTGAAATAGCTTCATCAAATGAGAAGAAAAAACTCAAATCTCTACTGCAAGATTACAACACAATATTCTCTGATACCCCAGGGATAATTAAGGGGTATACACAAAGGATAAGACTAAAGCCGAGAGAACCATTCCAGGCATGTTCATACCCCATACCTCACAAATTTAAGGAAGAAGTCGAGTGTCAATTGGAGCAGATGATGGAGTGGGGTGTGATTGATAAATGCTCCTCACCATACTGCAACCCTATAGTAGCTGTAAAAAAGAAAAACGGATCTATCAGAATATGTCTTGATGCTCGCCAGTTGAACCATGCAACAATACCTGACTGCACCATTCCGCCACCTATACAAGAACTGCTAATGAAGTTTAAAGGAAAAAGTATCTTCTCGATGTTCGATCTTACTGCCAGCTATTGGCAGATCGAGTTACATCCAGTGGACCGTCAATACACTGCATTCAGATATGGGGGATACTCATACCAATTTAACCGAATGCCTTTTGGGTTAATTAACAGTGGAGCAGGACTGCTACGGTGTTTAGATCAAGTGCTAAGACCTGAAGTCAAGAAAAGTATAATTACTTATGTTGATGATGTTGTGGTGGCATCATCATCTATGGAAGAACATTTTCAACAACTGCAGACATTTTTCAAAGAATGCCATGATAAGGGCATAAAGATAAACTTAAAAAAAATCACACTGGTATCCAATGAAATCAAATTCCTTGGCCATTTGGTAGGAGAATCTGGAATCAAACCACATCCAGACAAAATCAAGGCCATCACTGAGTTTCCTAGACCCCGAACAAAAAAAATGTACGTTCTTTTTTGGGTCTATGCAATTTCTACAATAGATTCTGTGAGAAATTTGCGGATCAAATGGAGCCATTGCTGCGACTCATTAGGAAAGACATACGTTGGAGTTGGATGCAAGAACAAGAGGAAGCATTTGAAAGAGTAAAGAGAAATTTTGTAAAACAAGTTGTGTTGGCATATCCGGACTTTGATAGACCATTTTTACTCCAAACCGATAGTAGTGAATATGGATTGGGGGTCACTCTTTCTCAGATCCAGCATGATGGACAACTGGGAGTACTATATTTCATAAGCCGGCTGCTGAAAAGACCGGAGATAAACTACACTATTACAGAAAAAGAGGCCCTGGCCACTGTATGGGCATTTCAGAAGTTTCGTCCCATCCTGTTGGGTTCTGAGGTAGTGGTGATTACAGACCACAAAAGTTTGAAATTCCTCAACCATAGCTACCTTAATAATAGCCGTTTGGTACATTGGAACCTGTTCCTCCAAGAATTTAACTACTCAGTTAGGTACTGTAAGGGGGCTGAGAATATAGTAGCTGACATACTCAGCCGCCATCCAGTCCCAATCCAACAGCAACATGGAAATCTAGATAACATATATATATATAGCTAATATTGTGTCCTGCAGTGGTGAAAGCATCGAGAAACATCTATCTCAACTGACTGAAAAACAACATGAAGACAAAAAGCTATGTCAAATTATGACTCAATGCCAGAAATCACCAGGAAAAACAAATACACAGAGATATAAAATTGACAAAGGCATGTTATATTATCGAATTCAAGAAGAGAGCGAGGATTGGAGAATGATGGTACCACCCCAAATGAGGAACTCTCTCATCACTGACATCCACAAATTGTATGAACATTACGGTACTTACAAAACAAAATACTGCCTTCAACGGTGGTTTTACTGGCCAGGGATGCACAGAGATATAATTGCCACATTAAACAAATGTGAAGTATGTCAACAGGCAAAGCCACAGAATAAATCATACACTAGTCACATGAAATCAATCATCCCTAAGAACCCTAATGAAATCATGGCCATTGACTTTTATGGTCCTCTGCCCCCTTTTAATAGAAAGAAATACTTATTGGTGGTATATGACCTATTTTCAAAGTGGGTTGCAGCATATCTTTTGTCCAGGACCACGACAAAAGAAACTATTAGGGTATTAGATTCTCTGCATTTCCCGCAGGTCGGAAAGCCAAAATCAATTTTATCTGATCATGGAACCCCATTTGTATCAGAGGAATGGAATAAATGGATGGCAAGGCGAGGAATTAAACACACCCTTACATCCATCAGGAACCCTCAAAGCAATCCATGCGAATGGGTTATGAGGGAGTTGGGAAGACTGTTCTGCACATACCTGCCTACAAATCATAGGGGATGGGTCAAACAATTGCCACTGATACTCAATTTTATTAATTGGTCAGCAAATGAATCTACAGGACTCCCACCAATACAGCTGCATTTTGGAAAACCTGTTCCAAAACTATTCGACACTGAATTCTCAGGGAACATAGAAAAACCCATTGACATGGAGAAGAACAAGGGAAGAGTATGGGCCCAGATGTGGAAAATGAGCCACCAAAGACAAAAAAAAATGCCCATCACAGCATCACTTTAAGGTCAGGGATAAAGTGATGATTCGTACACCCCATGTCAGCGTCCCAGAAAAATCTCAATTTAAAAAATTTTTCAACTTATATGAAAGTCCATTTGAAATTGTAGAATGCTGTGGTGATGCGTATGTATATATTCTTTAAGATTTTGATTTTCATTTTCTAATAACACAACTGTATATATATATATATGAAAAACAAAAACAAGTTACTCACGTAACCTGCTATCACTTGTTATTTATGTTCAAAAGATGGCGCTTTACCAAAACCACCGAACAAGTGTAAAATTTGTTTACATAAACGAAAAAAGAGTCAAAATTAACTACCTCTTTCATTTGCTCACCCCCAGATCAGCTGATTTCAAGATGGTTTGCTCTCCTCAGTGAGGGATAGAGTATAGAAACTAGATCTAAACACTGACTCTCAAGTGTTTATGCAAAACGTTTCTATCAGATTGCAAGCGTGAATTTTTCAGACCGGTAAAGTCTTCAAACTCAGCCTAGCAAGCCAGATATTTTATATGGGTCTGATCTCAGTTCAGTATCACCATATAATCAAAGTCTCTGCAATATATATCATTGCAAGAAAACTTTAAAGGTACATTTATGAAAAACAAAAACAAGTTACTCACGTAACCTGCTATCACTTGTTATTTATGTTCAAAAGATGGCGCTTTACCAAAACCACCAAACAAGTGTAAAATTCTGACTCTTTTTTCATTTATGTAAACAAATTTTACACTTGTTCGGTGGTTTTGGTAAAGCGCCATCTTTTGAACATAAATAACAAGTGATAGCAGGTTACGTGAGTAACTTGTTTTTGTTTTTCATAAATGTACCTTTAAAGTTTTCTTGCAATGATATATATTGCAGAGACTTTGATTATATGGTGATACTGAACTGAGATCAGACCCATATAAATATCTTGCTTGCTAGGCTGAGTTTGAAGACTTTACCGGTCTGAAAAATTCACGCTTGCAATCTGATAGAAACGTTTTGCATAAACACTTGAGAGTCAGTGTTTAGATCTAGTTTCTATACTCTATCCCTCACTGAGGAGAGCAAACCAGCTTGAAATCAGCTGATCTGGGGGGGAGCAAATGAAAGAGGTAGTTAATTCTGACTCTTTTTTCGTTTATGTAAACAAATTTTACACTTGTTCGGTGGTTTTGGTAAAGCGCCATCTTTTGAACATAAATAACAAGTGATAGCAGGTTACGTGAGTAACTTGTTTCTGTTTTTCATAAATGTACCTTTAAAGTTTTTTTGCAATGATATATATTGCAGAGACTTTGATTATATGGTGATACTGAACTGAGATCAGACCCATATAAATATTTGGCTTGCTAGGCTGAGTTTGAAGACTTTACCGGTCTGAAAAATTCACGCTTGCAATCTGATAGAAACGTTTTGCATAAACACTTGAGAGTCAGTGTTTAGATCTAGTTTCTATACTCTATCCCTCACTGAGGAGAGCAAACCAGCTTGAAATCAGCTGATCTGGGGGTGAGCAAATGAAAGAGGTAGTTAATTCTGACTCTTTTTTCGTTTATGTAAACAAATTTTACACTTGTTCGGTGGTTTTGGTAAAGCGCCATCTTTTGAATATATATATATATATAGTTAAGTATAAACCGATATTTTTTTTTTGTTACATATATAATAAACTAGTATATTCATTAGTATTAGATCTAAATTAGTATATCCCTTAAGATTTTTATTTTCATTATTAATAACACAATCGTATATAGTCAAACTAATATTTCTTTTTTAATTGTAATGAACCAGTATATTCATCAATAATATTAGGTATAAGTGAAAGTAATGTAATATAGACTTTAAATGTTCAACCCATTTAGAAGTCTCATTAAGGGAGGGGGGTATTGTGATAGTCAGTTTTAAATGACTGCCACAAAGTTGATTGCAAGCATTAGTTGCAGTCCAAACAAATGTACGTATTATAATAAAAGGAGTGGTCTGTGCAGGTATATTTCTCTGTTGCTTACACACACACTATATTTAAAATAAATAGGATGAATGGTGATAATACACCTATAAATAAACAAATGTGGACACCACATATAAATGTGTATTTTGCTGTTAATAAATGCTATGTTTTTTTATTTATGATATGAATAAATATGGCAGAGGGTTAAAGAAATTCTTATGGAAAACTGAAATGTATTTGCAAATAACCCAACAGTAAACATATTTTATTTTGATTTTATTTTATTTTAGATTCTCAAATGTTGTATTTTTTTTTCTGTTGCTTGTTGAATATTCTTTTTTGGAAAACTCAAAAACAATTTTTATGTGACAACAAGTATACAGTTTTATAATTTTTTTTTTACAACTTAATGTTCATGACCGCAGGCAAGCTAATGACCTCTTTCTTTTATCGTATAATGTTTTTGGAAAACAAGTGTAGAAATTGTATCAGTGGTTATTCGGCTTGACACCTATTCAAAATTATTTAATTAGATAAATGTAATTTTACTTTATTGTTTAAAGAAATCAAGGGATTGGAATTTAAATGGTTTGTGAAATTCTGAAATTAATTAAAAGATAGCTAAAATTAAATCCATTGTTTGGAATTGTTTAATTAAAAACAGAAATGTAAAAGCAATAACTTGTGGAGGGGATGAGAGAATACACCCTGTAATGGGGGGGGGATATATAAAGGCTGGTCAGGTAAAATTTAGTTAGTTAGCTGGGTTACATTGGTTGATACTCACACGGGCACTCTTACCCGTTAGCAGTATAGTTTCCGGAGTGTACAGACAAAAGGAAAAGAAAAAGAATTAGGAGTGTAAAAACTATTTATTCGGAAAGCTGAACGTATTTTTAAAAGAATCAGACCAAGAAATATGATATTCATTGACTGAAAAAGAAAAATACAATTGAAATTTAACCTAATGTTGTAGATCGCTAAGGAAATGGAATCAGGATTTATTCGTGATTCAGCAATGGATATGGAGTAGAAAACCAAGTTCGGTACATTCGCACAGCTTGGAGTCCTATATAGCCATCCAGTGATGTGACTTTCCATTTCTGAAAGTGTAGCTGCTATGGACAATTTGCCAACCTCCATATAGGCCCTGTGAAGTAATCACCTGTACAGCAGATATATATCGCCCTCAAAATCATAGCCCAGAGAAGAACGAAGACTTCAGGAAGTATTGTTTATGTTTTTTTTATATTTTGTTTTTTTTATGTCTTATTATGAGTAATTCGTCATTTGACTTAAATTGCTATTACTAAATGAACCAATGAATTGCGTAATTCAGTCATAAATATTTTGTTTGTAATTTTAACATAAAGCTACACGTAATTCATTGGAGTATCTAAATAAATTATAAAAGAATCGATAAAGTAAACATGAAATATTTCAAAATAGTTAAATAGAAATAATTGGGTGGTTTGGTCATTGGATGTATGTGTTTCACTTTGAAATAATAGAAAATTTTTTCCATCCGCTAAGAGCAGGATTGTTTTATAAGGAATAAAAGTATGTAAGACAGCATTCCAAATAATTATTATTGTTTGCCACATGCAGGACTCAGATTTTGGAACACTTAAGATTCTACTATCATTAACTCGTGGCTAACTCATTTTTTTTGTATTATTATGAAACACATACATACTATGGCCAATACACATTGCTTTATAAGAAATTTTGTTTTGAGTTTAAAGTGTAAGCAGGGGAGAATTTCAGACCATTCCTTTCCCATTCATGAAACTTTAAAATTTATTATACACTTGAATTTTAATTACTATCATTTATTATTTTGTAAATATTTTTATAATCATAGAGGACTTAATAAATTTAATATCTAATTTTAAAGTACGGAGTTGTGCTGTGTATTTGATAATGATATTAGTGTTTGACCTTTTCTGTTAACGAAGCAACAAACCACCATCCCGAGATCATGAGTTGATTGAGCTAGTCAGGGATTAAACTTACCGGGATCAGGAATCATTCGTTAGGCATTCACTTTCTATTGATTTTTTATAAGAGATTATAGCTCTTTTCTTATTACATGATCATATCTTTTAGGCAGGAGCGCAATCTCTTTCTTAAGGTGGCACGTAAAGGTTGCAGTAAATGAACCTTTCAAAGGTATGATTATAGTAATGTATATTTTGGATGCCTTCGAATATTTCTTAATTGCTGCTCGATCTCAGAAAATGCATGTCATGCTCAATGCGGTTAGAGAGAGCCAGCGACCATTACAATATGTTGGCCATTTTAAGTTTAAATTAAATCAGAAATGTTTATGAGGTCACATAATTTTTTCATAACCTAATAATCCAATGCAGAATGACAATTCATAGTTGTTGATCTTTGCTACCAATTCTTCTTAAATTTTAATGTGATCTACTGAGGAGAATTGATATTATTCTTTTGATTGGCTTCAACATAATGTTCTTATCAATGACATGTTAGAATCATAACAAAGAGTATATATAATTAACCAAGACTAATAAAAATGTTCCATTCTTAGTGATAGACAATATTGTGAAAAAAATTCATCCATTTATTGTTAATTTATCAATTTGTTATAATTGCTTTCTATTTTTTTTTTTTTTTATGAATTGGGATGCAATTGGAAATAACAATATACAAATATCAGAATGTTCCAGGATAGGAGGAAAGATTTGTAAGTGTAGGTTATGAATTTGGAAAAAAAGGTAGTTAAAAAAAGTATTAAAAAGCTGTAAGTAGATAAATTGAAATAAGTTTTAAATGATTTATCAACAAGTGTCTTTTCCAGTAAATAAATATTAAATGCATGGATAAAAGAATAAATAGTAATACCAGAATATATCCTTAAGTGTTATAAATTTAATCTCCTTCGAAGTACTGACCATTAAATCCAACATACCAGTCTAAACATGTTTTTCACTTTCTGAAGTAATCTTGAAACACAAGTGAAGTCTTTTAACATGTGCATCATTTTTTTCACATCTAAGTCAGCCAAAATGAAAATTGAGACATTTTTTATTAGAGAAAATAAAAAGTAGCACACAATTAGAGATAGAATGAAAATAACTGATATATAAGCTAGGTTATGTTGAATTTAATTAAATATTGTTTTATACTCAAGACTGCTGTGGTAAAGACTGTTCTCTTTACCTTTCTTCAGAATGGAATGTTTACATTATACACATCATGCAAACATTCCAGAACTTGTTCAGAACTTGTAGATACAATGTCTGTCCATTAAGAACTAATTTTAAAAGAAAAGTGTTGTTTGGATCATAAAAAAATATCAGCATTATTTTGACATTGGACATACTTGCCATGCTTTTATCGAACATGGTGAATTTGATAATTTTATTAAATCATTTGTAAACTTGTGTTCTTCCCAGAAAATCTTTTTGTTATCTGTTTGAAGCATTGCACTGTTTTCCCTGCCATTTTTCCTAAAGGAAAACAGAATTTTACATTATTCCAACTATGTGAAACACATTTTAAAAAAATGTGCTATTTGGCATCATGATTTTGCATGGTAAAAGAATTTGGCAGATAGATGAAAAATGGTTCCCATAAGAAATATGTAACAGCAGAAGTCTGCAGGATATCAGGTACACTTACCAGATGACAATTTCAGTTAATTTAGAGTCTCTCCTCATCTGATAAGAACATTAAATGCTCAAGCTTTTTATCACAGTGACAGATAGATAGAATCAAGAACTAAAGATTTAAAAGAACTATTTTGAATTCTATAAAGTCAAAAAAAATCTCTAATCTGTCCATTTCCCACAACAATTATTCTCAATCTGAAGCTTGGGTGCTCAATGTGAACTTCCATAATAATTACTTATTTAGTAAATATAGTTACACTAAAATATGATCAACCGCACATCAAATCAAACATGAAAAAAGTATGTTTATCATTACCTCTTATTTTGAACATCCCTGGTTTGTGTAATTCTTTATATGCTATTGTCATTACTCTAATTATCATTTAGCTGAAAGATAGATAATATTTAATAAATCTCATCAAGCTTAGAGAAATATTTTCAATTAAGTAAATATTATTTTCTTTACTAAAAGTCATGCTTCGCTATTAAATAAAGGTAAAGGACCTCTTATTATAGCTTCACATTCAAGCGTGACATACGCTTATTTTGTTTTATAAATTAGAGTATTTAAACTAATAGTGAAGTTTTGTAGTGTCTACTGATTATGTATTTTGTAACAGAGTGAAGTACAGGATACAGTGAAAATTGCTACTCTTAAAAGCATATATAGATATTTATAGAAAAAAAAGTATTATAAAAATGTTTTATTTTTTCCCTTTCTACTTTTTCTCCCTACTACTTTGCATCTCTGGATTTACTACTATCCTATATATCTTTAAATTAATATATAATTGATAAAACAAGACACAAAATGTGCAACTTAACTTTAATCTTGTGCTAAAATGTTCACTAGATGGAGCTTACCACTAGCTCCAAACAAGCTTTGATTATAAGTGCCAACAAAGAAAGAATTCAAAATCTTTATAGGAAAATCCTCATCTCCAGACCAAATTGTTTCGAGCTTAATGGCTCACCTCAGTGAACAGTTAGGATTTCAGAAACTAGATCTAAAACTCCAACTCAGAGCACTTATTTAATACATTACTATCAGTTTAAAAACTTGAATTTTTCAAACATGTAAATGTCTTCAAATCCAGCCTTACAAACAAGATAGCTATATGGGTCTGAAGTCAGTTCAATTTCACCATATAATATTAATAGCTAAGGCAATATTATATTGCAAAAGTCTTCAAGGGTGTTATAATAATTAATAAAACAATACACAAATTGTGCAGCTTGCCTTTAATATATAAGTATATACAGAGTAAAGAAATTTCAGACACAGTATCTAAATAATATGCAAAGCTATGAAACCATGACATCTAATTGCTGCATTGATCAAAACAGATTCCACTTTTCTTTGTAAGAAGCCAATAGGGACAAATGCCTGCTGTAAAGGAATGTTAATATGTCTAATTAAGTTTGATACATATTTCTGTTACTATGCATTCATATTTTAATATTATTACTTATCTGATTCCTAAAAGATCATTTTAATAACTTGAAAATAAATATCATTTTTTCTTATCAATGACAATTTATTTGTTAGATCAAAATGACTACTTTTATCTGTTCCACATTATTATATAGTAATAAATCAAATATTGACACTTAAAAAAGCAAATAATGTGGCACTAATAATTTTTTTAGTTTTTGAGTATCAATATGTAATTTATTACTATATAACAATGTGAGGCACAAGAAAGTGGTCTTTTTTAATCTAACAAAAAAATTACCATTGCTACAAGATTTGTAAGTTTAGTTAAATAATTCTTAGGAAATATGTCTTGTGAATTACTATGAAAATATTATCTACTTAACTGTTCTATGAACAATTTTATGTTATCAACATTACATATGTGGTAATTTAGGTAATTTATTTAAGAGCATGTTAAAATTATTAGAATTTAATAACCTTGTGGATGAATAAATTCTCTTTCTTAAACTTTGCAATGCAAAATATTATGGAACTATATTTGGAATGAAGACATTTAAAATAATTGCTATCTAAAAAATATACAGTCTCATCTCAGTAACTCATATTTTGCTGCATTGTTGAAAATATATTTCACTTCCATTTGTAGCTTAAGTTCTTATATAGAAAAAATGTCTAAATTGGGTTTTTATACAATGCCTTACATCAAAAGCCAAAATGAAATCTATTTACAATCAAATTTTATTATAGTGAGGTATTTCATGTAGCTTAGATACATAAATTTGGCATGTTTTTGCTTCAAATATGGTTACATATTAATTTGCACTGTAAAGTTTTTAATATTATAGTTATATAATAAAGAGCAAATATTTCTAAACAAGCTTATTTTATTCTTATTTCTTTTTTATTTTATTTTTTTATGATAAATGCTATAAGAAAAACCATACAAATATTTTTCTATCATTGTCCCTATCCCCAAACCAGTTTCAAGCTATGGTTCTCTTCAGTGAGGAGATAGTACATTAGATTCAAAAAATACCAATTGTAACCAAGCACTTATCTAACTCAGCTATTAAGAAGAAGATATGAAACTTTCAGACATGTAATGTCTTCATATTTAGCTCTCCAACTGAAATAGCTATATGAGTCTGAGCTAAATTCAGATACTCCATATATTAATAGCATTAACAATTTAATATATCCAAAGCTTCAATAACCAAAATTATAATAATAACAAAATCAAGTGATAAATCACATGACCTATATAGCTTGTAATTACCAATATGTAATAAAGAGAAAATATTTCTAAACAAGCTTATTTTATTCTTTTTTTATTTATTATTTAATGATAAATGCTATAACAGAAAGCATTCAAATCTTTTATCTATGTTTATACCCATCCACAGACTGGTTTCAAGCTATGGTTCTCTTCAGTAAGGAATTAGAACATCAGATTCAAAGCATTTATCTAATACCTAACTATTAAGAAGAAGATCCGAAACTTTCAGACATATTCTGACAGCCAACCAAAAATGATTAGTGAAAACTGAAGACATTATTCCTCAAAGGAACCAAGTGCCATATATTTTAATGTTTTTTCTCCTTTAGTTTATCCTCTAGTTAAGAATACATACAAATGTAATGACTGGTTAGTAACTATTTCTGTAAAAAAAATGTAAAGATAAATGTGAGATTTGAATTTTTAAATAACTATAAAATAGTACAGCAGTAACAACAGAGTTAAGCAAAATCATTACAAATGATTTCTTTTGAAAATACAAGCCTGAAAGCTTATTTGATAAAAGAATAGAAAATTGTTGTGTAACTGAAAATCGAAATGAAAGTATTTAACTATACTTACAGAGATGAATAAAAAAAATAATCTTGCAACATTCCACAACTTAGATGGTGATTAGCAATGAAGATAACTATATTTGCAAAAATCAAAAGCAGAAGTTTGGATATCTTATAAAAAGGTACAAGGCCAGTAAGGACAGCCTGTTTGGAACCTCAGATTAGTTTAACATGCATAAGAATTTATATATTAAAGATGAACGTGCAAAATGAATAGACTTTTTTATTATTTATGCCAGTCTTAAGGGCTATTATATATTTGTCATACTAATATAAAGACTAGTAATTAGATAAACTAATATATAAACTAACGAAAAAATATTTGAAAATAAAAAAAAGCCTATTTGGAAAATGAAAAAATGTTTTCAGTCTTGCCAAGCCTGAATACATTAACCATTATACCACGAGACTCTAAATCTTAAATAACAATATTTAAAATGACTTATGATAGTCGACATTTATAATGCATTAATTTTACAACAGAGAATAGATTTTTAACGAATATTTAAATAATTTAAAATTGTAGATTATTAATATTACAAGACACCCCCCCCCCGCAAAAAAAATACTATAAGTGAAACTGAAACTTTCACTATTAATTACTTATTTAGACTGCAGCAAAAATCGTTATAATATTTGACAGATATTTGTATCACTAGTAAATGAATATTATTTTATGAATTCTTTTTATTATACAGGGAACGCAATTCATAATATTTTGTTTATAACAATAACTTTAAAAAACAGTGCCATTATTATCATTATTAAAAAAATAAACAATAATAAAAACTCCTTGTTTCTTTAAAAAAATATGGCACAAAATAATCACTCATATTCAAAACTTATATCCAATATCTCCAAGGTTTCACCTACTTCTTTGTAGTCATTTTCAAGGACCTACAAATGTATATATTAAAATTTACAATATATTTTTATCTTTACATAATAACATCCCTTTATCATCTACATATATTTCCTTTTATTACATAATCATCAAAAATGAAAAAAAGTTTAATCTATTATACTGCTTTTACATATATTTAAATCAATCAGTGATATAATATAAATATCTTTATATAACAGCAATAATATATATAACAATAACCATACACACAAAAAAAACTATTTTTAGCAAATATTAATGTTTGTCCTTATCAATGCGCTTCAATTAATATACAGTTACAATGTGATATGATACACTATGGATTCAACTGTCTTAGAGGTAGGAATCTCTCAATCACTATGCCCAGAGAAACCTGTTAGCCACCTTATCTTCCCTTTCCATTCCACACCTAAGTTTTTCCCATATTCATCTCTATCCTGCTCCATCCCATACCCACAACATTATATTGGCCCACTCTATCACTGTTATTTTAAATACCTCTTATCTTTTTTCACACCCAGCACAAAAACCAAAAACCCCACTTTCTGTATAATCACTTTATCTCCATTTATTACCACAACTTCATTATTTGTGCCCTTTCTACTTGCAAGCATTTACATTCAATTAACAGATGCCTAATATTTTCTATGCCTTCCTTACACAACTTGCAGACTAAATCACCCATATTTTTCCATTTATGTGTATATTCACTTGTTACTAACAATTCTGTTCAAGCCTTAAATAATGAATTATTATCTACATTGCATACATAGCAACATTTATCTTTATATATATAATTAACTATAATGTATTAAAACCATACAGTATTTTTAAGACATAAAAAATGTGTAAATGGATTGAAGGGTTATCTAATATATATTTACACAGGTTTTTTCTTTTGTATGTCTCAAAAATATTGTATGGTTTTGAAAGGTTATAGTTAATTTTAAAACATATAGATGACATTATGTATGCAAGGTAGATCGTAATTTCAATGGAACGGAGACTTTATCGCATCCATATACAAAATTAGAGTGCCTCTCCTAACCAAATTGATTTCTAGCATATCTAATCAGATCTTTCCATCCATAAGAATCATAACCTTTCTGCTGTTTGCTTATTGGTAAACTAGATGCACTCTCATTTATGGACACATCTTGCTTGACCATAAGAAATTACTTCTGGCAAAACTTTAGGCCATCAGAAACAGAGATAAAAAACTAGTTTCAACATACATCTACAATGCTACATGGAGCCTTGTAGTAAAGGACAGTTTGTGATTGAACAGCTAATTTTTCACACCCAGACCATAGGTATTGGCTTATGTAACCTTTTTATAGTTTCTGTTAACAACATAACTCTGTTACTGCCTTAAAGTAATTCTTACAACTCATAATAAAATTTCTTGCTAAAAAAAAGTGCATTGAAAAGGACAAAAATTAATACTTGCTGAAAAAAGCTTTTTTGTGTATGATTATTATATACATTATTACTATTTTATAAAAATATTTTATATTATAGTATATCATTGATTTATTTTACTACATATTTTTATATTATATTATTACTTACTCCTCCCTCTCACTCCTACTTATTATTTTCCAACACTCTCCTCTTACATTAATAAAGAGGATTTTTGTTGAGTTCATAAATATATTTATGTGAAAATGTAATATAAGATTGTTGGAAAATAAAAAGGGGGGGGGGTAATAATATAATATAAAAATATTATGTAATAATATGAAGTATATGTGGATACTAAAAGGTGTTATTATATGAAGTTTAAAAATATACTGCAATTGCAATTCATATGTTGTAGATTCTTGGCATTGATTATAAGGAAATAGTTGAAACGTTGGAAATATTGGATGTTTTTATATGAAGTTTAAAAATATATTAGAATCGTAATACATTTATTTGTAGATCTTTAACAATAACTACAAGAAAATAATTAAAACGTTGGAAATATTGTATGTAGGTTTTGCAGTATATGGGTTCATGGAAATAAAATACTTAAAAAGTAAAAGAATTTTGTTGAAGATTTTTCACGTATCAATGAACAATACGTTTACAACTTATACTCGATTTGAGACCAGGAGATATATAAAAATAATAAACATAATAAGTTTTTTAATTATTGCATACTTTTAATTTATTCATTATAGTGATGTTATTTTCACAATTCGTAAATTCGTTTTACTTTGTTCAGAATAATAATTTATGAAAAATAGAGATTCATAATTAATAGAAGTTAATAACTAATCAAGCAAATTATATATATAAATATGACTTGTTAAATTCAATTATCAAAAAACAAGAAAAAAATTAGAAATAATTAGCAATAGTAATTATATCGATAAAACTCAATTATTACCCTTAATAAAGTATTTAGTTCTTGATTAAACTCTTGAGGAAAAAAAAATCACCTTACCTAAAAACAGAAAAAAAAGAAAGACAATATCAATAAATAGAAAAATATAACATATACAAAAATTATAGTTATATATTTTTAAGAGAATTTATTTTCATAAAAATTTTAAAAATTATAATAAAACATTATATTAACATCAAAGGTTCTGCAAATATAGTTTATTACAAGATGTAAAAAATAAAAAATACATAAAAATAGGTCATCCTGTAATTCAACTATTTTAACAGCAATCTGAGTTTAATTCTGGAGAAAAGAATCTTAAAAATTGTTACAGGTTACTAGCAGATCATATATTTCTTTTATCTTCATATATTTCACCCATAATCAACTAACTAGATGTCTCATCTTAAGGTTAGGTTCAAAAATGAATTTTCCCAAACTATAGAGGTATGTAGATAGAAATTTACAATAAAACAATGAAGCACAGATGCAAAACTCTCCATACAGTAGTGCCACTCAGTGCAAGACAGAGTAATCGATATATGCAGATAGGTTTGTGCATAAAATCCCTATCTAGTGCCTACTCATCCAATATCCCCAGACTAGTTTCTAGCTTGTGGCTTTCATCAGTGAGGAGTCTTGGATCTGAGTGCTGCTTCTGTAAGGAGAGTTTTGACTCTGGGAAAACAGTTTGTGTACGCATAAAGAATGGTGATCATGTGATGTTTAAAACAACAATAACATAAACAAATAGCCAAAAATACAAGAAAGTAGATTATATAGTTGGACTCATTAAATCCAGTTGTTTGCAATAAGAGGAAGATAATGAATGTTAATATGACTTGATTCAGAATAACTAATAATTCACAGCTGTGACTTAGGCTGACAATAATGTATATTGTTGATTATTTAATATATGTGCAAACTCAATCTGAGAGCAGGAAGAATCTGCTACTAGCAAATAAAAATAGTCTTTTCAGAAGATAAGACAGCATAGTTGGGAAAGTTTCGGTTTCATTAGAAGGGGTCACATCATTTGTCTAACCCACAGATTGTTACATTTTTGATGACTCAACAACTGTAATCAGTTCTGTAACCCCTTTTAACTGTTGATAATATATTATTATTGCAAAGAGATTTTGATAAATATTTTGATGTTACTTTAATAATTGTATTCATATAATAACAGAGTAGTTTTATAATTTCATTATTAATAGTTAAATATCATGTTATTGTATAACACAAAAATACACTTTCCATAAGAGATCAGAAAATGCCATTCTCATTTATACATTCAGTCATGACTTTTTTTACATTTAGTTCTGAAGGATTCTTTCTAGATCTACCCCCTTCCTCTGATGATTTAAATGGTATTACATTAGAATGATATAAAAAACATTCTGTACACATCATTCTACTACTTTATTAGTTTTGGTAATGGCATCAGTTAATAACCTGTTTTCAAAGCATATAAATACTAGGATATTGACAAATGTAGTATATCAATCTGAATAGATCTCATTTGGTTCATATATTTCTACAATTAGCTTTCTTTACATTATCATTTGTATTTATATTATCTTTTGAGTGAGTCAATTGGTAGCAGAATGTGGCTGATCGTTTTTAATACCTGAGACAAGATTTAAAACTTGCATATTTTAAAATTATTGAAAAGACATATTTAAAATGATCCACTCAATAAAGCAGTCAATGGATGACGAATTTATTAAATAAAAACATTTATTAAATATATATATATATTCAAATATAATTTCTCATATAGTTTCTATTTCAATTTGGCACCCAAGACAGTGGCTCCATTACCTTGTCTATAAGCTGTAAAATATTATATACTTCTAATCACTATCTGATTTATTCTAGGTTTTATGGGATGTTGATATATTCTTCACTAAGATTAAAATCTGTTTCATAATTCAATCATATAATAAATAAAAAAATAGTATATCAATACTCACTGGAAGTTTTGATATATAAACTAAAATAACTAAATCCATTTATCATTTATCAACCAGAAGCATATGGGTCATAGGTAATTAATTTGTTTGGCTATGGACTAGTTTCTGAAAAAAATATGTTTGTTGGACAGACTTCAAATAATTTTCAAGCTCCATTCGAATTTGAACTCTAGGTGAAAAATATAGCTAGCGTTTGCGCTAATGTTTACATCACAAACTCCTAAACATATAAATGAGTGTGTGCGTGTAGATAAATAATATATAAAATTTTGGTAATTTGAATATTTAGAATTAAAATAAAACTGGTTGAATTAAAAATAACCTTTGTAAGATTACGTTTTATATTTAAATAATCAATGTGAGAGAGAGTTTATCTCAAGACAACTTGAATGCTGAGTATACGTGACCCACTGGCATTTTTAATAAATAATTCTAGGATAGAGAGGAGAGGGAAAAATAATAATAGCCATAATTGAGAATATTTAAATATGTCTCAATTTTTTCTTAATGAAAACAAATGACCATTCCAGCACATTAAGCTAATTTAGATCGGTATGTTGCAATTTCATTTTCCTAATTAAATCTCCACTACTAAATATTTCCCTACGACATCAATCTCAAGATAAATTCTGTCTTTGTAATATCAACTGAAAACGATTACTTGCGTCTTCTTAATTCCTGCATATATTTATTGCTTTTTTTCTTTGCTCAAACTTGTTTTAAATTTAATAATATACGTCCCCTTTATTTATTTATTTTTCGAGAAAAATATATATATATATCACATTAAAACGAATACATCAGTTATCTACTTTTTAATATACGCTTTTTATATCTCAATATTCACTTATATAAGTTTATTATTTTATGGTTCAAATGTGATCATCATCATCGTTTGTTATTTATGAAAGGTAACTTCTGATAATACAACTCCACAATCCTTTCTGTCCAATGCACATTTACATAAAAGTAATCATCTTCTTGACATTATTATTCAGTCTCTTTTATTTTCTACATTTATTTTTTACATCGATCATAAAATCTTTCAGCTTTTCAGTTTGAGATGATAAATTGATAGAGTAAAACAGAAAGGTAAAATGATGGCAGTTATAAGGAAAGTTCATTAGATCTTGGTCTAGGTATACTGTTTCAAGATCTAAAACTCCTCACTGATGAAAGCCATTAGCTGGAAACTAATTTGGTGATGTTGGATTAAACTGCACTGGGTAGGGATTTATTATGCCTTCTCAAATGATATCTCTTAGGTGCTAAGGATTATAAAAGATGGTGTAGCTTTGGTGAAAAAAAAGCTCATGCTGTTGAAAATCACAATATTTTTCAGTATATCCTTTATAGCCACATTATGTCTAACTTTATGTTCAATGCAATTTTTCCTTTATGTTGTAATTTTAGTTTTAATTTATTATCTTCAATCCAAAGTTTCCACATTCCTAACCTTATAATTCCATCTTATCTTTTTTGATACAATTTTGTATCCACTTTTCAAAAGCCACAAATACTGTTTCTTCTCTTAATGAATTTTTAGGAGTGTAAAAAATAAACAGAAGAGAAGAAAAAATTATTAATGCTTATGAACAGTAGTTCTGTAAAATACTTCATAGAAAGGACAATAAAAATAAATAAATAAAACAAATGAATAAATGGGAATCTCATTGGATCACATATGAATTGTTATATGGAAAACAAATGAGCAAATTAATATTTATTTGGTTATAATATAAAGTAATCATGTTCATTAAAAAAATTATAACACTGAACAATGTTTATGGACCATATGGCAATAGTTTTATGCATTAATTTATGTCAATTTTAGTATAAAATACTATACAATAAAGATAAATAATGTTTAACATGACTTCTGGATCTGTTTTGATTTCACTAGCCTTTTAATGTTTGGAGTTGTGCAGAATATTTTTTATATTTTAAAGATACTTTACTCATTTCTTGAAAAAAAAAAACCATTGATTACATTTGTTTACTTTAATTAAGACATAGACCATAGATACAGCCAATTAATCAATAAATATAGCAGATAATATTAATGAGGCAAGTGTATCATTCTATAACTTTGAGAATTGATACAGTCCTAACCAGGTTTCTATATATACCTTGTATTCGGAAACCTTTCTGTCCCTTTCTCTTATTGTTTCTAGATGATTTCTAAATACATTTAGGTCTTCCTTGACTGTTTTCAAACACAAATATACATCTTGTGCACCATATAACATAGAGAACAAAGATATTGCTAATTACATTTGAAAAATGACCATAACCAAATTCCCTAAACGTATATCCTATATTTATTTGTTATTCTTAAATATAACTGATATTTCCACTTTGATCAGGTCAAAGCTGGGACATCAAAAAATAAATGTGAGATTGGATTTCAGACTCTCTTTTATATAAACTATAACAATTTTCTATTGATTAAATCTGTATTTTATACTTGTAAAAAAAATTGGGAGATAATGCTTCTAAAGTAAATGTCAATCAATCCGACCTGCCCTCATTCTGTTTTTTATCACTTTCGTTGATTTAAATAATTTTCATTAATAATAAAACTGTGAAACTTACAAAGGAATACTTATAAGATGAAAGTTAAATGAATTATAGAATGACTCTGTATTAATGTAAGAAAATAGACAAATATAAAATGCTTATTTATAATAAGAATATAATTTTTTTTTTTATTATGATTCACCGAATTTGGATTTTTGCTATTTTTTCTTCTCATTATTAAAGAAAATTGTTTTTTTTTTCGTCTGAAATTATAATATTATTTTACAAACCCAAAGGCAATGCATTTGATGTGCTATGACTTTTCCTTTATCAAAGTCAGGAATCTATCAGCCACTATACCCAGAGAAACCTTTTATCCCCTTTACTTTTCCTTTCCACCCCCCCCCCCCAACGTTTTTTTCCTATTCTTCTTTATTCTACTCCATACCATTTCCACAACATCATCTTTGTCCACTCTGTGGCTTTTATATCTAGATCCCCCTTAATTTTTTTTAAACCCAGTATAATAAACCAAGAAACAACTTTCCGTATAAACATTTTGTTTATATTTATTCTTCTACAATTTCTTCATTTGTACATTTCCTGCTTGTAAATACTCACATTCACTTAAGAGATGTCTAATATTTTCCATGCCTTCCTCACATAACTTGCAGACTAAATCACCCACATTTCTTTATTTATGTGTATATTCCCTTGTTGTTAACAATCCCGTTTGAGCTTTAAACAGTAAACTGCTTCCCTAGCTCTTATTGTAAATTAACTCACACCCAAAATTTTGTTTACTTCTATATATACTTAAACTTGTTAATTCTTCATACTAATTCTCCATCTCTTTGATTCTCTATTTTTTATTAATGCATCTATTTTTCTACCCCATTCTTTGCCATTATAATACTCAACAATTCTCCTATAACAAACATCCCACCTTTTGTACAATTATACTGACAAAGTATTAATCCAAATCTTCTGCATACAATACTACCTTTCTCCCCAATCATTTTGCCAGTCTTTCAATTAAATACTATTTTGGCTATTGTCTTACAATCCCTAAAATGCAATCAACTGAATCTTTTCATTTTGTTTTTGATCTTTCATATAAAAACTTGATCATTCCATTTTTCACTGCACCCTAATGCATGTCTTCATACTCTATGAACTTTTCTATGTAATCTAATACCCTTTTACTAACACATAGTGTATTGTTACCATAAGTTAATCCTGCTACTGTCATTCCCTTCCATACAATATATGCTACATCATATTTATTATATGAAAACACTGTTAATGTTTTATAATTCCCTTCTCTTTATTTGTTTCATTTATAATTTTTTCTCCCATTCATCCAAGCAATTTTTATGATTACTTAAGATGATTCTCAAATAGTTATACCTATTCATCACATTTAACTTTATATCCCCCTATATAAATTCTATATCTTTTCTTTCCCCAGAAATTATCATCTTTACTTTTGATTTTTCTTCATTAAATTTAATCCCAATCTCTTTGCTCACCCATATGCACAACTTCAACATAACTTCTGAGTCTTTCTATTGCTATTTTCACATCTCTCAAATATAAGAAAACAAAATAGTTGGCATAGTGCATCCTTGCCTAAATCCCACTCCATTTTTATTTTGATTCTCTATTTTCTAATTGAAATATATAGGAATTATTTCCATACAATCTCTGAATAAGATCCTCTAAAGCATCATTCACTCCAAAATTTACTACAATTACCATTAACATATTATTTTTACTCTATCATATAATTTCTCTTTATTTACAAGACCATACATAACTATCTGTATTCCTACTCATATCTATAAGTTGTGTGATTACAAACAAACTATTTCCTATATGACTATCTGTTCTAAAACCTTGCATTTATTTCACAACATTATATTTTTCCATCCATTTTGTCACCTTTCTAGCCACCATTTATGCAAAAAAAAATTTATAACACTGTTGTTATCACTATCAGTCTATAATTGTTTAACTTTCTATGGTCCTTACTCTTTTCTTTAAATAATAACTATCTGGGAATTTTGCCTTCTTTACCATCATATTAAAACATGATAATAGATTTAATTTTGCCCTATTTCCAAAATTCATCACAAATTTCTGTTGTCATCCATCTAAACCTCTTCCTTTCCACTTTTCAATTTCTTCCCTGTCTCATTCAATTCATTTTCTGTAAAATTAATATTTCCATTACTATATGCTTTCATGTTTCTTATCACTCTGTCCTTCACATCTAACATCTTTTCTATATCCATTACATACTTATTTAAGATTGTCTCTAATTCCTCATTAGAGCTACATTTTTTTCTTCATCATTTAGTAATACCATTTCTCTCTTCCCTACATTCCTTCTCTTAATATATTTCAATTTTTTACTCCCATCTCTCCCATTTTTATTAATAGCCTCCAATAATTTACTATTCAATTTCATTCTCTTTCTATAATTATCTATGTTAACCAACTTCTTTTTTTAAATAGTTTTCCCATTTAATATTAACATCTTTTTCACTTTCTTTGTTTTAATAGCACATTTGTATCCTCTGCATGCTTTTACTCTCTCTTTTACAATTATACTAATTATCATTTTTTATTACTTTTATTCTTTTCAGTATTTTCATTTAAAACCATAACTGCCACTTTTTCTGTTTTTATATTCATCTCCAACAAACTCTTCCATGATCTCTTATACTTCTAATTTATATTCTTCTAACTTATTCTTATCATTCATTCTCCATCCACAATTTTTACATCCTTTCTATTTATATTACTATTTTCCATCACATTGATAACTATTTATGTTATAAAGAAATTATGATCAATATTACATAGTCTCTCTTCATTATCAATCATTTTAATTTTTCTTACTTTATTCATTCCCTCTTTTTTATTAATACATAATCTATTGTGTAAAATATACTATTTCTAAACCATGTGTAAATATTAGATAAATTTTTAATGCTCAAATTCACTTCTGACAAAAATTTTTTAAAAGCTTTCCATTCTTGTTATCCACATTATCAATTTCTTCAATATGTCCTTTCATATCCTTTATAACCAATATTTCCCCCTCCTTTTGTGAATCTCTATATATCTTTAACTAGACATTCATATATGCTACTGTTTCACTCTATTATAATTTGACTATCTCCAGTGACCATGTACCATGACCTTTTCTCAAACCACAAATTTTCTTGACACTTTACAGTATTTAAATATTTTTTGACATAACTCCTATACCACACCTTTTTTCTTTTGTATTTATTCCCTGCCATATCAAATCTTTCAGTGTCGGTTCCTCTTCTTCTTTTAGATGTGTGTTCACTACTGCTAATACCTCAGAACCTTCATTTTTAAGTGCTTTGTTTAATTCCAGCCACTTTTCTGGTATCATATTACCTTGCATATTCAAATATCCAATTTCAACAATTTCTTCCTTTCTTACTACCCTCTTATAAATTTCTTTTGATTCTTTCTTTTTGTAATTCACTTGTTTACCATTAGTTTTACAGACCCATTGCTTCTCCACATCTACTTTTATATCTGAATCAACTATCCTTTATTTATTTGCATCCTGTCCATTCTTCACCTTCTTTATGATAATACTGTTATTTAAAACCTACCCCCTTCTTTATAATTTGTCTAAACTATAGTATCTTTCATAAATCAAATACCCTAATGCTTCACTTCCTTGTTTTGCTAAATCCCATCCATCTTTACTATATAACTCTCTCTTATTAATAAAAAAATTCCATACATCCACAAACATAACATTATTTCACTTGTATATTTTTTCAAACTTTCATTTATAGAACAGGCCTTATCTAACACATACTTATTGTTGAATCTTGGTAGTAATCAAACTACTCTTTCTTTAATTTTATTCAAATTACTATTCAATTCTTTGTACTTATCCATTACTCTCTCCAAAGCTCTGACAAATTATTTGTCTCTATCATAACATAATCATCTCTACTCCTCTGTTTCTTTACCTTATCTGTAATATCCTTAATTCTAGCTCCAGGCAAACATACTCTTACATATCTATTTCCTTTTGCAATTGCATCTGCACTTCCTCTAATTAGCAAGTCCCCTATCAACAATGTCTCATAGTTTACATTCCCTACTTTTTCTGTAACATTATATTCCACCTTCTGGACTTCCGTATCTACTTCCATATCATTTCTCTTCAGTAATTTCTGGATCTGCTCACACTTCATTATTGTTTTTAATTTTACTTCTACATCCTTTACTGCTTTCTTTATTTTACTTATTCATTGCTTATCTCCATTGCATTACTTATTTTGTTATTCATATCTTTTGTCACTTCATTAAATATACTCTATACTTTCATCCGTATCTATATTTTTCTCCATTTCTCCTGACTTTTTCTTTAAACTATTTATATATAGAAACCATTTTTTCACCACTTTTATCAACATTTATACATAATCTACATAACCATAAACAACATCCTTCATAGTCTTAGTTAAGCATTTCAAATGGAAATCCTTATCACATATGGTACACTCTACCAAATCACACCTAATTTCCTTCTGATCATCATACATACTTTGTGTGATGAATGCAATTTATATTTCCTTTTTTTTCAATTCACCTACTTTGTATTTAAATTTACGGTTTTTCTATCACTCTTCAAACCTCTTTATACAAAAGGGAAAAAAAAAATGTTGTTGTTTTTTTTTTTTTTTTTGTAAATGGTGATTGATAAACACATGCTCCCTAATGTTACAACTCAAATATTACCCTCTTCTTAAATAAATTACTCTCTTTCTTACATTGAAAAAAAAAAAGGAAAACCTTCTAAAATATGATTAGTTTTAAAGGCTTCTTGCAGTAAACACATACCCACAAATACTTTTTCCTTTAATATTTAAAATTTTGATATATTGAATCCCTTTCCAAATGTTAGCAATATTTTTCTCAATCTTTCCAAATCCAATTAAATCTATCTCTCTGAGCTCCAATACTCCTTTCTCATCGACTTACTAAGAAAATATTCTCCAGCAACAAAATTTTAAAAAATGATATTACAAATATATAAAACTTTTATCTTGCAGAATAAATCAGCTGCATCAGGCAAAACTCTCCATACAGAAGAACCACTTAATGCAACGCAGAATGGATTAATTAAAAAGTAATATTTATTAATGCTATATAATATTACTTTAAGTAACGAGTATGTACTTTATAAATAAAATTATTAACCTAAAATGTAAAAGGTGGCTGAAGGAGATCTAGGTTGCATCATTCTCAGATTCAAAGCTCCTCACAGAAGAAAGTCACAAGCTAGAAAAAAAGTGTGAAAATATTGGATAAGTAGGCACTAGATGAAGGATTTTATGTGCAAACCTTCTTGCATCCATTGATTACTCTGGCTTGCATTGAATGCTGCTACTGAATGGATAGTTTTGCCTCTGTGTTAACAGCTTGTTTTAGCATTAAGAATGATGATCATGTGATGTTTAATGATTGAAAATTATTTTACAAAAATGAACCTCTTTTATTTTTTGTAATCAGAGGTTTAATGTGCTAAAATGCATTCCACAATATAAGCATGTCTGGGACATCCACCATAGATTCTATGATATAATGATTGGGAAGGAAAGTTGTTTAAAATATCTAACAATGAGATGGGTAGACTTATAATCACATTAATAATGTCTTTTAAGCAGTTTGAAAAAAGTTGACATTAACTTCATAGCATTAATTAATTTGATAACAATTTCTTAATTGTTGAAGTCATTTCATATACAGAGCTATGCTCCATCCAAAATTTTTAATAATCCCCTTTACAATACACTTTTACCTGAAGACAGAATAATTTCATTTCAAATTATTTAGTGGATAGGCAGTGTTTATTTTAATATCTATATTGAATCAAATAAAATTTGGCTTTATTCTAAATAGTTTTATTAAGGCAATAACAATGTACCTAAATTACAAATTTTTCTCTGTTTGTATTCCATGTGCTACATTCTAAAAATAATTGTATTACATTTAGTAATGAGTTAGTATAAGAAATTACTTTTTACTGTTTACTGTGGAATTTGAAAAAGTTTTCATGTTTCATCAAACTTGAATTTTGTTGACATGGTTTTGTCCCTTTCCTTGATTTTTTTAATCACTTGAATAAAAAAATGATCTTCATTTGGGTGGGCAACTGTAAATAGTTTCTTGCACCTTACCAGCCAGATGGAATATGTAAGAAATATTGAGAGTCTTATGGTTAGGATGTCACTTGTTTGGATACAGTCTTTTAGCGATATGATTTGGTAGAAGTCCACCTTAAAGTTTTTATATATTATTCCTTTAGTGTTTCCTAATCCCATACATGTATGTATTATGTGATCATAAGTTTTAATCATGCCTCTCACAGTTTGGGCATGTTGAATCAACCCTGTTTATCTGTCTTTTGTAGTGGAGGAACAGCCATAGCTGCCAAATTTATCTTCACCAGAAAGTCTAGTTATTTTGGTCAAGAGCCCAGTATTTGAACAGCAAGGTAATTCTATAGTTTGAAATTCTCAGTTCTGGCTTTGCAGTGTTAGGTTGGGGGTTAACAATCTGATGGGCTTCCCAAATTTTGATTTTGTTTTTGAAAAGGTCTTCAGATATGTTAATATGTTGTTTCAAGATGTGAAGTATTTTGTTTAGCCAGTACACTTTTCTAGGGGGAGGTTGATCTGTTGGCTGAATAGGCTCTGTGATTTAAATGTATCCATATTTTTCTATTAGATTGTAAATTAGAGAGTGTGCTTTTTGAAAGAATATTGATGGTATGGAATGGAGGGACATTCTTTTCAATTTCCTGTGTTGCTGCATTCTATTAATATTGATGGAGACTATGAGTCTCTTTCAGAATAATCTTGGGATCAGTTTGTTAATTTTTCTAATAAAAGATTTTGTAACTGTTATAACTGGGAGGTAAGAAGAGATCTTACTCATGACTTTCATGTTTAGAAGGGCTACCTTTCCTTGAAGGGAGAGGTATACCTCCAAAAATGTTTTTGTTATCTTGTTGGTTGATTGTAGAATCATCTCCTGTAGTTCTTTGGATATTGCAGTTTGGGGTTTAAAAATTGAAAAATCGAAAAACTTCTGAGGTTCTGCCAGGAATTTAGAGTTGATCTTTTCCCCTGATTATATTTTCCAGGTAGAAGATTTTATTGGGTTTATCTTAAAGTTAGAGGTTCTGGTGAATCTGTCAAGTATTTCATATAGCCTGTTGAGGTATTTATTCGATGGTAGGATGACCAAGACATCATCCATGTATGCTATTGTTTTAATTGATTTTTTAAGTCTGGAAACAAAGTCTCCTGGAATCATATTTTCTATGTTTTTCAGGAGGGGGTTTATATATCAAATAAAAAGGAGGGTACTAAAAGAACCTTGTGGGAGTGATGAGTTTGGTGTGAATCTGCTAGTGTACATACCATATCAAGTATTTGGAATTGTTTCAGAGGGAATATATATATATATATATATATATATATATATATATATATATATATATAGTGTACATACCATATCAAGTATTTGGAATTGTTTCAGAGGGAATATCAAAGTCTTTTAAAAGATTTAGAAGTTTGTTACTGTATCAAATGCCCCAGAAAGGTCTAATTGGACAGAGATTGGTTTATACTGGCTATTAGTTCTAATGTGGTCAAAGAGGATTTTAATTTCTCCAATCGCTGTCAGAGTGGCTTTGTTACAAAAACATAGTAATGTTTCCATAAATAACTTTATTACTACACATTTCCTTTTTTTGTAATTATAAACTTTTATGGGTTTATTTATTTATTTATTTTATTTCACTCTTGGCTATCCATTTTTTTCTCTTCATATCTATCAATTTAATTTTTTCATTAAATCTATTTTTATATTTAATGTACTTCGAAAATTTTCTGCTGATATCTCTACCTCATCTATATTGTTTATTAGTTTTTATTACTCTCACTGTATTTTAATTCTTCTTTGCTATGTTTTTGTTTCTAAGTATTTTTCCAGTATTATTTCTTATATATATATATTTCTGTTTTCATTTACTTAAACTAAAGCTATTTTTTTTAACTTCCATTATTTTTATTTTAGATATATCAAGCTATTTTTTTAATATTACTATATCAATTTTTATAACCCTACATATTACTAATTACCACTTCCTTTTTCAAAAGGACCTAGAATTTTTTTAATATGCCATTTTTATTTACATTCTTTCAATTTTTTTAAGTTTATTAACATTTATTTTAAACAATTCAATATATATGGGGTTTGAACTCAGACTTTCACATGATCTTCAACCATCCCTGCTATCTCATACCACTGATACACTTAATCACACACTTATCAGAAAGATAAACAATCACCAACATACATATTTTATGCTAAACCAGCATTCATCATTTGGTCCAGATTACCATCTCCACACATATATACAATCAAAGCTCAGCTTATATTAAGATAGCCAATTTTTATACTTTAATGAACAGGCTTCAAACTACTCCATCCCCCAACTCTTCAGCTATCCATTTCATTGAAAATCTGATGATGAAATACTCAAAGCCTACCTTAGTACAAACCTTTTCATCCTACCCATGTTTACCACAAGTCACTCTGATCCCTCATGTATAGGGCATAGGAAAAAAATCATATTTCAAAATATATGTAAATAGACTATGTCCTGCACATGAGGGATCAGAGTGACTTGTGGTCAACATGGGTAGGATAAGAAAGCTGGCACTAAGGTGAGCTTTGAGTGTTCCATCATCAATATTTCAATGAAATTGATGGCTGAAAAGTTGTAGGGTGGAGTAGTTTGAAGCCTGTTCATTAAAGTAAGAAGATTGACTATCTTAATACAAGCTGAGATTTGATTGCATATATGTGTGGAGATGATAATATGGATCAACTGATGAGTGCAAGTTTAGCATGAAATACATATATTGATAATTATTTATCTTGTTGACATGTGTGTGATCTAATGTATCAGTAGTATGAGATAGCATTGATGGTTGAGAGTTATGTGAAAGTCTGAGTTTAAACCCCATATATATATATATATATATGTATATATATATATATAGAAGTGCAGCTATGAAAAAGTCTGTACTGTAGAAAAAAATCATATTTTAAACAATTTAATAAATTAATAAAAATTTCAGTACAATGATTAATTTAAAATATATGATATGCTTCAAATTTTATGTTAAAAACATAGGCATAGAGTAGATTTAAATTTTTATATTAGACAGTTTATATATGTGTGAGGACATGCTTGCATATGTATATGTATTACATTATTTAACATTATTCTACAAATATCACATTTTCTGCATTCTTAAATATTTCATTACAAACCACTACTAATAAATAGATTAATGATTATTTCTAATCATTAATTAAACTAGATCATATTAATTCATTTATGCACTTTATTACTGTTTTACAATACTTTTATTACAACCAACTATGACAGTTTCGATTGCCCCAGAAATCTTCTTCAGAACTTCTACTCATATACCCAAAACTTAACTGCAAAATTCAAACTATAAATTTTACAGTGATACTTAATTTGAAGTTTGAATTTAGAAGTTAAGGTTTGGGTATATGAGTAAAAGTTCTGAAGAAGATATCAAAACTGTAATAGGTGGTTGTAATAAAAGTATTGTAAAACAGTAATAAAGACCATAGATGATTTAATATTATATGGATTTGGCAATGCAATAAGAAAGATAAAGTTGTAATATGTCATAAATTAGAGGTTATTCATTGTCTAGTTATAAATTTTAAATCTTGACTAAATATATCTTTATGAGCTAATGATTATTTCTAGTTTAATAAATAATTAGCTATAACCTTTAACATATTTATCAAAAAAGATCATGATGACAATTATATATGCAGAAAGTTTGGTATCTATAAATTAAATTATAATAATTCAATATTAATAACTACTGATCACATTACAAAATCACATGTAAGACAGTATGATCTGGTCATTTGTGAAGTATTGTTTCTGCATGATGTATATATTGGGAGTCATGTTTTTGAATGCCTTTATTTCAATAATGTACTGGTGGAATGAAAGTATTCAATATATTGAAAATATATATGTGCCTGCACATGTAACAAGCAAGCTTTAAAACCCTGTTGTAAATAAACCTTCCACAGTGAATTAGACAAAAATAGAAGACCTCTCACATAAAGCTATGAATTTTCATTAAATCAGACTACATTTTTTTAAAAATTTTTCTCTTTAGATACAAATAGCTAGATTGGACTCAAATCATTTTATAATTCCTTGGTTTGAAACACCAGAGAACATTGATTCAGTAATCAATACACCTACTTCATAGTTACATTTTTAAAAATCAATTATGCTAATTTTTTTTAAAAAATTGAATGGTTTTCCAATCAGAATTTCATATAAAAATTTACAAAAGATATAAGTACAAGGAAAGATCAATCTAAGCATTAATACTTGAAACCTGAGCTTCAGAGTTTGCCATTCTATGACTGCTCTAAACCAAAAAAGGCAAAAAAAAAATAATTAGACAGTTTATTGAAGAGGTGCTTATAAGAAGTATGGATACTGAAAGAGCCAAACTGGGTCTATGATCCATTGACCTTGAATTTATATCTGCCACTTCACAAGTGTATTAAATCAGGCATAGTACAAAAAAGGTATTATAAAAATGTTTGAATATATTGAAAATAATGGTATAAATTAGAGAAGAATATTTGTTCATATATCATAATAATTTATAGTGAAAAGCATTCAATGATGTAAAATGGGAAAAAAATAATCAAATGATTTAGTAGTCAGGAGTTTGTAAAATGTTTGAGCCCTATAAACGATAGAAGTGAGTTGCAATTCATGACCTCTTCATATATTAATAAAAAATAAAATAAATTAAAACTTATGGCTTGAGTTATAAATGCTGACCTATGAATTTATTTTAGCACTGTTGTTTTGTGGAAATAAATATTATGTTGGTTCTAACAATAAAGTAATATATTTAAACACATTATATTAGTTTGCTTCAGAAGCTTCATGTGACTGCTTATTCAGATCTGGAGTCAATTATTGTAAACTTGAGTAACCTATTTGATATTAGATTGTAATATTATTATGTCACCATCCCAGGCCAGTTTCCCATTTACACTCTTTTTTAGCAAGTTGTGTTTAAATATAATATATTTTTGACATATCTTCAATTACTCTTTATCATTATTAACACTAATGAATTGAAATTCAAAAATTGTCTAATGTTCCGAATCCAAGTCAATATAGTTGTAAATTATTCAAATTTCTATTACATACTCTGCATAAAACTTTTAAAAAATGCTTATAATTTGATATAAAGCTTTTGAGAAGAGTGAGACAAAAAAGAAAAGAATTTCAAACCCCTTTTCACAATCCTGTGACTTATCCATGTAATGTTTTTCATAAATTAAATACAAGAAAGAGATTGCTTATTAGTGATAGTGATATATATATATATATATATATATATATCATATCACTATTATATATATATATATATATATATATATATATAATAATTGACAAAGGTTCATATAAAATATAAAAATAGTGCTTTATATTTCTAGTGTAAAAATATTAAAGAATTCTGAAAATGATTCAAATGTGAGCAGAAAAGATTTTATTATAATATACCCACAGACAGGGTAATTTTAAAAGAAAATTTTCTATTGAATTAAAAGAATATGTATTGAAAAGAACAAGTTTGAAAATAAAGATCATCTACATACATATAGCAGTCAATCATCAATTTCTATTACAATTCCAGCTCCAAAAAGCAAAAAAAAAAAAAACCTCTAGAAATGAGTTTTGTAATGACAACACAAATCAATCAGAAAATTACATATATGTCAACATATATAACATACCGATACATTTTTCTGTTTGTCAGATTTTTGGTGAAGCTATATTTTAATTTCTTCAGCAGAAAACTACTATTTTTGGAATACTTCAATACCATGTCTAATTATAGCAATCCAAAGTATTCTATTCTCTGCCATATAATTAAAATGAAAGCAATTAATATCACACTTCTTTATTACATCTTTGAAATATTCTATAATGAATATGGACTCTATTCTTCCACAATACCCATGCTCAATTCACCAATAAACATTGTTTTAGAAAATCTGCATTATTTGTTCATTTTATATGTTCAATCCAATAAAGTGTGATTTTATATTAGTGGATTAAATAGTATAACATCTAATTTGAAGAACCTATTCATTGGTTTTTCTTGATCTTGCTTTTTTTTTTTTCAAATTTTATGGAGCATACTTAAATAAAACTTTTGAAACATCAAATGGTCACCATTTTCAATACTTAAACAAGCTGTTAAAGCAGTTGCCAACTCTCCATATTGTAGTTCTACTCAGTGCAAGCGTTAGTAATCAATGGTTGCAGGAAGATTGCTGAATAAAATCCCTATATAGGGTCTTCTCATCCAGTAGCTCAAAACATGATTTTAGTCTGTGACTTTCATCAGTGAAAATCTTTGTAGTTGAAAGCACTGCACTGAGAATTGTGCATAAAGTTCTTATATAGTGATTTCTCAATGATAAAAGTCATATGCAAGATATTAGTCTGGAGATGTTGGATGGGTAGGCTCTGGATAAGGGTTTTATGCACAAAGTTTTTTGCACCCCTTGACTACTAAGGCTTGCACTGACTGAGTAACATACTGTATGAAGAGTTGGCAACAGTTTTAAATAACACTTTTCTAATAAGGTGTTTAGGTCTCACTATAATATATTAAGGTAAAATAATAACTTAAAATATATAACTAAATTAATTGAGGTAGCAATTTTCATACAATGAAATAATCTATTATTTAATCTGTTTATTTTTTTATATTATTATTTATTATTTAATCTGTTGAAATCTACAACTGATCATTGGAGTTTATGTTGCATCTTAGAAAAATGAAGTATTCCACCCAATATTATCAGTAACACATTTCTTTATTATTTTTTACAATGTGTTATGCAGTTGTTAAGTCAGTTATATTATAACAGTTTTGATTGTATTAGTGATCTTCTTCAGATATACATTCTCAGTTTGTTAATCACCTAAAGCTAAATTTTTTTGTCTGGCTAATAGAGAAATTGAGTTATTTGAATATTAATTATTAACAAAAAATATGTAAATGTTGTATTCAAAACATTAAGAGCATTTTGTAAATCATCTTTTCAACTAGACATCACAATATTGTAAATCCAAAATCCCCAAATTTAAATTTTTTGTCTTTGCTTTAATCAATGGAAAATTCCATCTTCAAATTTGGATTGCATCTTGATCCCTGTTTTATTAAACTATCTAGAAACAATTCTGGAAATGACTGACATAAAAATAGAAAACAATGTTGTAGTAAGTACACTCCCATGTTTAACACCAGTTTTTAGATTAAATGTCTCAGATCTTCCATATGTAGTAATAACATGTTCTCTTACTACATCATGTAAAAGCTGTAAAATGTAAATAAAATATCAATTAATTTGAACAATGCTATAAATCTGTTTGATTAAATCAATCAAATGCCTTACCAAAATTATTAAAATCCATATTATAAATCACTGTTTTGTTTCTAACACATATCTTGAATTTTTCTGGCAATGAGGACCATATCTATAATAGTTCTTGATGCTATAAAACCACCTTGATTCTCTTATAACCATTTTTCTATCATTGGAAGCAAGCTATCCAATATATTACTTAGAATTATCTTTGTTGTAGTAGATAATGGTGGTATTCCAGGAATATTGTCTATGCTCTTTATTTTAAAAAATGAAATAATAGAAGCATTTTTAAGATTAGGCAACACAATTTCCTGAATCTATGTATTTTTAAATTCCACTATTTTTAAAGCTAACATGTCATCACCATATTTTTCAATTTGTCTAGGTGTTTTTCATCAATAATTGCAGTATTAACATGACATGACCTGTTATATAGTTAGTCACATGTTTCCAAAAAATATCATTATCTTTATATTTGGCTATGCAGATGCACTAGTCTGGAATTGAGTACTTGGAGATGGGGGTTCTTCAAAAATAAAAGAATAAAATATGGTTTCTCAAGTGTTAGTTCTAGCACTGAATTTTTTGTCTTTACTGATGAAAGCAAAAGCCAAAAAATGATGAGTCTGAAAATAATACTTTTTCATTAATAAGTTTCATTGATTAATAAAGCAGCCAGTAGATGTTTTTAGAATAGGGGAAAAATTAGTGCCATTGGAATATGGGTAATACCATTTTCTCCATTCAATAATCTCTTTTTATTAATATTTTGTTATAGATTGAAAATCAATAATCTTATATTTTGAATGTTCAATTAGTCTAACACTAATATTTTGAATGTTCAATTAGTCTAACACTAGAGGTCAGTCACTAATATTGTAATAAACATACTTTTAAGTTATTTGGATTTTTAACACATATACAGTTGGATGTTAAAATAAAAAACTTAATATTTAACTAAATACCTCAAGTTTATAACAATGTACTCTAGAAATCTATTTTTCAACCAGGAACATTGATTAAACCATTAAACATCACATGATCACCATCTCTTATGCTAGCACATAACTAATTAAACAGGCAAAACTCTCCATACAGTAGTGCCACCTTGTGCCAACCAAAGTAATCAATGAATTCCAAAAGGCATGTGCATAAAATCCCCATCTAGTGCCTACTCATCCAATATCCCAAACAATTTTCTAGCTTGTGGCCTTCATCAATGAGGAGTCTTGGATCTGAGAGCACTGCACCTAGATCTTAGGATCTAATGCAACCCTCCAGCAGCCACCTTTTGTCTCTACTTAACTATAAAACTATGAGAATGAAATTGAAAACACAATAATATTTTCAATCCAAGCTCAATAGCTTATATAGTCATATGGGTCTGAACTCAGGTTAGCACCCATACATTTTCATGTCTTTGTGCTAGCATAAGAGATAGCAATCATGTGATGTTTAGTGGTTTAACACCAATATTTCCTAATAGGATAGTGATGGCTATGGTGGCTATGGTTGTTAAAAAGCCAAAACACCCTAAATGTATGGCTTCTGAACTGAGTTCAGACCCATATGACTATGGAAGCTATTGAGCTTGGATTGAAAATATTATTGTGTTTTCCATTTCATTCTCATAGTTTTGTAGTTAAGTAGAGATAAAAGGTGGCTGCTGGAGGGTTGCATTAAATCCTAAGATCTAGGTGCAGTGCTCTCAGATCCAAGGCTTCTCACTTATGATGGCCACAAGCAAGAAACTAGTTTTGGGATATTGGATGAGTAGGCACTAGATGGGAATTTTATGCACAAGCCTTCTGGAATCCACTGATTACTCTGGTTGGCACAGGGTGGCACTACTGTATGGAGAGTTTTGCCTGTTTTATAAACATTGAAATAATCAGTGAAATTAATAGATACTAAATGACAATGGGCATTAGTCCCCTACACACAGCTTAACTATTAACAAATATGATATAGCCTGGGATTTGACTCCCTGGTGATACTAACAGATTATTTTATTTCATCAAATAACTCCACCAAAAGATCTATTATAGGTTAAGGAAAAAAACTTGTTTAGCCTCAGTGAATGCCAATTAGTAGTAATTGATAATTCTTGGTAATATCATAAGCTAAAAGTTATCTCTGTTTACATGAATATTCACCCCTGATTTCTATTCTTTATTACTGTGTATAAAAATATTTTTTAAATCAGAACTTGACTTGAACATTATCAATTCCTCCCATTTTTTGAATAACATACTTAATATCAGTGTGAGTTGTATTTGCAATCTTTACTTTTACAATTATACTTTCATTCTATATAATGTTCTGACTATTAACTCTTTCCACTCTTTGAATAAAATACTTTATATCAGTTTCAGTCATATTTGCAACATTTGCTTTTAACCTTAAACTATCACTCTATATAATATTTCAATAATCTTTACATCATTTATTACAATTATAATTTTACAAATGAAAAACCTTTTTGCAAAATGCAAAAATAAAATTCTAACCTAAATATGTAATGATAACAATATTCTTAATATTGAATTGTAATGTTGTCTATTCATACAAACTATTAAATGAATATATTTCTTATTTGGATTGTAATTTTAAGATGTAAATAAATGTCAGTTGAGACATCATAAAACAATGAATATATGTTTAAAATTTAAAATTACACTGATCACAAAAAAAATTTCACTAGCATTTATGAAAACATTTATTTTTAGTCAGTAATAACAATTTTCACACTAGCATAATACTTCAATGTTTAAGGCTTCTTTTTTTAGCAACAAATATTTTCAACTAAATTTGATTGTAATCATGCATTTTTTGGTTTAAAATAAATATTTTATAAATATGTGCTTAAATAAGATTAAACATGCATGCAAATTACTGAAAATTACAGTTTTATTTACTAAAATACTAAAATATAAACACTCAGAAAACCCTAAGGCCAAATAATCTATCAATAACTGGCACAATTGGTTTGTTTGTATTATATTTAATACAACCAGTCAGAACACTGTTGGCTTCTTTTGAGTTCAAAATTAACATGGTATTTATATGAAATCAGTATAATATTTACACCTTCAGATTTTTTTAAAACTAATTTAATTCCAATTTTTATCATAAAAAGTAAACCAGCAAACTAAGGTTATACATTGCTTAAAAAATACAAAATGGCAGCAGTGTCAAAATGCATAATAATTAGTGACAATATTATAAATGACAGGGAACCTGTTAGGTCATCTAAATTATGTGGAGGATGTAGTTATTCTTATGAATAATTCTTCAGAGCTTTATACAATATGAGAATGAATGATAACTTAATATTCAATAATTATTTTTAACAAATATTATTAAAATAGAAATTATCCAACTGAAATTCTGAGAATAACAGGAAATATAAAATTAGAGGTGCATGATTCATTAATTATAGAGACCCAGTAATAGCCACAAAATTTCATTAATGACAGACACAGTAACAAACCGAAAATTTAATAATCCATTTAGGAATGTGCACATTTAAATATATAATTTTAAATTTTAAATTTTCCCAATTTATAGTGATGGTTTGCATTAAGGTTATAATTATTTTGTAATATTTTCCTCATCAAAATAGTGGTATCAGATCATCTATACCTAATTATAAATATCTTAATTGTATTATTGATGTAGATGGAAGCAATGGATTAAGTTCAACATTTGCAAAAGTACATTAGTAGATTTGATTCCTAAATACCTGAAAATTTTTTTAAAGAATATGTTTTAATATAAACTTCTGAATGTGATATGAATACTTAACAGGGAACAATAGAATATATATGTAAGGATTTACATACACACAAACAGCAAGATCATGTAATGTTTATTGATTGACATACACTTAGTAATATCCATAATTTAGTACAATTTGCTTAATAATGACTAGAAAAAGATAGTTCTATCTTTCCTATCATTTGTTTTACATAAAAATAGATATATTCAAGTGATTCAAACACATTTAGATTAACCAATACATGTAGATATACTGACATCATTGAATGAATTAAGAGACTAAATTGAAGGTGGGCTGGACATATTGACAAAAAGTTAACAGTAATGGACAGTGGAAATTTTAAATCACATCTCAAGAGATGATAGAAATGCTAGAAAGTAACCACATGCAAGGTGGGTAGACAAAATATAAAAGTTGGGTTGTGCAAAAGGTTAAGGATCAAAGAAAGTGGATTAAATTTGGAGATACTTTCACTTCATATTGATCTATAGTGGTTTAAAATGATGCTAATGATATTAAATGTCAGAAATTTAACACAAACTACCTGTGTATTTTTACAAATTATTTTTGGCTGTAATATAGTGAAGCAAATTGCCAATTAAAAATGATACTACAACCTGATATTGTTCTATACAATAATATTAATAGTATTTGTCTTAACTTCTTTAAGCCAAGAGCCAATGCATTATCCAATATATTGTCTAAGAGTATATGAGATTCTTAAAACAGACAGTAATACTTGTATATGAGATCTGAGAATTAAATTTGTGAACTTGCCACTATGGATTAATATTGTCAGCACTGTACAAACTACATGATAAAAAAATATTGGTATATCAGTGTGTCACAGCAATGTTTATGTCAAAATGTAGCAGGGTGTTGTTAGGTGCCATTCCTTATTGTTGTGTGTTTTCATATGCCATCCCAATAATGTTGAAAAATGAATTAGAACAGCAAACGAGCATTAAATTTTTTGATAAACTTGTTTTTTTCTGTTAAACATGAAAATAGAAGTAAAATCAGAGAAGTGATAGTCCAGCCTCATGGAAATAAGGTTTGAAAAAATTGGTAGTATGCAAATAGATTAAATATTTTTGAGGAAAGAGAAAACTTCACTCATGAAAAGAGATCAGACAAACTAATAGTGAACAAATCTGATAAAAATATTGCAAAAATTGATTGTGCGAATCATAAGCTGACTATGAGAAGCATATTAGACAAACAGTTCCCAAACTATTTCTGGCCATAGAACCCTTTACCAAAAACTTTTAAAAGCATTGATTGTCTAGTCATTTACTTTGTTTCTCAAATTAATAAATTTGTACTGTACTCAATATTAAATATTTCACTAGATATCAAACTTTTCATTTTAATCATTTGTAATTAATGATTGAAAAAGATAAAAGAATACGGAATATGAAATTATCTTGTGCAACATTTCATATCAAAACCTGTAGTAACGAAAATTAAAGCAAAAAAAAAAAAAAACGTGCAGTTTTTTTTATTTTTGACATATATGAAAAAAATATGTAAATTCAAAATAAGTCCAAATATTGAAATTTTTATGAAACATAAAAATGAAGTGAAAAAATTAGAATTAAATATCAACAAAATCAAAACAAAATATTTTAATCAGAAATATAAAATCAAAAATATCAAATAAAATAGCTTGGAAAACGTTAATTTAATGTGATGGGTGCACCTGGTAATTTTCCAACAATTTATCTATGTCCAGTTTTAAACAAGTGAGTTGCATTCTCAAATCTCCCCATTCAGTGATATGCAATTGGTGTCTATTTTGAAACAGGTTTAAAACTACACTGAAGTCTCTCTACCAGATATGATGATGGAAATGGCAGAAAATACTTTTATACAACAGTCCATAGAACTGGTTACATAAGTGGAAAATCTTATTGCAGCCAAAACTTTTGATAACCTGTTTAAATTGTATCTTGAGATTCTCATTTGTGGTAATGGTTATAAACTCATCTTGCAAAATTATATTTGGTTGTGCAGTAGTAGAGTATGAGTTTATTATCCAGTCTGGTATTTCCAATGATAGAATATCTTTGAGCCTAGTATTGAAATATCTAAGTGAAGAGCCTCCAAGTGGTTGTCATACAGTAATATATTTTTTTCTTGAATTGTGCCTAACTAAAATAAGTTGAGAACTGGGAAAGCTCAGATTTTGCAATATTTTGGTTTACATTTAAATATCAGCCTTTCAAGTTAATTGTGCACACACTTTGCGAGTGTTAATAATAAATGAATACTTTCCCCTCCAATACAAGATATAGTATTTATGCATGAATAAAATGAATCCACCTATTCCTACAACTCAAATGCTTATATATGAGCAAATCTGAAGTACTGGCAAAGAAAGTGTGAGGAAAGACCACTCACTTTAAATTACTACTTACGATGTCTGAATAAATGATGTTGGTGAAATTATCTAGAATTTACTAAGCATCCCTCTAACTGAAACTTAATCATATGTAAATAAGCATAAATACTATATCTTGTATTGGAGGGGAAAGTATTCATTTATTATTAACACTCACAAAGTGCGTGCACAATTAGCTTGAAAGGCTGATATTTGAATGTAATACAAGTGTAAACACAGTGCTATATAAAAATAAATACTTATTTACATATGATTAAGTTTCAGTTAGAGTGACATTTAGTAAATTCTAGACAATTTCACCGATGTCATTCATTCAGACATCATAAGTAGTAATTTAAAGTGAGTGATCTTTCCTCATGCTTTCCTTGCCAGTACTTCAGATTTGCTAATATATAAGCATTTGAGTTGTAGGAATAGGTGGATTCATTTTATTCCTGCATAATACTATATCTTGTATTGGAGGGAAAGTATTCATTTATTATTAACACTTGCAAAGTGCATGCACAATTAGCTTGAAAGGCTGATATTTGAATGTAATACAATTGTAAACACAGTGCTATATAAAAATAAATGCTTATTTAAATATTTTGGTTTAAAAAACATTAATCTGGCAACAAAAGCTGATATGATGGATTTTGATTTGATGAGATTCAAATTGTCTTCTTGCATTTGTAAATTAATATCATTACATTTGCCAAATAATAAATAAGCAATATCTGTTTTAAGTAAATTTTCTTTCAACCTAGAATCCTCATCTTCCAAAAACTTGAAAACAGATTGAAAAAATGCAAAAATTCTCACCAAACATAAATCTTTTGAAAGCCAGTAGACTTTGGTATGGAGAACCAATTGATGGAAATCTTTATTGCTTTCCTTGTATAATCAAACAAACAGTCTATTGTTCAAAGTGTTACTTCAAATTTTGTTTGCAGCTATTATAATAAACTGAACGATTGTTGCAATTTGTGTCACTAAGGTTTTTGGCTACTAAATGTTGCCTATGGATTATGCAATGAACTGCAAGCAATTCAGGTAACTTATAAAACCATGATAATGACCAACCATAACTGGTGCTCCATCTGTTGCAACCAATATTATATTTGCCAATGAAATCACTTTTCCCTTGAAAAATAGCTCCATTAAATAAAAAAAAAATTGATTTGGCTCTGAAATCAGCATCTAAGGTTCTAGAAAAAACAGCTCTTCATGCACTTTACGATCTTGAATAAAGTGGATGCATGCCAGCTACAAAGCTTCATTACTGGATAATGTTGACATGTCCAATTGGAGGGGAAAAACATTCTTTGCAAATGATGACACAAACAGTTGTCCACATTGTGACTCATTTCATCGATATGCCTTTGAACTGTTATTGCTTAAAAAATCTGCTATAAGATCTTATACAGGTTTGTGAAGTACAGTGGTCAATACCTTCATGATGGTCAGTAGAATTAGTTTATTTCCTATGGTGTAAAGGTCACCAGACTTCATGATGAGAATGAATATATTATATGATGCCCTTAATTCATCATCATTTTGCTTCGATGATGGAACAAACATACTATCTACCATAGTTCTCTTCAGAATTTTGTTTTTAAGTGATTGAAAGTAGCACAAATCTTTTTCTTTTAATTTTGTTCAAGTGATCTTCTAGTTTTTATGGTTTCATAGCATTATTACTAAAGGCTTTTTCACATATAAGGCATATTGGTAAATATTTGTTTGATAATAATGGGACAAAAGCTAGCTTCAAATAGTCCAAGCTGTTTTGTCTGCTCTTCTTTTTTGGTTCAGTCATATTATTATCATAAAAAAACTTTTATTAACAAAGAATTTTGACAGCTTCTGTCATAAAATAACAATAAATTATGTACTTACTTGAAACAGAAGCTTTTTGTTCAAACTCGAAAGATTAAAATGTGTCCTCTGATTTTTTTTTCATAGTAGTGCTTCTCAAGAAATAATTATATTTACAGTTTGAATCACAAATAAGTACATGTCACACAAATGAACCAATTTATAGTATTTTATGAAAGTATGACTCTACAAGATTGATAGATTCCGCTAATACTAAATATCGTCTCGATCTACCACCAGGAAATATGGACATGCAACAGTTTTTCATGTCCTCCCTGGTTTTTACACATTTGATAAGACAATGCACAGATATGTTTGTACTACATATATTTTCATGCATTCTTATGTGTGACTTTTTTAATGATACATTTAACCTTTTCATTCACGAGTTTGGTATGTAATGTGTTTTTTTTATCAAAAAGTGTTTTTTGGATTTCTTTTACTTCTTAATTAGGTACCTATTGAAATCATAGATATTTTAAAGTAACAAACAATAGCAGTAGTAAGGAGTTCTATTTTTGATGTCATCAATCCCCAAATTGTTTTATTGAAACTATCAACCCTTAGAAAATTCAAATTGAGCACAGGGGTTTGATATCAACCACTTTGAGAATTTCTTGTATTGGACTAAGTAAACATCAATAGTAAGACATAAAAATCTTAATTAAAAATCTTATCATATAAAGGTGCATACAAAAATACATCAGCTCACACAACACTGTCTGTGAGAGTTTTTAGTAAATAAAAAATAAGTGTATTGGAACACCCTTCCTATTCACGTGATCTAGACCACAATGATTTTTTTCTTTGTCTTATATTACAAAAAGAGACATCTTGATGACATTCAGGACATGAAAGGTAATATGATGACAATCCCAAATTATTTTGGAAGAGTGAATTAGATGTTAATGGTAGTATACTGTTTCCCAATGGGGATATTTTAAAGGTAGCCATAGTGACAATGAACAATGAGGCATGTAGCACTTTTTCTAAGATGAATTCACAAAATTAATTGTCAGATGTTCATATAATGTAAATAAAACTTATAATATTCGTTTTTAATTGTCATTTTGGTTCCTTACATCACAACATAAAATTAATTATAAAAATATACAGGAAATTCCTATTAAATTTTTAACATTTAAAGTCTGTAAATCTTGGAGAATTTTCTTTTTAATTCATAAATATAAAACTGAACATGTAAGATCAAGACAAACAGATATTATTAGCATCCTTAAAAGATAAAAAAGAAGTAAATAATAAATTTCATACGGCTGATAACAGATTTACAATTAAAGCTTTAAATCAAGATGTCAAAAATATTAAAACAGCTTAAAAATAAGGAATAGGATGAATGAGCTGAGAAGTAAGTTTACTGAAATAATGTAAAAAGAAAATCTATCGATCAGAGATAGTATTATAAACATGAGTTGAATTTCAACTTGCAGTGGGCATAATGATTGTTAATTAGATTATTTATACTTTTGAAGATATTTGTATGTTGTTAGATAATATAAATAAATAAAAGGAAAAACAATCATATAAAGAATGGCTTAGTATATCATAATTTTTTTTAAACCTAAAGAAACTATTTGAACTTACAATTTGTGAAATATTTTTACTTTAAAACTGAGTTTTGTATAGTGTTTTCGATTGAGAATATTTTATTTACTTAACAAACTAGAAGTTTGAGTATTAATATCAAAATATGTAAGGTGAAATATAATAAAACAATAAATTTGTAATAAAATAAAAATGAATTAATATGTGCAGAAATCAAATTCTTTAATTAAGCCAAATACATACTCTTAGATATCTTCCTCTGAAAACTACATTTACATAGAAAAAAATTAATTAATTCATTTACGTCAAAATTGTAAAACAAATGACTGTCGTGTCACTTAGCAAAATAAGGCAAATTTTAAGGCTAGTCTGAAAATCAATGACCACTATGTTTGAGAGCGGTGAGACTTTCTGTGTAGCAGATGTATAAATAAATTCCAGCATTTGGTGTGACATTTCTAAGTCTTATCAATCATTCGATGCAGCTCTGCCTTTCTTTAGCATGTTTATCCCAATCAAACCTGGATGTGAGCAAATAAAAACGTTTTAAGTGGTAAACACTCTCTGTTGAAAAAGTCCAGACAATCTGCTTAAGATCAAGTAAAGATACAGTCCAAACAAGACAGTATATAAGAGGAAATGTTTAAAAACTGTGAAATAAACAAAATGAAAAAAAATTGCATTGAAGTGTTATTAATAATAATCAGAAACGCAATGTTGTTTTATCTTTTTCTTAAAATATATACATTTTTTTTTGATCATTAATACATTAACAAACAAAAAAATCGTAAATGTATAAAGTAGTCAAATATAATATGACAATAGCCACATTAGTTTAATAAATTTAAGAAAAACATTACACACATATATATAAATTTCAGAATAGAAGAGAATTAAAAAAATCCATTCTTTACACAAAGTCCATTTTCAATTTCTAGTAAACTATAATTTAGCAGGTTTGTTATATTTTGTTTGTCGTCTTCGGTAAAGTTAAAAGAAACTGGCACAGGTATCTCATATATAGAAACGATGTAGTATATGTTATAATTATGTAGCTCGTAATGCAATAAATGTTTATTCTAAGATAAATAAAAACTACTTTTGCATATTAGAAGAAACAATAATTTTTTTATTAGAACATATTACAGGATCAATTTTGATTTGGATTTTAGAAAAAAAAAATGTTCTGTGAATGTAACACAGATTGTTACAAACATTTACTAGTCTGTGGATATTGGATTAGTAGGCACTAGATAGGGATTTATGCACAAACCTTCCTGCGCCCACTAATTATTCTGGTTTGCACTGAGAGGTGCTACTGTATAGAGAGTTTTACCTGGTTGGGGATGAGTATAAGGACTGGTGTGGTAAAGTAAAAAAAGTAGCAAGTAGGGTTTTAGGTGAGAATATTGAGAAGAATAAAAGTAATAGAAAAGTGAGAGTAAGTAAAAGTGTAAAAGAGATGGGAAAAGCAGGCAGAGAATATAAGTGTGCTATTAAGAACAAAGAAAAAATGAAAAAGATATTAATACTAAATAGGAAAAATACTTAAAAAAGAAGTTGGCTAAAATAGATAATTATAGGGAGAGATTGAAATTGAATAGTAAACTGCTGAAAGAAGTGAAAGAGATGGGAGTAATATTGGAAGTACATTAAAAGAAAGAATATAGGGGAGAAAGAATTAGTTTTACTAGATGATGAGGGAATAGAGTGTAGCTCTAGAGAAGAATTAGAGATAGTTTTAAACAAGTTTGTAATGGATATAGAAAAGATGTTAGATGTGAAGGACACAGGGATAGCAAACATGAGAGCATATAGTAATGGGAATATACAATTTACAGAAAATGAATTGAATGAGACAAGTAAGAAATTGAAAGGTAGAAAGGCAAGAGGTTTGGATGGATGGGCAGCAGAGATGCTTATGAATTTAGGGCAGAAAGCAAAATTACAACTATTATCATGTTTTAATAAGATGGCACAGAAGAAAAAATTTCCAGATCATTGGAGTAATACAACAGTAAGGCTATTATTTAAAGGGAATGGTAAGGATCATAGAAAGCTAAACAATTACAGGCTGATTGCAGTAATATCAGTGCTATATAAAGTTTTCTCATATATGGTGACTGAGAGGGTTGCAAAATGGATGGAAAAAATAATAGAGAGGGAGAAATGCAAGGAGGTAGACAGTTATATATGATTTTTATAGATATAGAGAAGGTGTATGATGGAGTAAATAGAAATAGATTATGGGTAAGTTTAGTAAATTTGGAAATAGATGGAGCTTTAGTGGATATTATTAAGAAATAAGTGAAAATAATTACTACACATATCTTAGGGAATATAGAATCAGTTAAAGTTAAAAATGGGGTGGGACTAAAGTGAGGGTGTCCTCTGTCACTTATTTTGCTTTTGTTGTATTTTAGAGAAATTGAGAGAGAGAGCAGTAGAAAGACTAGGAAGAGGGATAGAGGTACCATTAGTAGATGGCAAGGGAGTATATACATTGATGGGTCTTTTATTTGTGGATAATATTTTTTGTGTGCAGAAAGTATGCTGAGGACATGTGCAAAGGTGGGTAAAGAGATGGGAATTAAATTTAGTGAAGAAACATCAAAAGTAATGATGATTAATATTGGGGAAAGGGAAGACAAAGAATTTTTATTGGGGGATATAAATTTAAGTGTGGTGTATAGATAGAACTATTGGGGAATTGTATTAAGTAATCAGAGAAATTGCTTGGATGAATGGGAGAAAAAATTGATAAATGAAGCAAAGAAAAAAAAGGGATTGATAAAAAAAATAACAGTGTTCTCCTATAATAAATATGATGTAGCTAGAATTGTATGAAAGGGAGTGTCAGTAGCAGGGTTAACATATGGTAATGATGTGTTATGTATTAGTAAAGTGACAATAGATTACTTAGAAAAAGTACAAAGAGAAGTAGGAAGACATGCATTAGATGCAGATGTGTGGATGTCAAAAGAGGCAATCCAAGAAGAAATGGGATGGTCAAGCTTTTATATGAGAGATGCAAAAAAGCAAAATGAAAATGTTCATTAGATTGAAGTTTATGGATAATAAAAAAATATCCAAAATAGTATTTAATTGTGTTATGAATAAAGGGCAGGCAACAAGATGGGTGTGAAAGGTAATACATTATGCAGAAGTGTTAGATAAGTAATTTATGCCAGTATACTTATACAAAAGGTGGGATGATTGTGTTAGTAGAATTGTTAAGTGTTTTAGTGTTAAGAAATGGGATAGAAAAATAGATGCATTGATAAAGAATAGGAAGTTGGAGAGGTGGAGAGCTAGTATGGAGAGTAAAATGAGTTTAAATATTTATACAAGTAAACAGAATATTGGGTGTGAGTTAATTTATGATAACAGCAAGGAAAGTAGTTTACTGTTTAGAGCTTGAATGGGATCTATATCAACAAGGGGATATACACATAAATGGAGAAATATGGGTGATTTAGTCTGCAAGCGGTGTAAGGAAGGTATAGAAAATATTAGACATCTGTTAATTGAATGTAAATGCCTGAAAGCAGATAGGATACAAATAATGAAGTTGTGGAAGAATAAATATAAACAAAGTGACTATACAGAAAGTGGCTTATTGGTTTTTATGCTAGGTTTGAGGAAAAGGTAAGGGGGTTGCAGGCCATGGAGTTGACAATGATTATGTTGTGGAAATGGAATGGAGCAGAGTAGAAAAGAATATGGGAAAACTTGGGGTGAGGAATGGAAATGGGGTTCAAAGTGGCTAACAGGTATCTCTGGGCATACTTGCTGAGAGATTCCTGACTCTGTATAAGGAGAAGTCACAGTGCATCACAGGTATTTAAAAAAATGATGGTTTATGCAAATATTAAGTACTTTGATACTATTTACTTAGAGAGTAATAAAGAAATGCATTCCCAAATACATTAAGAGGTTGTAATAAATAAAATAATGCTGATCTATTTTAATATAAAATTAGGCTGACTTGTTGTTGTTGATAAACTTATTTATTAATCAGTCTTTTATCCAAACATAAGCCTGCATCCAGAGAATCAAGGAAATGCATAGGAATTGATGAGCTTGTATCATCAGCTATGGAGATATTTCTCTATTTTTTATTTTTAAATTGAAAAATTCACATATATTTTATGCTGATACTTTATTTTCCGAAAAAAAAATCTAGTGTCATCAGAGTAGTTGAAAATCTTGGAACTTAAAAAAGAATTAAGTCACACTTTGATGTATCTTCTTTGTTATTGGATGTTTATCTACTCTGAGATTATTTCAACAGTTTTTTTTTTTTTTGAATAAGTAAAACCTTGTTTCTTTGTGAAGTTTGTTAATACTCACGATTATTTTTGCATAATAATTGTGTAATAATTATTAAAAAGTAAAAGTATATGTGATTACATATATATATATATATATGCTTTACTTTAAAAAATAAAAGGTATATATGTGAATTTTAGCATTAACAAAACAAATTATGAAGTTTCACTATATATATTTTTTCAAACTAATCACTGTCTGCCTGTTAGAATGTATTGCAATATTCTAAGTGTTATAAAAAATTGATAGGTTAACATATAATTTAAACCAATAAACATCCCAAGATCACCAGTTTCTATGCTTACACAAGTTGTTTACACAGAGGCAAAACTCTCAATACAGAAGCACCACTCAGTGCAAGTCAGAGCAATCTATGGATGTAGGAAGATCTGTGCAAAAATCCTTATCTCATGCCTACTCATAATTTGCTAGATTTACAAGATATTCATATTTATTCATTTAAATTTTAAATGAAAATCTAAATAAAAAAGATTTCATTGATTTTATGAAATCAATCCTTTCTTCATGACCATTAAATGATAAAAGAGTGCTTTGTTTTTTATATGATCTTATTGTTTTTAATATTTGCAGGTTCAAATATGATATTTTAAAATTTATTTTATTGGTAAATGTAAATTTCTACTAAGTCAAGTCCAATTTATTATATTATAATATAGAATAATAATTTAATACTAAAATTTAATGTTGACAGCTTACAAAACACTTAGCAGATACAAGTCACATGATCATCATTTCTTATGCTTGCTCATAATTGTTATTAAAACAGACAAAGCTTTCCATACAGTAGTGCCACTTAGTGCAAGCCAGGGTAATTAATGGATACCAGAAGGCTTGTGCATAAAATCCTTATCTAGTGTCTACTCATCCAATATCCCCAGACTAGCTTCTAGCTTATGGCTTTCATCAGTGAAGCACTTTGGATTTGAGAGCACTCCATTAGTTGCAGTGCTTTCAGATACAATGCTCTCAGATCCAAGGTTCCTCACTGATAAAAGCCACAAGCTAGAGACTAGTCTTAGGTTATGTTTCAGTAGACCCTAGATAGAAATTTTATGCATAAGCCTTCTAGCATCCATTGATTATTCTGCCTCACATTGAGTGGCACTACTGTATGTAGAGTTTTTCTGGTTTTAACAACAGATAGAGCAAGATTGTTTAATGGATAATGTTCATCATGCTTACAGAAAAGACAGTGTTTACCAAAATTTTCTCCTTATTTTTATCATTTGTATCAAACCAGGCATGTTTAGATTTGTAGATATTAAATTTGGGATAATAGTTTAACCCACTATAAAATTATGTCAAAGGCATTAGTCAGTAAATTAAATATATTCTATCTACAAAGGTTAAGGAATTATTGTCAAACACATCACATTAGATTAAATTAAAAAATAATTTGGCATTATTATACAAGTTACCAATTTTTATTTTTTTTATTTTTTACTAACTCAAATATGTATTCATTGGCACATTCACATTTGGTTACCTTAGATAGAGTTGTTTTTCCTGTCTCATCGTCAGTTTGTGCTTCTTTAATTATTTTTTTAAGGATGGAGCTGTTTCAGTGATATATGCTTTTCCACAGACAGTTATCTTGTATTTTATGAGGCAGTTTACATGTCATAATTTCAAATTTAATTTCTGCAAAGATTAGGATATTTATAGGGTGGTATGTCTTTAGAAGGAGGTTCTGATGTGAAATTGATTATACATTTTCTTTAGTTTGTTTGTTATCCATGGTATGTATGGATTCTTTATAATTCTCATAATGGATTATATATTTGTTCCTGTTGGTCTATTTAAGATTTTCATAAGGTCAGTTGGTAGATAACTATTTTTCATGAGAGTTCATTCATTAAAGCAATTTATTTTTTTAAATCACTAGTTTCTGAAAAAACCTCTTTTGCACTGTTTTCTTTTGTCATGACTGGATGCTTGCTCAGGTTTTCTGTTAACTATAGTCAATTTTAACATGTGAAAATCTTATTACAAGAATATCTATGAATACCATTTTTTGTTCTTGTTCTGATTTTATCCTGAATTTAATTGAAGGATGTACACTGCTGATATATGTTCAGAATGTTTGTAAAAGTACTTCAGAATGGTATTATAAAATCCAGTGTAGCATTGACATAGTAAATCCTAAGTTTAAATAGATATAAAGTAATATTTATGGTTGTGAATCCAAATTTTTTTATGCAAATGTTACTGATGAGGATAACTGTAGAAATCTCTTAATTTTATTGAGAAATTTTTGTGTTATACTCAATGTAGGCTTTTGTTTAAAAAAAGAAATTAATTTAATACACTTTTTCTTTTCAAATCTTGGTTTATTTTATGAAGCATTATTCATTTCAATCTTCCTCCAACATTTTTACAATATTTGTAAAAGTAAGCAAGACATTTAGCTTTTTTTGTTAGTATAATTTTATTTTTAGATATGTACAATGAAAGTTATTTGTGTTTGTACATGAAAGTTATTTGTGTTTGATATAATTTATTTAATTAAAGTTAAATGTGGAAGGACAAATGCGAGAGATAACATTCAAAGTTTTAATGCTAATCAAAGATGGCTGAAATATTTATAAAAAAAAAAGACTGTAACTAAAAAAAAGATAAATGTTTAAGATTATCAACGTGTATTCTGATAATAAAAAAGATAAGAATATATTCGCAGAAACCTAAAAATCTGATCCAAGGTTATAAAAAATACAGAAAAACTGAAAACAGGATTTTTTTAAGGTTTCTTGCACACTGGAATGGTGAGAGGATGGGGTAATTGTGGCTCTCTTGTTCTCTCAACCATAATAAAAAAAATAGAAATGTTTATTTGCTGAACTAATACATCAGGTGGGAAAAAAATACTGGAGAGTTTTGTGGACACCTTCTCTTATCATAAAGAGGTAATTCCAAAAGCTTCATCTGTAGCTGTACCTTGCAAGTGACCAGAAATATAAAAATGTCAGCAGAAGAAATAAATAAATTTCTAATGAGCTTGGCATCCCAATAAATACATATATGCTGCAAGAATCTATGGTCTACACAAACTTATCAGTAAGTTACTATTATTCAAACCCTGATTTGTGACTAATTAAGATTGCAAACTAACTTTAACTATGAAGCTTCTAATACCAATATAGACATTTGCCTAGAAGAAACTTAAGTGTAATATGGACTGTTTTAAGTATTTGATTAATACTATCTGGTTTGGCATGTGTATGTTCTTTCCATTATATTAATAATTTATCATTTAAAATATTTTATCATAATAAAATATTTATCTTTAATATTTTTAGTTATTTACATTTTATTATTAAGAAGTTCATTTTGAGAAATATATAAATTACTTTTTCCAATATGCTTGCTTCATAGTTAAGCCCAGGAAAATTTCAAATAAAAGATTTAAGTGACAAGAAAACAAAATCACGATCTTATTTTAGTTGTTTCGAATTGGATTGACCATGCGATGCAACAAAAGTTAGTGAGTCTACTGACTCTGGTATCCTGATAAACAAATTAAAAACTAACCTAGCAATTTGAATCATAAATAAATTATTAGGCCAGTTAATCAGGGAATATAACTAAGTTCATGAAATATCTGAATTCATACATATTTGGAATATTCTCATTGAAATAGTCTGATTAACTGGCATTTACAGTGTGTAATATAAGGCCTAAATCCAAATGTAAAATGTTACAATATATATATTTGCATTCAAGTAACATGAATGCTACTAGAGTTTATGTTATAGCTTTGAATTTAGGATATATTAGAAAATATCCTATTATTAGAATATCAAGCTTAATTAGCCATGACTAGTAAAGTGATTTTGGTTGACCATAGACCCTATTCAGTTAGCTTAGTAGACTGTCAGATTTGGGATTTAGATGTTTTTGAAACCATCCTGATCATGATGCTATGATAATTCAACATTGCATATTTTCCCACACATATACTTTCTTGGGTGTTGGTAGCAGTTATATAATATAACTGATTGTAGAGTTTAAACTTCTAGATTGAAGCGCAATGTTTATTTTTTGAGCAGTATATAAATTTCCAATTAAAAATATTCAATACTTCAATATTGTATTATTAAGTTATCTCAATTTGCTGTCAGGTAGAGGGAGCAATTTTGATATGAGTTTAAAATATCTGCCCTCACACGAATTGCACTGCAGCAAAAACTCATCCTTAAATTAATTATAAATTTATCATATATAATAAATCTTACTTATAAAACTGAGTCTTGGATACTTAAGAAAAGAGCAATAGAGGAACTTCAGGCTGCCAAATAAGACATGGAAAGATGTTTGTTGTAGGAAATGAGAAGAGACTGAAAGCAAATTGTCCATATGAGAACAAATAGTATTACTGACATCACTGAAGGAATTAAAATACTGAAATGGAGTTAATAATAATAATAGATGGACAATTGAGTTTTAAATGGTATCCTAAAAGTTTGTAAAAGACTTAGAATGAGGTTATATATAAATGAATGGATAAAGTAAGGAATTTTATTGATGTAATGTGGAAAGGAGAGGTTATAGATTACAGAGACTTCATTAAACTGAGAAAGACCTTCATTATGCAGTGTACAGATATTTATTTCTTAAATGTGATGATGATGGTGATGATGAATATATTTTAACCTATATATATATATAATAAAAAGTAATTAAATAATTTATTGCTTGCCTCATCACATGATATTCATACATCAGAAGTGACAAAGTTGAACTGTGATACATGGAACTTAATCTGCAGACTGCCACTATATCATTGCACCAAAGCATGCTGGGGATACAGGAAGAATATAGTAATTTAATGGTTTATTATTCAAAAATGCATAAGAAGTTTAAGCATCAGAAGTGATAGAGCTGAGCTGTGATCCATGGACCTTGAACTCCAAGTCTACCATTCTACCACTGCAGCAAAGCATGCTGGGAACTCAGAAAGATTATAGTAATTGAGTGGTTTATTATCCAGGAGTTCATAAGAAGTTCATATATCAGAAGTGAGAGAGCTGGGCTGTGATCCATGGACTTTGAGCATCAGAATCTATTACTCTATCGTTAATCCAAACCATGCTGACAATATATGCACTAAGAGTTGAGAACCTGGTAGCAAATCAGAAACTACAAATTATCAACCTTGATAATTAAATGATTTTTTATTACTAGCTAACCAAATTACTCTGCAGAGTGATAGACTTTTTGTATTGACGCTTAAATACTATTCTTGAGTTTTATAATTTGTAGTGAAATTGGCAGTTATATCAATTAACAATGACGCCATTTTTTTAAGATAGATTAATAAACACAAACACACAGAGAACATTAAATAAGGTGTAAAGAGTTTTTAGACCATTTTTTAATTTTTCAATATTTTTTATTATTATTTCCAAACATAAGGAGATGATGATGATTGTAGAAAGCATCGAATTATAAACATGGCAAACAATGACAAATTATAATTTATCGATTCGATTAGACAACCAAGCGTATTACTTATTTACGTGTGACCTTGACTAGTCTATGATCTTATTAATTGAACCAACTACATTTTTTGCATTTGCGTACATATCTCTTAAAATACTATATGAATATATATATAAAACATTCATTTATTTAATTTTATTAGACAATCAAAGTAATTAATTAACTATAATCAATCGGTTAGTTTATTTACTGTTTACTATATTTAACTTTAAATTTAAACCAAATCTACAATTATTTATACTTCTTTTGCTTATAATTTATTTTTATTACACATTTAACAAATTAATTCAATTAAAGAGAGAAATGAAAGAGAACGAATAAACAACAACAACAAACTTTATAAAGGATGTGAAGTCAGATTTCTAGGAGACGCTTGTTTTTGTTATGTCTATTATAGCCAACGTATTAACATCAGATGCAATTCTTAAAATACATTTAGCTAATTGCCAAAAACAGAGCCAAGATAAAGAGCTCCCGGTGGTTACTTAGCCAGATATCAGGATCCATTAAAGAAATACAAACAAACAGCCCTAAATCATTAGTTCTGACCCCTGCCAGCTTAAACAAATACAATTCATAGTGACTGGTAGTATTAACAACATTAAAACTGGAGTGGGAGTGAAACGGTAGCTTGATATCATATATAAAGTAAAGCAGATGATTTAAATAAACAAAAGAGTAAAATTAAGTAAACTTAAAAGGTTCAATAGATCAAGAATGGAAATCATTAATCTTTCTTTACATATATGCAATAAACATTTTTTTTCTTTCAAAAGAAAAAAATATATATGCTGTTATTAAAGACAATAATAAGTACTTTGATTAAAATGAATGTGGTTATATATATATGATACACATTACTTTCAAATTTTTTGATATTTATTAATTATTTTCTCATCTCAATTTACCCACATCGTAACCATCCACTACCGCGAAAACCTAAGCCATATTTCTCATTATGCATGAATTTAGCGAATGATCTTCCATTTTCCAGATGATATACAGGTATCGGACACTTAAATTTTCATGCATATGTTCACAACTAAATAAATTTCACTCCGTCACTCTCACAAAAGTTACAGACTAGTTTCTATCGACTTTTAACATCACCCGAAAGAGTAAATAATATTTGCGATGTAGATATATCTTTTAAAATTCAAATACTTTTATTAGTACTTTTCTGATTCCAATTCTATCACATCACAACGTTTTAAAAAATGTTAGCAGTGGCTAAAAATCTCCTTCCTAATTATGAGAGTGTTGTTATGATAAATGGTCATCGTGGGCATTGGGATTCAGGTATTTGATACTTTTAGTTCACTTGAATAGTGAAGTGCGCATAAAATGAGAAAGGGTGCTGTAAAATCCTTTGGATGGTCATGATATTGTAGAGTCCTTATTGAGAGCGGTACAGATAAAAACTAAAAATTTAAAAATATATACTACAGTTTGGCATACTTTAATTACTTTCTGCCTTATAGCGTAAATATTAAAAAAATAAATCATATTAAAACAAATAATCGAGCTGAAATAATTGCTAACCCAAACTGAAATAAAAAAAGGAAAATTTGAGTTAAGTTATTGGAAAAAACTTTAATTTCTGAATTACAATTAATAAGTGCATAATAAAAATTCATATCTCTCAATTAAGTCGGTGTATACTGCATTTTATGTTATCTCCTTTAATTTATAAAAAAAACATCTTCTCTTTTCTATTTTGTTTTCCTTTTCTGTTTATATTTTTTAGGCTTATATTAGCTTTATATTCTATTACTTCTATATTTAAAGGACAATAGTGAAGTAGTATATCTATGTTGTATTACGTAATTATTTTTATATATTTCTTCGTGATGACACTTCCTGTAAAACTCGTCACTAATGTTAACATGTCAACATTTGCAAGATATTAGATTTTTTTTTCAGTGTTTTAATAATTATAATATATATATATTAGATTTTAAATCCAAAATTTGATAGACATAATGCAAATCCATATGTATTCTCAGGTCGTTTAAAAAAAAAAAAAACTTGAAAAAAACATTCTGACATTTTTTGAACTAACATTGCACATAATATTTACCTTCTGTTGTTCTGATCTACAATTAAGTTTTTATATTAATATTTAAAAAAGGTGATAAAGAAGATATTAGAAACATAAAGACTTATCAGCCTTTTATCAATTTTACACACATTTTTTACCAAGATAATTACAACTCGTCTACAGAGAACATTGGATTTCACCAATAAAAAAAACAAGCCGGATTGAAAAGTGGTTTTAGTACAGTAGATCATATCCAGATACTGAGAGAAGTTATAGAAACAACAAATGAATATTAGTTGCCATTATGCTTTGGATTTGTAGATTATAAAAAGGCATTTGATTCTATAAATATTTATTCAGTGATTAAAACATTGGATTATCAATGTATTGTCATACTTTAAAGAATATTTATAAAAATGCAACAACAATTAGATTACATAATGATACTAGGAATGTCAATATTGAAAAGGGTGTAAGACAGGATTACTCCATGTCTCCAAAACTTTTTACAGCAGTGCTGCAATAAATATTTTATAGATTAAAATGGAAATCTAAAGTAGTGAAAGTAATTGGAGATTATTTAAGTCATTTAGATTTTGCAGATAATGTAGTTGTTTTTTGCAAAAAATGCTTTAGAGCTGCAGGAAATGTTGCAGGAGTAATCAGATGAAAGTAGGACTCAAGATAAATGTTAAAAAGAGAACAATAATGTTCAATGGCTTTTCTCAAAATATGAAAATAAAGACAGATTATGATGAGTTAGAAGAAGTTAACAGTTACAAATACCTTGATCAGTTTATTAATACAGATAGAAACATAATGGTAGAATTAAACTTGGTTGGAGTGCTTTTGGCAGAAATAACTTAATACTAAAAGTAAATATCCTTATGTGTTTGAAAAGGAATGTTTTTAATAAATGTGTTTTACCAGTTCTTACTTATGGATCTGAGACTTGGACACTCAATAGAAGAACAATACAGAGACTTCAGACCACTCAAAAAAGTATGGAGAGATGCATGTTGGGAGTAATAATAAGAGATCAAAAATGTAATATATGGTTAAGAGAACAAACAAATATTACTGACTTCATTGAAAAAATTAAATGACTGAAGTGGGGTTGGGCTGGACATATTGCTAGAAGAGCTAATAATGGATGGAGAATTAAAATTTTAAACTGGATTCCAAGATATTGTAAAAAACACAGAAAGAGACCACATGTGAAATGAATGGATGAAATAGAAAAGTGTGCTGGGATAATGTGGAGAATAGAAGCTAAAGATTAGAAAAAATAAAATGAACTTGGAGAGACCTTCATCTTGCAGTGGATTGATAATGGTTGTTGGTGAATGCCATTTTTTAGAATATAATTTATTTATAAAATTATACTAAAAAGAATTCAAGTCCAATTTGTTGAGTTTTAATATAAAATAAAACCTTTATATTGCAAAAAAAAAGGTTGAATATTTTCCAAAATTCTCACCAGGTGGAATTAAAAAAATGACAAATTTTGCAAGGGCTAATTGAATTTAACCACCTTTCATTCAGATACTTACTCTTGTTTAATCTGGTGAGAGGTTTTAAAAGTTCTCAACTTTTCTGGTTATATAAAATCTTTATTTTATATTAAACTCAATAAACTGGAATTTATTTCTTTTTAATTTTATTTTATAAGTAAATAATATTTGAAAAAAATCATATTTATATATTTAAAAACTGAGCTATAAATATGACAAAAAACCATAAACATAATACAGATATTTATGTTAATATTTTTTTCTGAAAACTTGATGAATTCTTCTTTTATTAAAAAATATAATGTGACTTTAAAATCTGATGTTTTCTTTAAAATTAAAAGATTTTAACAGCATGTCAATTCCGACAGATAATGATGCAATAGACCCTGGCTTTTTTTTTTCATTATATTATGATCAAGTTTATTAACTTCTATTTCTAAAAATAAAACATAAATGAATAAACTAAAAGTTTACCTATATAATTATTTATAATAATAAACTAATTAGTGTGTAAAATTAATAAAAAATATTTTATACATAAGCAAAAACTAATGTTTCATTATATTTTAAAATCTTTATATAAAAACAAGACCAAATGGATATAAACATTCTCTAGGCATTTCTCTTTTCAATGAACAAAAGAAGAAACCTTTTGATCATAACCACAATCCAATAAGATGCTGGCTAATTAAGATTTTTTTTTAACTTTAGGGTCAAAAAAGCATTATGTTGTGGTCTAATTTTTTAAAAAAAAAACATTGATTTTTATTATCACTTAGGGTAATGTTAATTGTATGATCTAAAGTTAATAATCAATAGTGCTTTTATTGAAAAAACTTTCAATGAAGTTGAGGATTTACAAGGTAAATACCTTAACAAAATTAATAAGAGCTATATAAAAATCACATATTTGGTCCTAATATTTTTTTTTTGCTTTTTTTTTTTAGCAATAAACACAATGTCTATAGGTTTTTTTTTGATGCTTTAAATCACATTGGGTCTCTGGAAATCATTATTCTATGAATAGAAAAAAAATCATGCAAAAAAATTATATATATTTTTTTTGCTTTAGTGGATATTACTGATATTTTGTGATAATTAATGCCATCTTATTTATCCACTAATTTTTTAAAAGAAATAAAAGCATTCTTAAAATGAAGAAGTTGAATTTCATGAATCAGTAAACTTCTAAAACAATCCCATTATTACTATCATCATCATCATCTTCATCATTATCATCATCATCATCATCATTATTATTATTATTATTATTATTATTATTATTATTATTATTATTATTATTATTATTATTATTATGATGATGATGATGATGTTAATGATAATAACAGTAATAATAATAATAATGATGATAATGATGATGATGCTAATGACAATGATAATAGTAGTAGTATTAATAATAAAAATAATAATGATGCTGATGCTGATTATGGCATGATGCTAATTATAGTGATGATAATAGTCTTATTATTGTTAGTAGTAGTAGTAGTAGCAGCAGCAGCAGCAGCAGCAGTAGTAGTAGTAGTAGTAGTAATTTCATTCAATTCAATGTCTATTTATTATGTACATTTCAACATTTACATTTTTAACAAAAATACACAATAAACAAAAAAAAAAACAATAAGAAAATACAAATTACATATAGAAGATTGTATTTCCATAATATGTTTCTAATTATAAATTTAATTGTTTTCTAACATCCAATATTATATATTATTAATAAGTTAGATTATATCCTCTTTGCAATCTATTAATAACTGACTTGTTAAAGAAAATATTTTTACATTTATCAAACTTGAGAGTATGCATTTCTCTTAACTGATGACTAGGTACGATCAAGTCTATAATAATAATTGTAATAATGATGATGATGATACTCATAATGATAATAATGATGATGATAATAATAATAATGATGATGATCATGATGATAATGTTCATGATGATGCTAATGCTAATGATGATGATGATAATAATAATAATAATAATGATGATGATGATGATGATGACAATGATGCTAAGGATGACAATGATGATGCTCATGATGATGCTCATAATAATGATGATGATTCTAATAATGATGATGATGATGCTAATGATACTGATGATGACAGTAATACTATTACTATTATTATCATTGTGATTAGCATCATCATCATCATTATTAGCATCATTGTCATTATCATCATCATCATTATTATTACTAATACTACTACTATTAATATCATCATTATCATTTGCATCATCAACATAGTAGTAGTAGCAGCAGTGGTATTAGTATGAATTATACCTCTAATTTTAAATTAATAAGTTAATACAAATAAGACTGTTGTATGGTCAATATACACAGGCAAGGACTGTACAGAGATGTTTAATGGCAAACCATCTGCTTTCTTTGGTTTTTCATTCTACCTTGGCACCAATGGAATGAGGCAAATAATTCAAAATAAATTAAAAGAAAGATGCTGAAAAAATCACAACCTCACTTGAAAAGTTATACCTGTCAATATAGATGCAGGTTGCACTATATAATCAACTTATAATTACAAAAATTACCTACTACGCATGTATAATCAAATTTGCAAAAACATTCATATCTAAAATCTCATCAATCTGTAACAAATTAATATGGAAAAGAAAGACAGTGGCAATATCTTTAAAAAACCTGAGCAGACCGCCATCTAGCATTGGACTCGGACTCCATACAATCAATGTTTTTTACACACAAAAATCTATTAACAGCTGCCATAAAAAGATTTTCAGACCTGGAGTATGTGATCAATATAACACCAACAGACAGACCATCCCATTCATATGGATATCTATTCACACTGATTGAAGAATCCAAGCCAATATATAACCAATTATCACTCAATAATGACAACAAATATATATACTGGGACATTTATAATATCCTAAACTCAAATCAGATACCTAATCTATATCCATAAACTCTTGGGATAGACAACAGAAAATGACTGCAACAATTCAGAAGGTGGTCACTAGAACCAAAATTATTTGATTTTTCTGCTTAAGTTTAATCTAAATGCTCTACCCACAATGCATTTCCTTAGATTTTCATAGATTCTGTATAAATGTATCTCTTTTTTGTGGACTATGTCATAGAGAAGAAGAGGCACAGGATCAATTCCTTCATTCCTGCACTGCACTGGGAACAATACATTGCACAATGATTACCACATAAAAAAGACTAATATTTCAATCGATAAAATAATAAATACATTTTAAAAAGGCAACATCACTGCTATTCATGCAGCAACATATGTCCTTTATGCCTACTGGTGTACCAGATGCATCTTTGCTTTTTCTAATAACCCTAGATATCATCCAGCAATGCACTCAATAAAACTAGAATTGTTTAGAAAAATAGACAACATCCTAGCTCAACCAAATGTGTTTGCAGCCACGTGGTCACAATTAAAACCATTATCTGGTCTATGAAATATAAGTCCAATATGATATATGGTGACACTTTTAAATCAGCAATTTTCAACTTTGAAGAGATGCAAGCATAAACTGAATTAAATAGAAAACCAAATTCTAAAACAAACAAAATTACACAGAAATGTACTGAAAAGATGGCTTAATTGGACTCTTTGCATAGTTGTAATTTGTTTTGAAATTGTAACAGAAATCAATATATTACTAAATGTGACTCTGTAACTTCTTAGACTCAATAAAGTTTTGTTTTGATGATGAAGAAGAAGAATTAATAATAATAATAATAATAATAATAATAATAATAATAATAATAATAATAATAATAATAATAATAATAATAATAATAATAATAATAATAATAATAATAATAATAATAATAATAATAATAATAATAATAATAATAATAATAATAATAATAATAATAATAATAATAATAATAATAATAATAATAATAATAATAATAATAATAATAATGGTTTTATTGCTAGAGTTTATGAGACATGAAAGCTGGAATTGCCACTAAATGCCCACTATTGAAATCGATCTGAGGACCTTATTCTCCCAAGGTCCTACATTCTACTACAACACTAAGCCATATATGGTATTCAAATATAATAATTTAATATTGAAAAATATTTAGAATTACCAATGATAATGTCACATTATCTCCATACTATAATGCGTTTAGCATTATTCACAACTCGTGACTATTATACATCATTTTCAATTTAACAAATGTATGGTATTATATATTGATATAAAAGTTACGATGTTGCAGTCTCGGAAAACCAAATATTCATAATGCTTTATTTGAATTTCCTATCCTCATCAACAGACTATATACAACATATTCCAGAGTTGGAGAGGCGGACAACATACTTGTCTCTCTCTTTGTGTGTGTAGTGCGTGCAACAATTCGTTCACATTAATAAAAAAATGAATACAATTAATTTTATTAGAGTTTTACAGTTTTTTAAAAAATGTTTTTTAAATATTTAATTAAAAAAAGAAAATAAATATAAGATATAAATAAAAGTCACAGTAATTAAAAGTGAAATAATTTTATTTTGATAGTAATTATGAACAAATGATAGGCTGAAATTTTTATTTAAATTAATGCCTTAATTATCAATTCCAACAGAATTTCGAGTTAGAGAAGACATCTTTTGAATTAATTTCATTTGTAAAAAAGAGAAGAATATATACATATGCAAGCGTAAGAAAATATACATTAGCGTAAGGAAATACCCATATATCTTTTCAGATTGATTTTTTAAAAAAATATTATAATGAAAAGTAGTTAAAAAATTACATTAGATTTTTTTTTTCTCTTCCCCTATCTTCCCCAATTCATATGAACCACTTAAACTGACTAATAAATTAACATCGTTGTTGGATAAACTTAATTTTTAAGAGTTTTTTTTCCTGATTAACGTCACGTAGATATCATAAACTGATAGAAGAATAAAATAAAGTTGTTTTTAAAAACAATCATAACATTTTCAATATAGCAAAACTTTTTTAAATAAAATTTACTGCCCTTCTTGATTTGATACAGTGATAAAGTGGCAGATTTTGATGTTTGAGGAACATGAATCGCACCTATCTCTCTGCTCTTGCGATGATGCTCGAACTTCTTGTGAAACTCCATGAAGGAATAGATCCATTCGAATATTATTAATAATTTTATTTCTATAAAATATCATTGTTGGGTGGTTTACAGCAGAGACAGAGTAATAGAGTGAAAAGTTTAAAACTAATGCCCATGGATCAAAAGTCAACTTAGCGCTTCTGAAGTGCATATGTCAAATGGTTACATATGTCCAATGGTTTATGAGCAACTAACCATTTGATTACAATATATATATAAATATTAATACCAAAGTTTTATGTAAAATATGTATAACATGTTAAATGTAAATTGAAATGGTTATAAAATATTGATGGTAAACCCGTGCCAATGGATTTTTGACATTGACTTCAATAATAATAAAAACTCAATTGCATAAGAATATTTTAATATATATATATATATATGTACAGTAATTTGGGATTTTATTATTTTTCACTTAAAACATGATATAGCCTATCATTTACTAAGACTTTTGATGAGTTAATTTGAACTGGCTATGTAAAAAACTCTGATGTGCCTTTTTGGATGAAATTCAGAATATTGGCATGATTCATTATGCAGTAACCAGTAAATACATATTTTTAATATATATATATATATATATATATATATATATTACATAGTGTAATTCAAGTGATACTGAATTCTTTATGAAATATTATAACTTTATCTTTCTTAGTGCATTGCCAAATTCATATAATATTATATCATCTATGTTCTTTATTACTTTTTACAATGCTTTTTTACAACTCATTATTGAATGTTTCGATTGCCCAGCAACCTTCTTTCGAACCACTTATATTTTCAAATCTTAACTTATGAAACTCAATAGTTGCTTGTACAAAAAACATTGTAAAAAGTAATAAAGAACATAGATGATATTAATATTATTACATGGATTAATATTATTATGGATATGATAATTACTATTGTAAGTAGTAAATTATAAGGTTTGCATTACAAATTCATGAATAAAATTAGTAATGAAATAATGAATTAATAGTAATAATTATTTTTATTATACTCATATAATCTTTGCTAGTATTCTTTTTCTGTTTTCTATTTTTTACTTATATTTAGAAAGTGAAACCAGTAGTTGGCGAAAAGTTGGGGATGAATATATTCATAAAATAATAAATACCAAAAATGTTTCAATTGCAGGTGATAATATGAATTTTATTTTCTCTATTTACAAAAAAATTGAACTTCTTTTAAGGGAATATATAACTATAGCTTTGTTCAGGGCAATTTATTGCTGTTTGCACAATTGGGGTTAAATGTAATATAAATAGTAAAACATTAAAAGTATAATAAACAGAAAAAATCAGATAAAATAAAAAATAAAAAAAATGATTTTTTTTTTTTATAAAACTTTATGAGAGAAAAGAAGATGAAAGTATTATGTGTTAGTATAAGATATGTAATCAATTTATGGAAGAGATTATGTGTAGTTAAAATACCTAGAATATTCCCAAATTGATACTTACATAATTGGTTTAAAATTGTATCTTAAAAAATTAATTTATAATTAGTTATAAAGTACTTGCTGACTTTAAGTTTAAATGAAAAGTTATAAATAATAAACATAAACAAAATAATTGCACTGAGGCAGTTTTTGGCAAAATACTGCCAGAATCATAGTGCTGAATAAGTTATACAATACAGGTTAGCTTATATAATTGATATGCTGTAATATGTAAATGATGGCCAATATGTTAATAAAGCAATTAAATATTTCATTTTTTAGACAATGGAGCACATGTGTACTTTTTGTTGATGGAATGTTGATCCTTTGCAACTGCCCAAGCCTCGTTATACTTTCTATTCCTATTATCTCTTTTTATACATATTATTCTAACACTTGATTGGAGAAAATGTGTGACCAGTGGCGTATTCACAATCTAAAAACATCAATTTGTATTCAGACTTTTGTTTAGCTCTATTGCACAAATATGCATATTGGGAAATTCTAGTGGATCTATTTGCATGACATTCCTATAATAAATGAAACTGCTTACCTCTACTACATATCTTTATTAAGCACTATGATTCTGGCAGTGTTTTGCCAAAAGCTGGCTCAGTGCTTTTAATTAGTTTATGTTTATTATTTATACCTTTTCATCTGAACTCAAAGTCAATGAGTGCTTTAGAATTAGATATTTTCATGAAAAGAGTTAATATATTGAAATTTATAATTAGTTGTAAAAGTAGCATTAATAAAAACATTACAATTTAATTATAAAAATGCTTATAAGAGAATATTGTACATACACACATATGTAATATATTTTTCCATATTGTACCGGTCGAAATCCACCACCACCGCAAGTCAAATCGGATTCAAACTCAGGCGAACCAAAACTGAATTCAAACCCAACTCAACAGCTCAGATAGCAGAAATCGACGGCACAGTGCAATGCGCCAAGAACTAGCTCAACGGTTGGTGAGGACTAGAGACCCTTTTACTGACACGAATATCAATTAACTTTGACTACTTTCAAATCGAATCATATGTATGTTCGGGTTGCCAACACAGACAGCGGGTATTAACATTTAAATATTCATAAAAAGAATGATGAACTAAGAAACCAAGTATGTTGGAAAGTATTTAATAAGAATAATTTGTTTTGTTTCATAGAATATAAAATATATTAACTACCTCTAGTCTTTAAGATATCTTACAATTATAATAAGAGTGGCGGTCCTTATCATATGCCAACAAGTATTACACAACATGGAATTCTATGTCTATGCCCCCAACGAGAAATATAAAGGCAGATAAAGGTATTCATTAATAAGGAAATGATTGCTCTAATTTTATTATGACAGAATGTGATATTTATTTTCACATTCGAAAATCTACTCATGAAGAGCAAGATACGTAATTTAGGGCATAACTTTAATCTTGATTTGAAAACTGATTTAACTAAATATATTTGAAAATTTGTTCGACTTTAATTTAAATCCCTTCATCATGGATTACGAGCATGGAGCGGGTTTTACCGGAACAAAAATGCAATGGTGCTTGACGAATTACGAGGCAGAGAGTCAAATTTAAAGATGATCGCTAGTCGATGATCGAAGCCCTATGGCGGCTTGCATCAACAAGTCTTACGCCCTTTGACTAATGAATACGAAAGGAAGTACTTTCTTCCTTGAGAAATTTAAATAAGAGAATATGATCACCGACCAGCCTAACGGAGCGGAAGATGGCCCTACGTCAGCAACGTTTGATGATGATGACTTGATAGTCATCGTTGAAAAATAAAACCCATGTAGAATGCTCTACGTGATGACTTGACCAATTAATTAAAGTCAAACGAACTTTTATCGAACTATTTTAAAACATTTATAAACTATATTAATTATGCCCTAATATCGTGCCCTTCCTGAATATTAATATAAAATAACAAAAGTGGAATTAAAATACATTTAACCCTTTATCGACCCTTTTTGCAATAAAGACATTTAAGATTATATTTGCATAAATAAATATTAGTGGAACAAGAAAATCATTTAACATTATGTGAATATATATAAATACTTATAACTTAGATAGGAGCTGGGGACATAGGTGAAAAATTGAGCTAATAATTTATTATTAGCTAAATGTAAAAATAGTAAACATGTAATATTTTCCTTTGACTCGATGATTAATAGAACTTATAAATTTAGCTCTAATGGGCGAGAATTACTATTTGAAATTAATGTTATATTATTTGCATGAGGCAAATGGAATCAAGGAGCTCATCGAGTCGAAAGATTATTGGCATATAATTTTTAAATACGACATTAATAAAGCACACTAATATATATATATATATATTAAACAAACCGCCAGGTAAGAAAAGAAAAAGTTTAAAGACTAGAGATTTAAAGAATTACGCTATAGATTTACAGTAGCATTTTATAAATAAAAGGTGTTACAAAGATTTTACATTAAAGAATAAAAGAGCTCTTAATAAGGAGGAGTGTAAAATAAAGTTCGAACTGGCCAGAAAGTTTAACGTCCATTATAGAAACATATATTACCCCTTCTGTGCTGGTCCTTAAGTTACACCTCCAGGTTGTTAAAAACGTAGGCACCATTGATTGATTATTGGAACAGCATTTTAGTAGCCTCCATAATTTTAGCAGAATGATCGATCCGGAAAAGGTTCAACAGCTCCAGTGAAGATTTCTCGGGACTTTAGGAACCGTAGCCAGATTCCTGATGTTCTAGCCCTCTATCATGATGTATTTAATTTTTTATACGCACAGAGTTCACTGCACTACTCTACAACAAAGCTAGCCCCTTCTCCTGACTTTTCAGGGCTATATATATTGTCCAGATGCCTTAAGGCTAGCGCTCATTTTATTATCAATTAGTTGTTTTCAAATACATTCCCTCGATAAGGCTCTCAAACTAATTTTTGAATTCCTTTCCTAATTAGAAAATGAATTCTTAAAATCTGAAATGATTTTAATTAGAAATTGAATTCTTATCTTTTTCCAATTAATAAAACTTTACTGTTGTTTTTGAGAATTTGAGAGCTTATCGAAAGAATGTAGTTTTTAATCAACAACACTTTAACAAATTATTTAAAATTAAAAAAAAACAAGTATTCCCGACGCAATGAAACTTTCGAACAATTATATATTTATAATATTTACAAGTATATACGCACAATCCACGCAATTTAATATATATAAATTCATGAATATTTTCTCATGAATTTATTTAGAGAATTGATCAATTTTAAGGTAAACTAATTAATTTTAATACGCATTTGAAATAAATTATTTATTATGGAAATTAGCGTGGATTGAACGTATAAAGCCCCATTGCATCGGAAATTTAAGGTTAGTATTAGGGTAAATGACATGAAGCTAGGATCGAACTCAGATCCGACTGCTTCAATATTAGCTTGAAATATCAAATATCTAGGGTTACTGTAACTATGCTTCTATTCCATAATAAAATTTGCATATATATATATATATACATATATATGCTGTCTAAATATTTAGTATTTTCAGAATTGAGTAATGGCCAACTTTAAAAACATCCTTTTACTTTACAGCTTAAATCAAGAATATTTTATAATAGAGACTAATATATATATAATATAAATAAAATGTTCATTAATTAAAAACTATTCTAATAACAATAAATTAATAAATATAATAGTAATTAACTATTATATACAGTCTATTAATCTAAAGAAGCACTTTTGGTTAATTCCTTAACCCTCCTCAACTGCCGTTAAATTTAAAAACCATAACGGAAAAAAATATCATCAACTCAAATCCCAAATTTCTTGTCTATTAGTTATATTCATTTTATTTCTATTTATTAAAATTGCCTCTTAATTTTTCTTTTATTATGGATTTTATTTTCATGAAGAATCTTATCACTTTCAAGATCAAACTTAAATTTATATTTATATGTCTTTTCATGACCCAAGAAAAGTGAAGCATTCATTAAATTATTATTTTTACTTTTCACACACTTGTATAATACTTCACGATCCTTTAATATTTTCTCAAAACTGCACCTCAATTCACCTATATTTGATAATATACATTTCAAAAAAATTTGATACACAACATTGGTTTTTTGCTTGACAAATATGACACTTTTAGAATTATTCTCTAACTTATTAATGTTATTTGTAACACAAAATGAAACATTAAACACATCCTTATATATATATATATATATATATTGTGATGACCATGTAAAGTTGTCGACACACATATATATTTATTAATAAAATTAGAAAGTAATAAAGGTGAAATAAATTAGCTAATAAATTTTTTTTTAAAAAAAGAAGGAAGGGAAAGAAAAATTGAAATTTTAATGTCCAAATTACTGTGGATTTTGTAATAGTAAGAGAAGGGGAGGGGGGTGCATAAATAAAGAAATGCGTCTCTTTCTCTCTTATAAGTCAAATGCTAGAAATTATTTTTGTTTATTGTGGGAGAGGGGAAAAGGAAGCATAAATAAATGCGTGTCTTCTCTTTCATTAAGGAAAAAATATATTATAACAAATTAAAATAAATGTAAAATGTAAATGTGAAAAAAATGAATGAATTGTAAACTTTAAATAAAATAAATGTAATATGGGATATATAAAAAGAAACAATATGGCCATAGGTGTGAAAGTCTGTTGGACAACTTAAATTCCACGGACAAAGAAATGTTATCAATGGAAGATCTTTGCCTGATCTGTTAAATTAATTGGGACTTACATTCCAGCCACTAATTAAATAAAGAAACATAATGATAAGAATTGGTTGGAAATCTAAGTCTTAATTAAAAATTTTTAAAAACAACGATCAAAGAAAGAGATTAATAAAATTACAATTTCTATCTGGCATTGCTAGTAGAGACTTTAGAGAAGCAACAGCTAAAAGGAAAATGGAAGAAGTGCATGGCTAGTGGCGTTAAAGGGATGTAGGTTCGGATTCGAGCCATCTCATCACTGACTCACAATGTAAGATCTTTGCCTGACCTGCTAGAGGGACCACTGCTTCTGTAGCTGTTGATGAAACTCAACCTAAAGAATCAACCAGCAAACTGGATGAAAATAACCCCACAAACAGAGGAAGTTAATGGAGAACCTAAGGAATCAACAAGCAAAAAACTGGAACGAAATTAACCCCACAATCTGAGGAAGTTAATCAAGAGCGCTCGGGAGAAATACCCATGGGACAATTACAACAAAGCCTAGATAAAAGCATTCATGCATTTTCATTTGTCTACTATTTATAACTAAATATAAAATTAATGATTTGAGAAAAATAGAACTCTATCAACAGGACTTTAAGAACTTTTATATCTGATCTATTTTCATATATTTATTATAGCCATGTATTTATAAGTGTGTGTTTATTATTATTATGTGATTTTTTTATATAAAGTATTATTAGTATTAAACATATTTGTCATTAAATTTTGTATCCTTGCTTTATTCTCCTATCACCAAGCTACGACAGGGGGGAAACTGTAATTAGTGATTAAAGGGGCATACTGATTTGTTTAAGATATTCATGTGCGGCTTGTTCGTGCAGAATCCCAATTCTAAAAAATAAATAGCAAGTGCTGGACATTCACTAAGTTTTTTTGAAATAGTTTGCTCTGTTCAGCAGCTGAAAGTTCTTGGCTGGGAAAAATAATGCCAAGATAATATGTACATATTGTTTTGGGGTTCAGTCAAGGATATAGATATGAAGTTAAATTTGTATCTGTATTAGCTCTCTGCTTGTATTGTAACGGCGTTGGTTAAATAATGAGTAAGATAATAAAGAATCTAAGTTGAAAACAATAAATGGATAGAAAATATAAGTTATGAAAAGAATTAAAATATAATAAATAAATATAATATAGAATGAAATAATCGAAATAAATATAATTGAATACACAAATAATTAAGCAACCGTATGAAATAAACCATTTCCGTTATAATTGGGGGCCATTCCGGGATATAAGTCACGTTTACAAGTTCAGCACATTTGAATTCGAGTATAACAAAATTAATAGTTGATGCAAAAATTAATAAACAAGTCAAAAAAATAGCTTGGTGGTAGACAAAGCTAGAAATAAAATAAATAATAGATTGTAAATGGAGAGAAAGAGAACGTAATATAACGTGGGAAGTTAGGTTGTAAATTGGAGACAGTTGCAGAAGGGTCTTGAAGGCAGGCATGGATGAGTGATGATTAGTGAGTGAGTCGAGGAGAACCAAACCAATGTACCTAGTGTCCGTGAAATATAAAGTTAGTAAAGTAATATAAGCCTATAAGGATAAGGTTAGATAGTAAAGCTGTAGAATAAAATATAAGTAATTAATTAGTGAGTGTGTGTTAAATAAATTTGATGCACACCAGATCAAAAATAAAACTGGATGCTCTTAGGGGCGAAATAGGAAAAACCTCCGAAGAACTAATGGAACCGTCCGGAGAAATTGCTAGTGATGGAGATATAGAAATTAAAAAGGGAATGAAGACAGTGGTTGATGATAAAATTAAAATAGAAAGCTATAATGTAATGGATATGTTCATGAAATTAATGGAAGGCCAGCAAAGGTTGTTTATGGAAATGAGGGAAATAGGTGGAAGAAATAGTAGGAAGGTAGAAGAGTTGGATGAACGACTAAGTAAGAATTTTAACCAAAAATTTGAAGAAGTAAATGATGAGATGGAGTATGTGAAGGGTAAGATGGAAATGTTAGGCCAAGAAGTAGAAAATTTGAAAGCGGAACAAGAGGAGAAATTAGAGACCATAGCGGATGAAACTGAGAAAATCATAGAGAATATGAGAATAGGCATCAATCAATTAGCAGGAACAGTTGAGAAGCTAAAAGTAAAGGTAAGGGAAGGGGAGAATATGACCGAAGTAGCCAAGACTAATAATAAAGAGCAGAGAGGTGTGAGCGAATGCATGTATGCAGGCAGTGGAGATAACCCTGTGAATCCTGCTACAGTGAACCAGTTTTTGAAAATTCGGGTCTTCTCTGGTTACATGGGGGGAAAGCCCAATAGAGCATCTTGGCAGCCTAGAGAGGTATTTCATGGTAAACCAGCTGAGTGACGAGGCCATGATCGCCATTGCGTGTAGTCATATACAAGGATCCATGCAATCTTGGTTGGATTCATTATTTAACAAACCAAATAAGTTTATGGAGTAGAAAGATGCCTTACTCGCCAGCTACTGGAGTGAAGATCGTCAGAAAAATATTTTACATCGGACAACACAAGACAAATGGAGACCTGGGGAGTCGTTCACCCCATTTTTCCATCGCCAAGTGGCGAAGTTACGGGTGCTAACAGCCCATCCTTTGCCGGAGCGACAAATCATTCAGATAACAAGGCACAATTTTCCTCATAATATAGAACAGATGCTCATAGGCACTGAAAAGACATCGGAAGAATGCAATACAATCCTCATCACGAGTATTGGGAAGGAAGCCAGGCATTTCCTGATAGATCCAAAAGGGCTGAAATGTCCGAACAGACCGGAAGGAGTTCAGATCTCAATCATCCATATGAGCAAGCCAACTCTAGAGGATGTCAAAACAGCATTCCAGGTCCCAGCACAAGTGGATATAAATATAGTAAAAAAAATGATAAGAAACCTCCAGACAAAAACTAATCTTAAAGAAAATAAATGGACGGATAGGTTGGTTCAATCAAACAATAACGGCATGGGATCATGAAAAATAAAATTGTTTTTTTTTAAACATATGACAGGTGGGGCAAATTATCTCACAACAAATAATTAAAGTTACTATAATAAACAAAAAAAATAATAATGATATTCACAGAGTAAAATCAATGATAAACTTAATGCGTATTTATGTGCAGTCAAGCACAGCAAGACCAATGTAAATAAAAGTAATAACAAAAAAAGGAAAAGAAATCTATAAATAGTTTATTCGTATCACAATCTGTCAGTTATAAAGGCAGATATAATTGACAAATAAATAAAAGTAAAAATAAAATAAGAATCGTTTAGGCTCATTAAAGAGCCATTTAATAATTAATAAAATAAACTAAATGAACAACAGTGATAATGCTTAAATGATAGATATCACTGATAGGTGTATGAGGTTGCAGATTGAGGCATATGTGTGTGTGTATTCATTATGTTGGGTCGTATTTTGAGCTTGATTCAGCCGTCTCTTCGCACTTTAGTTTCTCATGGCTCTCGATGGTTAAACTTTTAAATGAAGCACCAGTAAGAAACCTGGACTCATTATATAATAAGAATTAGTGTCCCAATATAATAAGAATTAGTGTCTCAAAATAAATTAATGAAGAAATAAGAATTAGTGCCTTGAATAAAATAAATAAATAAATAAATAAAGAATAAGAATTTGTTGTTTGCACAAGATGAGCAGGCAGTAGAAATATCCTGCTGTTCACACGCTTTAAACCCCTGTTATGTTTTTTTTTTGATAGAGTTAAGTTATGCCATGGTCTCATATGCGTAGAGATTAAATTGGTTGATCAGCCAAAATCGATCGGAAAGAATTGTGTAGCTTTACCTAGCTGTCTCTCTGCAGTCATCCTCATCATCATTATCACTCATCATGACAGAGTGGGAAAGTCTGTAATAAAAGCAGAAGTAAGAGTTGAAAGCAAAGAATTAAAATAAGCTCTCATCTCAGACTAGATTCGACCTGATTTTAATTCTCAAAAACGGGCGGAGTGTAATGTGACGACCACGTAAAGTCGTCGACACACATATATATTTATTAATAAAATTAGAAAGTAATAAAGGTGAAATAAATTAGCTAATAAATTTTTTTTAAAAAAAAGAAGGAAGGGAAAGAAAAATTGAAATTCTAATGTCAAAATTACTGTGGATTTTGTAATAGTAAGAGAAGGGGAGGGGGGCTGCATAAATAAAGAAATGCATCTCTTTCTCTCTTATAAGTCAAATGCTAGAAATTATTTTTGTTTATTGTGGGAGAGGGGAAAAGGAAGCATAAAGAAATGCGTGTCTTCTCTCTCATTAAGAAAAAAAAATATATTATAACAAATTAAAATAAATGTAAAACGTAAATGTGAAAAAAATGAATGAATTGTAAACTTTAAATAAAATAAATGTAATATGGGATATATAAAAAGAAACAATATGGCCGTAGGTGTGAAAGTCTGTTGGACAAATTAAATTCCACGGACAAAGAAATGTTATCAATGGAAGATCTTTGCCTGATCTGTTAAATTAATTGGGACTTACATTCCAGCCACTAATTAAATAAAGAAACATAATGATAAGAATTGGTTGGAAATCTAAGTCTTAATTAAAAAATTTTAAAAACAACGAACAAAGAAAGAGATTAAGAAAATTACAATTTTTATCTGGCATTGCTAGTAGAGACTTTAGAGAAGCAACAGCTAAAAGAAAATGGAAGAAGTGCATGGCTAGTGGCGTTAAAGGGACGTAGGTTCGGATTCGAGCCATCTCATCACTGACTCACAATGTAAGATCTTTGCCTGACCTGCTAGAGGGACCGCCGCTTCTGTAGCTGTCGATGAAACTCAACCTAAAGAATCAACCAGCAAACTGGATGAAAATAACCCCACAAATGGAGGAAGTTAATGGAGAACCTAAGGAATCAACAAGCAAAAACTGGAACGAAAATAACCCCACAATCTGAGGAAGTTAATCAAGAGCGCTCGGAAGAAATACCCATGGGACAATTACAACAAAGCCTAGGTAAAAGCATGCATGCATTTTCATTTGTCTACTATTTATAACTAAATATAAAATTAATGATTTGAGAAAAATAGAACTCTATCAACAGGACTTTAAGAACTTTTATATCTGATCTATTTGCATATATTTATTATAGCCATGTATTTATAAGTGTGTGTTTATTATTATTATTATAATGTAATTTTTTTATATAAAGTGTGAATATTATTATTAAACATATTTGTCATTAAATTTTGTATCCTTGCTTTATTCTCCTATCACCAAGCTACGACAGGGGGGAAACTGTAATTAGTGATTAAAGGGGCATACTGATTTGTTTAAGATATTCATGTGCTGCTTGTTCGTGCGAAATCCCAATTCTAAAAAATAAATAGCAAGCGCTGGACATTCGCTAAGTTTCTTTGAAATAGTTTGCTCTGTTCAGCAGCCGAGAGTTCTTGGCTGGGAAAAATAATGCCAAGATAATATGTACGTATTGCCTTGGGGTTCAGTCAAGGGTATAGATATGAAGTTAAATTTGTATCTGTATTAGCTCTCTGCTTGTATTGTAATGGCGTTGGTTAAAATAATGAATAAGATAATAAAGAATCTAAGTTGAAAACAATAAATGGATAGAAAATATAAGTTATGAAAAGAATTAAAATATAATAAATAAGTATAATATAGAATGAAATAATCGAAATAACTATAATTGAATACACAAATAATTAAGCAACCGTACGAAATAAACCATTTCCGTTATAATATATATATATATATCATTTAAAAATTTCAATTGAACATTTGAAATATATGAAATAGATATACTTTTTTTATTATTAATCTTCAAGTCCTTTAAACCATTATAACCCTTTCTAAATTGACATAAAGTATTATTATTCTGTTTAGTCTTATAATCAACAGCAAGCAATTACTTGGCAAATATTACAATATTTTTTTTAATTTATCACATTGGTAATGGCATAATTTTTCAATTTAAAACAAAAAATATTTAAAACTTGCCACCTTATGCATAATTAGGGCTTTGATTTACAATTTATATATTTCATTTTTTTTGCAATGGTTTGATTATTTTATAACTTAACACATTATTTCTTTAATAAATAAATCCAAATACTTAATAATTTTGTTCTATACCTTTTCAATAGTCCATTGCAAGCCATTCAAATTATTTAACTTCTCTAAAACCAAATTTATAATATTGGTATTTTCACAAACAAAAACATCATTCATATACTTTTTGGAAATTTTAATACATTTAAAAGTTCACATAATTAAAAAAAATTGTAAACTTGTGCAACAACAGGCAGACCCATAGACCAGGTGAAATTTTTTAAGTATATATATAAGGATGTGTTTAATGTTTCATTTTATGTTATAAATAATGTTAATAAATTAGTGAATAATTCTAAAAGTGTTATATCTGTCAAACAAAAAAAGGAATGTTGTGTATCAATTTTTTTGTGAATGTATGTTATCATATACAAGTGAATCAAGGTGCAGTATTAAAAAAAGATTAGATAAGCATGAATTGTTATACAAACATATGAAAAGTAAAAATAATAATGATTCAATGACTGCCTCAGTTTTCTTTGGTCATGAAAGGACATGCAAATATAAATATAAGTTTGATCTTCAAAGTGTAAAGTTTCTTTATGATGAGAGAAACCATAATAAAAGAAAAATTAAAAAGGCAATTTTAATAGATAGAAATAAAATGAATATGATTAATAGACAAACTGCTAACATTAAGACTCAAAATTCATGGGATTTGAATTCATGACAATTGCTTACATTTTTTTTTAAATTTAAAGGCAGTTAAAGAGTGTTAAGAAATTAATAAAAAGTATTTCTGCAGATTGAAAAATTGTATATAATTGTTAACTATCATTATATAAATAATAACTATATATTTGACCCTGTGTGCTAGGTATAGGTAGTTAATAAAGTTATTTTATTGTATACCAAAATATGATTATTTTATTTTATTAGGACCTTTGTTTGTAGTTTTAAAATAAATGACTTTAAAATAATAATCTATATAATTTTAGTTCATATAAAAGTTGTATAACCTTTTCCACATCCCTCAACTAAAAATATTTCTATTGGCCAAGTGAATTAAGGTTCTATGCTTTTGATTGGTCAATTGCAGAATCAGCAATAAAATATATATTTGCCTTTTAAACTTATACCCATTTTAGTCTAATGTTTAAAAAGCAAATTAAGAATTTGTCAGATTATTAAAGTAAATAAAAGTTTTTCACAAAAATAAAATATTATTTATATTTGACAAAAATAATCTATATCAGACAACATAAAAATACTTTTCCTAACCTATTACAAAATTCAGCCTATGTCATTGATTTCTTTCTCATTTTATTTTCATAAAAAAGTAAATAATATTTTACTAAAATCTGAACTATTTATAAAAATAGTTATATTTTTACACATACTTTATGAAAGTAATAATAAATAATTAAAAAATACTCTATAACATACATTTTCATTTTGAAAATCAAAACAAAGAACTTTGACCTCTCAAAATTGTTGACAAGTGTTCCCTCTTATAAAGAATAAGAAACAACCAATGAGCACCTTGGAAGGCAGGCCTTATATCATTGTTATAAATTTAAATATTATTGATTTTGTAGTTGTAAAATAATTTTAAAGAGGGCAGTGTTATATGGTACATTTATCTTGATAAAATAAGCACAAAATCAGAAAAATAACATAAAAATTAGCGATGTGAGAGTGAGTTAAAGCTGACTATGCCTGATTGTGGAGTATAGAGGAAAGATTAAAGTCAGAATTTAGAAATTACATTTAAAACTAACTAATAGGGATATGTTTCAATTTAAATAAATTTTAACTTGAATAAATGTTGGATAATAAATTTAGCTTCATTTGTTTTAAAGTCTTGGTTATAGTTTCTTGTACATGTGAATTTATGGAAATGTGTGCTATACATTTTATTGAATGGAAAGTTTAAAAGGTTATTAAATTTATAGGACTTTTAAATAGAATGAGAGAAAGTGTATTTTGAATTAAAAATGTGTAATTTTAAAATATAATAAATAAGTTAAAATTAGTTAAATAAATCAGTTATTTAATAAGCAAATTGCAATTAATAAAGTTTATTATCCATCTAGACAACACATGATTAAATAATCTTGACTGGCAATGTTAAAGATCAAGTTAATTATTATAAAAGTTACATGTATGCTAATAATTTAAATATCCCCCTGAAATATTCAGATTGGGTATGTTGATCTATGTCACATTACAGAAAAGCAGTAGAAATCTTAATGTGCATGTGTATATAAAAGGAACACACAATATTATTAAACACTTTATTTTAATTAATTGATTGACTTTTATTTTCACTATAATTATCACATTTTATTATGAATCAGTTTAAAAGTTTTAATGTGATTTTTTTTTTATTGCTTCAAATGTCTAAATGGAAAGTTTAAAAGTTATCCAGCAATATTACTGTAAGGTATATGACTGACCAATCTATCAATCAGGACACTATAGGAAGATGCTATAAATCATGTTAATGTTTTTAAAGGAAGTCACTGGAAAATGATTACACAAGAAGAAACATTTATTTTAGCATTATTTTAAAGCATTAGATAATTAAACTATTGGCTATCCATAACTGCTTTTGACATTTTCAAGATATAATTTTTCATCAATACTAATTTCATCTATTAATGAAATATATCTTACATCTTCATAAACTCTAATGTAAAGATGAATAATTGATAAAGAAAAAAAATGTGAAAGACAATTACTTCTAATTTGGTTTGTGGAGATATATGTAATGTTATTATATGTATTATTATTAAAAGTGTATAATCATAACTTATGGTAAAATCATTGACAGTCCTAAGAATGGAAGAAATTGTAATGATTTGGTATTGTGTTATACAATTTTAAGAAAAGGAAAAGTCATGAAAATCAGCCTTTTCAATATTTTGAAGGAACATTTTTTTTTTCATTTATTTTACTATAGATACAAATAAGCTAATACTGGACTGATATTTATTAACTGTTCTGAGTTTATCTGACTATTCATTTAAAATATTTCCAAATTTCTTATTCATTTTTGAAATATATTAATTTACATTAAAAAAAGAAAAAATGATTTTAACTTATAGCATACCTAATACTATTAAAGTAAGTGAATTTTATAATATGGAACTTCATAAAGAACAGTTGCTATTTAAGATATTCTATTTGCTTGTATTTCTTTGAATTCTTTAATTATGAACATTTTTCTCATATAATTCCTGCTCTGGATCCTGGTATATATATTTTCTATCTGCCAAAATGAAAGTCATCTAATACTAAACCATCCATTTACTTTACTACTGTTACACAATGCTTTATTTACCACTTTCCTTTACAGTTTACAGTTTCAATTGCCTCAGCAATCTTTTTCAGAACTACAACATAATAATATGTTGTTAGATGACATATATTTAAAAGAAGTTACAAAAATGACTTGATAATAATGTGAAAGTCTAAAACCTTTGACCGATATGCCTTAAAAATGTTTATGAGACAGCCAATCAGATGTAATAATGACTGCACGAGGAACTCTCATCAGTCAAAAGTTTCAGCCTTTCACATTATCATTATATCATCTGCTTGTGCTTAATAAATTTAATATATTTAAAAATGACTTGAATAAAATGGTATTTTTTTATATATTATAAGATGAAAAAGAACTTAAAATTCTCTTATCTAAAATGGTAAAACAAAGATATTAAGTGTATACATTTTATTGGTATATTTAAAACTTATTGATATCATGTAGTTATAATTTCCCATATTTTATTGATATTATTATTATTTATCATATTGTAAAATATATTTATTATGGTATGTGTACAAACATGTTGAAAAAAAAATACCAGGCAAAAGGTTTATATTTATAAGTTATTTATTATTATTTAGAGCTCGTATTTGTTGTTTCAGTCTAAATGACTTATTGTATCCAGGGTATAACAGCCTCTTATATATATATATCCAATAAAAATAGTTATGAATAAAAGCGTTATGGATGTTGGTCTGTGTGAGAATTGAGATAGCTTATAAAGCTGAATGTTGTTGTTATCATTATGCAATTATGATTTGTTGGCATATACTGAGTGTTAAACTGAATTAATGTGTTGCATGTCTTTGTATGCATGTGTGAGATGTCTAATTATTTATTATCAAATCCATGCCTTGTACTGTTAGTGTAATGCAATTATACAAATATATGAGGAGATCATGTAGCTTTTATATGCATTCAACCTTTCCATAAATGAGAACACAGCTTGCTTATTTATTGGCACTGCCAACACATCATTTTCAGATGCCTATTTGTATTTTACTTATGCATAATTTTCATTATCCACATTGCCTGGAATTTAATATATAATACGTATTTTGGTATATTATAATATCTGAAAGCATGTTTATGTTATTATTTATATATTTAACTCTACTTAGTTTAAATTTAGAGTATTGGGCATAATTATTTCCACACCCTATCATATGGGTTAATATAATGATATTCATGTCACTATTTTGCATAATATTTTTGCTCTCTTTGTAAATCTATAAAAGGTGTTTCCACACTGATTACCAAATTTAATTTCATTGTTAAAGTATACAATATCTTACTGGTGGTCTGAATATAGGTATATAAGTGTATTGTTTTACTCTGCATGTATAATATTTAATGAGAGATTTTGGATGCTGATAGTTGCTTGCATTGTAATTTCTGTAGGAATGTTTTATGGAAAGAGATTTTTATGTGTAAAAAATATTAATAGTTTGTTATTCTAATTTATTAAATTCAAAAATAATGCTTATTGTAAATAAATATTTTATTGTATAAATATTATTTCATAATATAAAGAAATATTTTTTTACTATTAATTAAATACGTTTCTGTTTCGTTACTATTGTTACATTATCACGTTTGTTACACAGAAAATCTTATTTAATAAAATTTTATTATTAATTATTTTATAAGAATACCTTTCAAATGGTTAGTTATTGTTTATTTTTATCTGTACATTAAAATTTGTTTATTTCCTTTGTTTTTTATTTATTTTAACCCGCATTATAAGAAGATAAATACTATGTTTATTTGTGTTTTATTTCAAATGCACTTGTAGTGTAGCTGTTAATAAAAAATATATTTTTCCTACCTACTGCTTTATCACGTTATTACTTATTGAAAGTTGTATCAGAAGATATAATCTTTTAGAAATGTTTATAAGTGGAAGAAATAAAATAGTTGTATTTAAAGAACTTTAAAATATTTAGAAAGGTCTTAATTTGCTAGTTATATGTTATGTATTTAAATACTTCATTATTGTGTATTTACATTTGTACTCAATATACAAATGTTTGGTTACAAAACTAAAAAGAATATAACAAGCTAAACGTGTAATTTGAATAATTGGCACATTTTAATGACTTTTGTTTAAGTGCATATTAATTTTGAAACATGAAATATTGACATTTTTAGAACCTGAGATGAAATTATTTCAGTTATAAGAAGAATCTACATTTTTATGTTTTAAATAAAATAAAATCTGAGATGATTTAAGTTAATATAAGAATCTGGTATATTAGTAATTATAATTAATTATTATGTTGTATACTCTGTGGAAAACCCATAGGTATTATGGTGTCAGTGTGACCTGATCTTTGTACCTGTTGTCCAGCACCATTTGGAAGGTTACAATATATATACACATATGATTGCACTTACCAATGTTAATTCAAATGGAATGAATTCTACATAACACTAAAAATAAATGTAGCCAAATTTTTATATTGTAAAATGTGTTAATGAATATTTTGATTTCATAACTCCTATATCATATATATATATATATTACCCAAGTTCAACTATGTATAATCTATTATACTAATATATATATATATATATAGTATAATAGATTAGTACATAGTTATATATATATATATATATATATATATATATAACTACCAACATTTGAGCTGGGTGACTCTAGCCATCAATTGGATAAGGAATATTATAAAAATGGTTGTGGATATACTGTAAATACTGACATACAGTAATATTGACAGTTCTACCAATATAAAAGAAGTAGAAATAATAAATATTAAAATTATTTAGATTACTAGACTTTTAAAAATGACTTCAAATAATATTATATAAATATTTTTAGTACAATAAATTATTCATGGATGAACAAAATAATATTTGCATATACTGTATCTGTAACCCATTGAAATCTTTAATTTAACATGGACACACACACATATATATATATAATAGTAATAAAACCAAGTGATAAATCACATGACCTATATAGCTTGTAATTACCAATATGTAATAAAGAGCAAATATTTCTAAACAAACTTATTTTATTATTATTTTATTTATTTATGATAAATGCTATAAGAGAAAACATTCAAATCTTTATCTCTGATTGAATCTGATGTCCTAGCTCCTCACTGAAAAGAGCCATAGCTCAAAAACAGTCTGGGGATGGAGATAATCATAGATAATGATTTGAATGCTTTCTCTTATAGCATTTATCACAAAATAAATAAATAAAAATAATAATAAAATAAGCTTAATTAGAAATATTTGTTCTTAATATATATATATATATATATATATATATATATATATATATATATATATATATATATATATATATATATATATATATATATGTAACACACATAAATAAAATAAAGAAGTTTAAGATTCTTCTAGATTAATTTGAAGTTGATAAATAATAATTAACTATTTAATAATACTATAATATATACACACATTAATATTACTACAGTTTATGTTAACTTAAATATTATTAATTTAAAAATATCTATAACTATTGAAGCAGTCAATCTGAGCCCAAGATTGGGCTTCATGGTTCTATCTACTAGCCTATATTTTAATCCTACATCATATCCCACTCCTTTAGTGTATATATATATATATATATATATATATATATATATATATATATATTATATATATATATATATATATATATATATATTCATGCATATATTTCTGAGATGCACACCTAAAAATTATAAATTTTAACTTTTCAATAACATTTCTATTATTATTAATTTTAATGCTTTTTTATTAAAATACATAGGTGCTGATCAGATATATATATATATATATATATATATATATATATATACATTACAGAAGTAAACATACTAACAAAATATAGATTTAAAAAAAAAAAACATTTTATTATACATCATTTTTAAAACTTCCTTTTAAATTGTTTTTTCTATTAAACTGTAGATTTTTGTAAAATCCAAGATGGAAGATGCAACTGTTAATTGTCCAAAAATAATTAAAGGGTTGAAAACATGGTATTGTTTTAATCTTGGGAATGAATTTTAATTAAAGTTTTTACTGAAAATAAAATGGGGAATGGGATTAATAGATTTTACTTTTGTATGAATATTTTTGTCAAATCTATTTCTAATCTGGAAATAAATTTGAATATATTTTTGGAACATTATCTGATGATTGCATCTTCAAAAACAATGAACAAAGGAAATGTATAATCAGAGATTAGATTTTGGGCTAGAAATAAGATATTAAAGGCATTCCACAAATACCCAAGAAGAGTATAAAATGGACTAATTTTGACCACCAGGGATAAGTTACTACTGAAAGAACTGTGTTAACATAACCCACACTTCTTTGAAATCTAAAAATGTTTGAGCAGAACTCCCATCACCTTTCTGACCCATGGGGGTCATCTGCCACTGCCATACAACCATGCTCCTGTAGAATAAAGTAAAAGCCAACCTGAGAACTATGGAATGCTAAATAAAAGCTGGCTCTTACCTAAGAACTCACATGGATCTTTGAATTGTCATGCACAAGGTGGACTTTCAAAATGGACTTTTAAAATTATGCAAGGTAACTAAACTGAGTTCAGGCCTATATGACTATATAAGCTGATGAACTTGGATTGAAAACATTATATTGTTTTCAATTTAACTTTCATAGTTTTGTAATTAAATAGAGATAAAAGGTGGCTGCTGGAGGGTTACATTAGATCCTAAGATCTAGGTGCAGTGCTCTCAGATCCAAGGCTCCTCACTGATGAAGGCCACAAGCCAAGAACTAGTCTGGGGATATTGGATGAGTAGGCAATAGATGGGGATTTTATGCACAAGCCTTCTGGCATCCATTGATTACTCTGGCTTGCACTGAGTGGCAATACATATAGAGAGATTTTCCTGTTTTAAAATCTGAAAAAGCAAGAAAATACATTTGCTCAAACTACACAATCAAATTTTATTTCATGTAGTGAAACTAATTTGTCTATCTTCCTTTACATTATATGAGTTGTCATTTTATTGTTTTCAATTTCCCATATATTTCCTTTCTTAAATATTTTTCAGTATGCTTAACTCTACAGATCAATTTAATTTAATTGGTTAAATATCTAATAGAAGCATTAACTCTGTATGCTAATTTTATTTTAATTTATTACACTGGTTTAGTTAAGTTGCAATAAAATTTATTGTTAACAAAAAGAGGATTCTTTGATTCTTGTTGGAGGGCTTAAAGTAACCAAATTGGGTAATTTCTTAATGTCCATTCCAAAAAATTGTATCATTGCAGCTGTTATTACTATATGATTATTCAGATAGTATTTGAACATGGATGGGCTGCTCACTGACACCCATTATCCAGGAATGATGATTTTTTTTGGCTTTTTAACTCTGACTTTAAGAATTCATGGTCCTTATTCCTGCAAGGCTGTAAAATCTACAGCAAGAGTAAGTGGTTGGTGGTTGAAGGCAGATAGTGCTAATAATCTTCTGATTGTACATCCAGGCTGCCTTTGATCAAGAAGTTTTATTTATGTACTTACAACTGTAAATGACATTCAAATGAAAGAAAGATTTTAGGAATTGGAAAAAGAACTATCTAATATTAAAAAGTAAAGAGACAATTTATTTTAAAAATTGACATGTACTATATTACAAAGCACAAACACTGGAAATACAAATGGAGCAAAATTCATTGTAAACAAAAAATGGAAAAATAACATGATGGAGATTGATAATTCAGGTTTGTGCTCCAACAACTTGTAATAATTAAGTAGTAGAGGATTTTTATATGATCATACAAAAAGCTTTTGATCAAACCAAACAAAATTTAAAAACTGCTTTAAACTGTGGTCAAGACCCTCCTTTAAACAAAAAAAGCATTATTACACACAATAACTTATTATTTAAGTAATAATTTGGTCTGCAATTTGAAATTTATAATTGCACTTTGTAATGTTATAATTGACTATGTATTAGTCTGCATTCAGAATAGGTTATATTTACCTGTTTAAAGGGGTTTACTTAAACTTCTTTGTATTAATAATTTCAATGTCTGTGGTCAAGTTGCAATCTTTAGTGTCTCTACAAGCATATTAGTCCATTAAAAAAGGTAAGATTCCACCTTTATTGTTAAAAGATGGTTGCATTGACAATAGTTGGAATTTGCTGATTACTATTGATGTTGTGATTGTCTAAGTGTTGACTGGTTTTTGATGATATATATATATATATATATATATATATATATATATATATATATATATATATATATATATATATATATATATATATATATATATAACATAAATAATGATAACTCATTTGTAATTGAATTGAAAGTAACTACAACCCACAGATTTATGCGATATCTGTCTTTTTGTGATTTTTGACGTCACATCACTCAGTAGAATTACATTTATTTTAGCTATATATGCAATACATATTATAAATCAACCTATAATTCATATATACATGCTAATCTTGTAAAATAGTGTCTTTAACTTCTTTTATAACAAATTTTCTGTTCCGAAGATTTCTGCATTTTGGCTAACTAGAGACTTTTGGATTTGAAGCATGACATGCCAATATTAAAACCGATTTTCCTGCTTTAAAAGCTACCAAATATAAAAATTCATTGACCATTTTAAAACAATAAAATATTCAAAACAAAAAATGGTGTAGATTTTAATTCTATTACTAGTTTATAATATGTAAAAAATTTAAAAACATTAATTACTAAATCCAATTTGACCATTTAAACATTTGATCAGCTGTAAAATCTAGCAATATTAAGTCATTTGTAAGAAAATAACATCATAATTTTAAACAATATGTTTGAAAGGTAATCGATTTCTTAAGAACTATTATTTTAACTGTAGTGTAAACTGTTTATGAATCTAAGATTTATAATAATACATTGGGCTATTTTTATCGTCTAGAATTGATTATTTTGTGTCTAGAAAAAATGATAGATTAGTCTAGTTGAAAAGAGCATCTTATTAATTTCAGTATTTATGAATCTAAATGCCACAAGTTTAATTTCCTCATTAGTACTGCCATTGGCTAGACTAGTAACCCCTGAAGAAGAGTTAATAATACAACTATTCAAAACTTTGTGTTATACACTATCCTGTTTGCTACTATTTACAGGTGAAGGTATTTGAAAAGCTTAAATAAAAGTTGATTTAACAATTAAATCCAGATGATGTTAATAGTCCAGCATATAATTACAAGTAAAATGCCAACATAATAAATTTTAAGATTAGTCTATGATTTACATAAAATTTGCAGCTATTAGAACTCAAGTAATATCAACTTTTTGTTACATTCTGACTTATGACTATAATCTATTTAAAGTTGTTGTTTTGACAGTGGATATTTGCAAGTTTTTAAAACAATTTTCATGCCAAAAACATGTATTTGTAATAAAAAGTCCATATATTGTGCAAAGTTTCAGTTGTGATAGGGAAATAGAGTTGAATGAACCAATATATATTATTTTGAATAATTTCTGGTCATAAATTGTTCTCACAGACTACAACTAAGTTTTAAGGCTACCAAATTCACCACTTCTTTTATTATCCAGTAATATCTTATACAATTGCAACTTATCCACTACTTTGAACACTTTTTGCAAAAATCTTTTATTTTATCTATATGCATACACAATATTACATTTTAACTGTCCTACAGTCTTCTTCAGAAATATGATATAATGAACAACATAAAATAAAATACATAACTATATACATAATATCATCAAAATGTAAAAAAAAAATATTTTTTTTTATTAATTTGATTGTTTTTATCATGTGATGTTTAGTGGTTTAATTTTATTGTTTCCTCTTTTATGGCATTATATATATAATTATGCATTTTATTTTATGTTGTTTATTATATCATAGCTGTGAAGAAGACTGTAGGACAGTTGAAACATAAGATTGTTTATGCATAGAGATACAATAAAAAGTTTTTTCCAAAAAGTGTTCAAAGTAGTGAAGAAGTTGCATTTATATAAGTTTTAATGTCATTAATCTTTCATTATTCCAAGAATAATGAAACTTCATAATGAAACCAAGATGGCTGTCTTTTTTTAACTAATTGGGATGTCCTTCTAAGATAAATGTGTAGGCATTTAATTATTTCCACATACGTGCTACTTTTATATAATGAGGTTTATTAAGAGTAACCATATTAATCTCAAACCTTAACAGCATCTTATCTATAATGATTGTTCTACATTGAAATATAGAATCTTCATTATGTAAAGTTCATTTTTCATGTACAAAATACATTGATACACTTAAATTTTATGTTTGCCACTACTTTAATCATTATTATTATTATCATTATTGATATTTTTCTAAAAATCAAAATTAAATGAGGCCTGAGAACTTATTTACAATTTTAGGAATTGGGCCATTCAAGGATACAATATTATATGATATACTATACCACACATTTCCAAGAACATTTATTTTCACTCTAATATAAAACCATCTACTGTAAGCTTGAGTAACCAATAGACACCAAATAGTATAATGCTGTAATATCTTCTTCTTTAGGCTAATGGGCTCTGGTTTTTGTTTTTATTGGTGAAGATTATAATATGAAGCTTGCGCTAGTGCACTTACACATCTATACTACTTTACTTTTTCAAGCTAATAACTGAAATTTAAAAACCCTGATGTTCCAAAAACAGTATTTCATATAGATCTGACACCAATGTGAATTTTTGAATGTTTTTGAAAATGTAGTTTTATAACAACTGTGGGTTTATTTTACCTTTTGACAAGGATGAATAATACTAACAATAACATCACATGATGTCTGAATATTCATATGCTCACAAGACCATTTGTCTTCATTCTAGTCTAGGAACATTTAATGTAACTTGATTATCAGATGTCAGATAATATAGCAATTCTAAATATATCAGTGCATTAGTTCCAACTTTGAATACCAGTTTACATTAATGAGGGCAAAAGTCAGAGACTGCTGGTCATGGAGATGAGGAATTTTATAACATTATGCTTTCTGGCATACATTGATTATTTAAACTTGGACTAGATGGTACTAGAATATGATAAAAATTTGTTGTTTTATACTAATGGAAAGAGAATCTTTCAATAGATCTGTTCAAATACATTGCCACTTTTTTAGGTAAAACTTTTTTTAAATCTAATTCTAAAGTGATTTCATTGATTGTTCTAACATGTAAACTTACAACCCAAGGATTACTTCATCTATTCACATATACAATATTTTCCATACATTCTTGCACACAAAAATGGAAATGAAATCAGTGAAATAATTGCTGTTAAGGAAATAAAAGGTTATAAAAATAAACAAGAGAAAGAGGTAAGGATAATATGAAAGGATTCTTATGAATAACATTGTAATAACTTAATGATTAAATAAACTAAAAAAGGAAATAGTCAGGAGGTAAAAATGTCCATAGGCAGGAGATAAAAATGACTATAACTTTTCAAAATATGCTTTGTCAAACACTGAATTTTATTCCACCAGCCACAACCTTCAGAGCACATAAAAGGTTAAAAAATAATAAACTTGCTATTTATCCTCTTTAATATATAAATGATTTAAGATAGTTAACTCATAGTATGCTAACAATCTTTCCTATGTTTACAAATACATGTGTTAATATTTTTTTCAGCTTCTTTATGATGATTGTACAGGTACAGTATTTATCCATATGAATAAAGATTTGTTTTTAAATTGTCTTTAGCAAATGACCATTATAAGTCTCCATCATCATCATCAAATTTGACTATTAACACTTTACTGTTAGATGAACAACTCTCTAATATAATCCTGTATCACCAATCCACATACTCTCTTCTCTACATTACTGCAACAAACTTTATTTTGAATAATATTAATATCACCGTTGTTAAGCCAATGAACATCACACGACTGTCACCTCTTATGTTTGTGAATAACTGTTGTTAAAACAGGCAAAACTCACTATATGTATGCTGCCCACATCAAACTAGAGTAATCAATGGATGCCAGAAGGCTTGTGCATAAAATCCCCAATCAATGGATGCCAGAAGGCTTGTGCATAAAATCCCCATCTAGTTCCTACTCATCCAATATCCCCTGACTAGTTTCTGGCTTGTGACCTTCGTCAGTAATGAGCCTTGTATCTGAGCTAAGTTGAGATAAAAGGTGGCTGCTGGAGGGTTGCATTAGATCCTAAGATCTAGGTGCAGTGCTCTCAGATCCAAGGCTCCTCACTGACAAAGGCCACAAGCCAGAAACTAGTCTGGGGATATTGGATGAGTAGGCACTAGATGGGGATTTTATGCAAAAGCCTTCTGTCACCCATTGATTACTCTATCTTGCTGTGTGTGTGGCATACGTATAGTGAGTTTTGCCTGTTTTATCATCTATGTTCTTTATTACTTTCTACAATGCCTTTTTACAACCAACTATTGATAGTTTCAATTGCCCCAACAATATTCTTCTGAACTTCTACTTATATTTTCAATAAGAAATATAAAGTTATATTACTTCACGAATAGTCAAGCAATATCTTTATTTTGCTGATAAAGAGACCTCTCAAATCATAACACAAGATATTGACTTTTATAAAGATAAGAGAAGCTGTCTTATCTTTAACCTAAATTTCCACTTATATAGGCTAATATAAAGTATCTTGATTTGAGAGCATGAAGCTGTTGTTCTCTCTATTGTTTAAGTCCACTATTTTCTTTACAAATTAACCTTTGCAAAATCTTGTGATTTACGAGTTAATTTCCAGTATAAAATTGTAATATTAATTCGTTGTAAATTGCAAGATTTCATGAAGGTTAATTTGTAAAGGAAATAGTGGACATAAACAGTGGAGAGAACAACAGCTTCACACTCCCAAATCAAGATACTTCAGATTGGCCTATATAAGTGGAAATTTAGGTTACAGATAAGACAACCACTATTATCTTTATAAAAGTCGCTATCTTGTGTCATGGTTTGGGAGGTTCCTCTATCAGCAAAATAAAAATATTGCTTGACTATTATACATTTCAAGGCACGTTTGATATAGGTTATAGCCTGTATAAAAGTTTTTATATATACTACCTGTGCACTTAATAAATAATTACAATACTTCATAAAGAAACTTTATTATGTGTTGTATATTTTAATAAAAAAAATTTTCAGAAAACAACATTCACTTAAGATGTTCCCTCACTCATAAATAAAATAATTAATGCTTAATGGTAAAATAACTTTCACATAAGCAAATAATTACATGATTTAATTTTAACTGTAATAAATAAAAAACTATCAATTGGAAAAGGTTTTCTTATAGTAGAAAGATGGCAGGTTCTGCCTCCAAGATCTATACAGAGAATCATTAAATCAATGCAGGTGATACATAGCAATAAAGTGCAACTATTCACCATAAAATTTTAAAGTGCTCTCATGTCTTAATCATAAACTATGATGTGTATGTCACATGGTGATTTGTATCTTAGTTGTTAATTTTCAATGCTGTCCCTCCCATCATAAAATCATGCCATCCACTTTTAAACATTCTTGAGACTCAAATCTTTACTGCCATTTTTAGATTGAATTATTTAAAATATGTCAATAACAGTTTTATCTAATTCAAACTAAATTCAAGACATGAAACTTTCTATCAAATTTCATATCGCAACTTATGAGCCAGTCATGCTAGTATATTAAATTTTTGGGGCCTAAATAATGTTGCTACGTCACACATATGTTGATCCAGAATGGGTAGTGCAGGCAACGAAGAGAAAGAACCATGTTACCTGACACTATTTTTCTGCAACACACTTTCTTATATGTGAAGAAGATCATTTGTAATCCTGCAAGCTGCAGGGAAAGTTTTCTACTTACAGAGTTATGAAAAAATAATTTTTTTTTTTTAATATCTAAAAATTTACTAGCCTTACAATTTTTTTTAATATTATAGTATCCATAAAAAAGAATATTTTAAAAATTAGCGATGTGTGGGTATAACAGAATCTTATTATTTTTTATATAATGTCACTAATGATCCCACCGTGTCCTGTAGAGACTCGCTTTTTTTTCTTTCAAATTTATCTAATGGAATGTGCGAAAATATCTACAGACATCTATAATAGTAAAAGACTCGACATGAGATTCATATATAGAAAAGAATTAAAAATTATTTAAAAAATGTATAATCTTTTTTAAAAAATAAAAATTTATATATATTTTTTATCATTTCGACAAAAACTAGATTTTTTTTTCCAGCAGATAAAAAATGTATATTATTTATAATCACGTTTAAGCACAAGGAAATTATAACATTATTAATATTATCATTAAAAATATATGTATAAGTAGTGAATGCTTCGATATTGCAATCTAAAGTTGCATTAATTAAACGAGCGCATTTTTCTATTATACAGCTCTAACGATTTGTTGGGTTTTTTTGAATTAAGATTTTTGCTATAGCAATAATTCCACAAAACATTTATAAATTTACTAAAGCTTTAAAGCACACATCAACTTCATTATTCGTCTGATCCATTGTTTCACTAATGAATATACTTTGGATGAACAATTTCAATGATATTCTTCTCTTGGCTTTTCTGTATGCTTTTAACACAATTAACTGTATCCATTTCATAGTATTACTCATCCACGGCAGACACGACGTTTCTTCTTGAGTATTCAATTAAAATTGTGATATACTTTTCCAGTATGTCTGTCTGTTTTACCAAATGTGTACTTTCTTTGCTTTTACCATTTTCAATTGCTATTTTTGTATATTTGTTTTCGGTAAGACTCATTCATTAGCTATTTTCACTACCCAGGGCACTTGAAGTATCAATTGTTAATATTCACTTTCAAATACTGGGAATGCCTGTCCTTTTACTTTCTGATGTTTATATCATTCATCCATGCATTGTGATGGTCTATATTAAAACCTTCAATAGTTTGATACTTTTATGCATACTTTTGTTTCTGTTTTTCCTCTGAGCATTAATTTTGTGAAAATGTTTCTGTTTGTATGATATTTTTGATCTAGGTTTAGTTTGGAACTTGACTGACAAATTATGAAACCTATTCCAGTCATCCTCCCATTTTCTAGCTCTACTGTTTTTTTGCTAATCCCAATCCCTACTTTTATTATACTAGATTTACTTCATATTCTGCTTCTGATTTTACTGATCTACCAGTTTTGACTCTTATTTCTTTGTTCTTAATATCACAACTATCATCAACAAATGCCAAACTACATATTCATCGTTTTCATTGTAGCCATTTTTACAATATTACATAAGTAGTGACAATACATTGTTCTCTTTTTCAATTTTACTCAAAATCAATCTAAGTTTGAGAACATTATTTTCATTTTGACTCTTTTTTGTATCTTAAAAAGACAACAGCTTCACCAAATATGGAGAGTATTCCCAGTAGATTCAGGTTATATAGTCATATACTTTAGTTATTCACCACCAAATATTTAAAAATATGAGAGTGTCTGAATCATTAGTTCCAACATAAAATGGTACAGTGTGCTTCATAACGTAACCATCTTATTACAAAAAAAAATATTAACATTAATTCAATCTTGTTTTAAATCTGGAAAAATTGTACTCAATTATTTGAAATAATTTAAATTTTATATGGCAGTGAAGCCATGATTTGCAGAAAGTTTTTAAGTAGTTTTCAAGATTTTGTGCTGGCAGGTAAAGTATTGAAGATGATCTACATGAGTACATAACATGGCCTGTTACATTTTATATCAAATTCATGAAATAGACACACTAGAATTTTAACATTTTTCTTATGAATAGCTATCTACATTATGAAATTACATAACATATGCATTGATTTAAAAATAGAACCAAAGAAAGCTATGAGGGAAACCTAATTAGCTATTCACAGGAACACCCTGTGTGTAATGCATGATATAATACCATTTAAACAATGTCCAGATGTCTTAAAACATGTAAAATATTGTGGTAATTTTTAAAACAAATCTTAAATATATATATATATATAATAAAATCATGTTGCTTATCTTGAGTTAGTTTTTTGAATGTGGTATCCTAGTTTCTCACTGAAGAAAGTCATAGCCAGTCTAGGGATTGGGACAATCCTAGATAAAAATGATTTGAATGCTTTCTTTTGTAGAATTTATCATTAAAAAATGCTTGTTTAAAGCTATTAAAATGCTCTTGATAGATAGATAGATAGATAGATAGATAGATAGATAGATAGATAGATAGATAGATAGATAGATAGATAGGTAGATAGGTAGATAGGTAGATAGGTAGATAGGTAGATAGGTAGACAGGTAGACAGGTAGACAGGTAGACAGGTAGACAGGTAGACAGGTAGACAGGTAGACAGGTAGACAGGTAGACAGGTAGACAGGTAGACAGGTAGACAGGTAGACAGATAGACAGACAGACAGACAGACAGACAGACAGACAGACAGACAGACAGACAGACAGACAGACAGACAGACAGACAGACAGACAGACAGACAGACAGACAGACAGACAGACAGACAGACAGACAGACAGACAGACAGACAGACAGATAGACAGATAGATAGATAGATAGATAGATAGATAGATAGATAGATAGATAGATAGATAGATAGATGGATGGATAGACGGACGGACGGACAGACAGACAGACAGATAGATAGATAGATAGATAGATAGATAGATAGATAGATAGATAGATAGATAGATAGATAGATAGATAGATAGATAGATAGATAGATAGATAGATAGATAGATAGATAGATAGATAGATAGATAGACAGACAGACAGACAGACAGATAGATAGATAGATAGATAGATAGATAGATAGATAGATAGATAGATAGATAGATAGATAGATAGATAGATAGATAGATAGATAGATAGATAGATAGATAGATAGATAGATAGATAGATAGATAGATAGATAGATAGATAGATAGATAGATAGATAGATAGATAGATAGATAGATAGATAGATAGATAGATAGATAGATAGATAGATAGATAGATAGATAGATAGATAGATAGATAGATAGATAGATAGATAGATATAAAGTTTAATTATAATTAAAATTAATTTATAAAATTTAATTTTATTAGTGATAAAATAAAGTTTAGAAATGTAAAACAATAGTAATATAAAACTGTAATTGGTCATACATTGAATTTAGAATGCCACATAAAAAATAAGAAAATCAAATGGTTGGTTACATAGGAAATTATGTAACATGAACATACAGTTACAGATGAGATAGATTTATCTTAATCCCATAAAATTTTTACACCCAAATTTATCTTATAATTTGTATGGTTGTGTTATGTCATATATGATAATTTCAGTATGTTCAAGTAAGAATACACCACTATGATAAAACATTTCAAAATAACCACTCAACTCAGAAGTAATCCAATGATCAATCTTGTTCATAATAGTTAAATTATTATTGTCTGTAACCAGAGAAAACTGTATAATTTGTTTGTTACATAAATCTTTTCTACCATTGTTTTAAACCTTCTTCAATAAATCACCAAATTTAAAATAGAAAGTGATTTAAATTGTATATTTGGATAAGAACTCCCACAAAACCATTTATACCATGAAAAAAATAAAAAAGTTGTTAGAATATACTAAATAGTAAGTGGCAATATATTGTAACCAAGATTATAGCTGAATTAAAATAAATGCTTAAATTAATAAATATCACATACAAAACATGTATATCAATATGTAAAACTAAGAAGATATATTATGAAATACTAATAATCAAGCATTTTGTTATTATTTATTTAAAAAATGACCAACTTTCCAGAAAATGCTCATTTCCACATTATGAAATATTTGATTCAAAATGTTATTATAATTACTAATACATTAATCTTTTATAATATTTCTTTTCCTATTATTTAATTATAACAGACAATGCAAATTTTCCAAGGATAACAATAATGCACAGAAGTTTCTCATGACAAAAGAAATCAAAATTAAGTTAAGAATTAGATATAAAATTTTGTTTATGATTTAACATATGTTTATAGGATTTCTTGTATTTTACACAATGATATAATACAAATAAAGTGTCCATTAATGATAAACTTTTGTAATAACAATAAAAATAATAAATATAACAGTAATTAACTATTATATACAGTCTTTCAATCTGCAGAAGTACTTTTGGTTAATTCATTAACTTCCCTCAACTTCCATTAATTCAGTAAAAAAAAAGACGGCAGTTGAGAAAGGTTAAGGAATTACCCAAAAGTATTTATGCAGATTGAAAGACTGTATATAATAGTTAATTACTTTTATATTTATTACTTTTATTATATACATATGTGTGTACTGTTAAGGCACATAAAATAAGCACAAAATAGCAGTAGGGGTTTATAATACAGTTACTGTTCTTAAAATAGAATTAAGGCAGACTAAAATTGCTTACCAAGTTGGTTGGATAAAATATTAAAACAATAATTTTAATACACATTTTTATGACTGTATACATGTGTGTTTATAAAAAATATTTGGTACAATACTACCTTTAATCACTTAGCTTGGAAAGCAGCCATATTGAATATTTTAAAAAATTGTATTAAACCACAAATTTTATCATAACTTAAGTTTATATTATACAAAAATGACATAATATATATTGTTTGAAACATAAAATACTAAAGAATGTAATTAAGGTGAAAAAATATAGTTATTGATATTCAAAGTAATAAAAAAAATAAAAGTTAATATTTCTAATAATTATTTTCATATTATTTCATAAATTCAAAATTATCATGCATACAACTTAAAATTATATTTTTGTTAGTAGGTTAGTTGGATTCATGTAAAATTTCTACAAAATTGGTATATAACAACACTTACCTAAAATCCATCACTTGAAAACTTTGTAGAATAAAGACATTAGTACTTTTCATTTTTCCTAGTAGCCCTTCAAAATGTATTTCCATACAGGGGTTTGCAATGAATATGTCATTCCTAATAACATCCCTTATAACAAGTAGTTAATATTAATCAATAATTAGTATAATTTGAATATTATAATAAAGAACTTCAATAAAATGTGTAATTTATTAAAAATTATTACTAAAATAATCACTATATACAAAATAAAATAATAAAATAAAATAAAAAGTGTATGAAAATTTAAATTCATTATAGAGTTTAGCTTGAGGTACATAAGTTAGTAGTTTGGAGTCAGTGTGCTGTATTATTTATCCTATCTTTATAGGTTTTGAGGGCTCATATTGCTTCATGCTACTATGGCCATAAATTTAGTAATAGCTTCATCAACTACCACTTCTCTTTGCACTTGATATGCAGCTCTGAAATTTACATTGCAGTAGTGTATATTCAGCCTAAAGTTTATATACTGTCAAAATCATTACTTTTAGCATTTGTATATTTTTATTATTTTTAAAATACAGACAAGACAATCATATATATATATAGGAAATTAAAAAGTTTGCATGCACTAAGAACATGAGACAGAAAGTTTAATAATTAATGTCTGCTTATTCATTTTATATTCATATATGTAAGTAAGAACAATTTTTATGCATCTGTGTGTAAATGTGCATTAATTTTTTGACAGAGGTCGATGATGAAAATATTTTACTATGAACTCTACACTGATAAAAAAATGATATATTAAGAGAAATTGCAATTTGATAATAAATATTTAAGAATATATTTATTTGTGTGACACATATAGCAATTAATTTTAAGAATGAAGTTTGTTGATGTAGGTTTTATAAAGAATAATATTAAAAAATCACATGCTCACTATTTCTTATGCTAGAACATTGATTACTCTGGTTGGCACTGAGTAGCACTACTGTATGGAGAGTTTTGCCTGTTTTAATATTAAATGAGGTATTTGAAATTAGGATTTTTAGTTTATATTCATTCTCCAATCCACTCCATTGAGTCAGTAAATGATATTAATGCAATATATGGTATATATATATGAAATAGTATTTAAAGTTGAACATAAAATATACAAATAATGTTAGAAGCTAAATAATAATAAAGATACCAAAGATGCTTGAAGTTAGGTATTATGAATTGATTATCTGTCTGGGGAAAATTTCATTCAAACATAATAGTTTTTGGTATGAAAGTCAGAATTATTAACACATGTGATAATTAACATTTGCTAATTAGTTATATCATTAAAGTTTAATTACTGACACATTACAATCATTCAGGTTTATTATTCACTATCTAATTATAATAAATTGTTATTGACTATAAAAGTTATAAAGGTTTCCATATTGGTTTAGGTTGGAATGTTTTAATATTTAAAAATATATAAGATGATAGCATTAATATGGTTTTGCACAGAATGGGGAAAATGTATGGAATGAGTGGGGACCCAAAACTAACTGAAATTTGTAATAAAAAATGTATATTTATTTTTGGGTATTGCAAATTGGATCTCTTTCAAAGTATATTCTATTTAACGCAATAAACTGTTTTAAATCTGCTTTTCACAATTGGAAGTTGTTCAGAAGTACTTACAAATTGATGCCATTTAATGCCTTCATCAACCCCAAACAAAATTGAGATATTTTTCTTCCAAGAGATTGAAAAGATATCTCATGGAGTGACATTGAGTGACAGTCACTAATGTATAAGCTGGTCATAGTTAATTTAATTAAAAGCTCAAGCTCTGGGCACTGGCACACAGTTAAGATAAAACATGTACTTCTCATTCTGCCACAAATTGAGACCTTTATGCTTTACAATATCATGTAAAAGTTTCAGAAATAGTAGATTTTAAAAGTCAGTTTGTTGCACATGAATTATGAGTAAACAATGTTATTTGCATCCACAAAAAAATGTGCATTGTTTTGACATTTCTTGGAACATGGTGAATTTAACTCTTCCATTAAAGGCACTCGTAAACTTATGTTTTTTCTAGAGCAACTTGCTTGTAAGCTATTTTATGCATTACAACTTTTTCCTCTGCTGTTTTTCCTAAAAGAAAACAGAATTGCACTCTGTTCCAACCTGTCAGCCATTACAAAAATTGACAAGTATGCAAAACACACTTTATAAAAAAATGTCCATGTGTGACCACAATTTCTCCTGATCATATGGCACATTAACACAGAATGTTCCCCAACAGATGCATCTAGAAGCAGAAACGTGTATTATAACAGATATGGCCACCAGCAAATGATTCCTGTTTTTTATGGGTACTTCATTGTTATCTATCACCACACTTACACACATTTTTATGAAACGGAATTGTAAGAGCTGAATAAAAATTAAAGCAAGTTTAGTAAAGACGATGACGTGATAGTTAAAATTATTTACATAAAGGATGGACTATATAAAAAAATATAATTGATTCATATAAATAAAAATGTTATAATTGTGTTATTTAGAGTTTTATGTATTCATTCAATATTAATCTATCAATAGATTGTATATTCTTATTTAATTTATTTTTTATGTGGAGTTTATTATTTTAAAAGCAAACCTGAGATGGATATCAAAGCATTCATAGGACAAACAAAAAACAAATACCCAGCCAAAATATAAAAAGTACATCTATATTTGAGTGGCACATATAACTGATTAAGTAGATGACGCTAAGGTATATCACTTTTAAAGTCTACACACATATTCGTGTAATTTTTATTCTCTTAATATTTTTATGATGAGTGGCTTTTAGTTTACATTATTATTTTTCAAATACAGTCGAAACCGACCGTTACATTAGAGATTATAAAAAGAATTTAATATATCTCTACATATCTATATGGAATGTGGAACGTAGTTGCGATAAGTCTATATTTTTTCTTGGCATGTTACATAAAAATTCATGTTTTTGATAAAATAAATATCAAATCTCAATCTATTTTTTCCTCATATTAATCACTTCAACCACATTTGAGATAAGAGAAAAATATTGTTTATCAATTTTATAAACAATCAACCATATGTAAAGAATCAACCCATTTTTACTCCGTGAAATAAATAAACAGGAATGTAATATATTTTGACTTGATAGATTATTTTAATTTTTTTTTGCTTTTACTATTTTTAAATACTCCATAAAATTATACACATGCAGCCTCATATATTCAAGCAAAATACCTAGCTGTCCGAGTATGTATATTATAAACAATAAATTTGTGACTTTCATTCATCATAAACAAGCCACACAAAGAGATTATATTTTAAAAAATATAATAGTAGCATGTATATAAAAGTTAAAAATTAATAAATTATTTTTAATAGAACATTAAAATATATATTTAACACATATGTATATTTCTAAAGTAGATTTAAATATGTTACTTATAAATGGATACATGAAAATACATCCAATACGTTATGCAGTTAATAAAAGAAATAATACTTTGTGAAAGAGTCCAATAATTACGACATCATCCTCCCCATAAATAATGTCTCATCATTATCATCATCAACCATTATCAATCCACATCAGAATGAAAGTCTCTCCAAGTTTAATCCATTTTCTCCAATCTTTAGCTTCTCTTCTCCACATCACCCCTGCACACTTTCTAATTTCATCCATCCGTTTCACATGTGGTCTTTTTCTGGGTCTTTTAAATCTCTTAGAATCCAGGTTAAAATTTCAATTGTCCATATATTATCATCTCTTTTAGCAATATGTCCAGCCCAACTCCACTTCAATCTTTTAATTTTTTTGATGAGGTCAGTAATACCTGTTTGTTCTCTTACCCATACATTGCGTTTTCGATCTCTTCTTGTTACTCCCAACATACATCTCTCCATACTTCGTTGAGTGGTCTGAAGTCTCTGTATTGCTCTTCTATTAAGTGTCCAAATCTCAGATCCATAAGTAAGAAATGGTAAAACACATTTGTTAAAAACCTTTCTTTTCAAACACATAGGCATATTTCCTTTTAGTATCAAGTTATTTCTACCAAAAGCACTCCAACCAAGTTTAATTCTATGATTAATTTCTTCCATTATGTTTCCATCTGTATTAATAATCTGACCGATTTGTAACTGTTAACTTCTTCTAATTCATCATAATCAATCTTTATTTTCATATTTTGAGCAAATCGATTAAACATTACTTTAGTTTTTTTTAACATTTATCTTTAGTCCTACTTTCCTACTTTCATCTGATAACTTCTGCAACATTTCCTGCAGCTCTGAAGCATTATTTGCAAAAACAACTACATCATCTGTGAAATCTAAATGACTTAAATAATCTCCATTTACTTTCACTCCTTTAGTTTCCCATTTTAATCTACAAAATACTTATTGCAGCACTGCTGTAAAAAGTTTTGGAGATATGGAGTCACCTTGCCTTACACTTTTCTCAATGTTGACTTTCCCAGTATCATTATGTAATCTAATTGTTTCTGTTGCATTTTTATAAATATTCTTTAAAATATGACAATATCCTGGATCTATAGCTTGATGATCCAATGCTTTAATCACTGAAGAAATGTTTATAGAATCAAATGCCTTTTCATAATCTACAAATCCAAAACATAATGATAACTTATATTCATTTGTCCTTTCTATAATTTCTCTCAATACCTGGATATGATCTACTGTACTAAAACCACTTTTAAATCCAGCTTGTTCTCTTGATTGGTGGAAATAGATGAGTAATAATTATCTTGGTAAAATTTTTATATAAAATTGATAAAAGGCTGATAGGTCTGTAATTTTTAATATCTTCTTTATCACCTTTTTTAAATATTAATATTATTACTGCTTTCTTCCAATTATCCAGTACATCTTTATCATTTAGACATTTGGTATATAACTTTGTTATTTTTTTTCTATTTCTTCACCTGCTTCTTTTAATATATCAATTATCATTTCATTATTACCTGGAGCCTTTCCTTTCTTCATACATTTGTAAGTTCTAATTTAAATTCATTAGTATGCTTCTGAAGATTAGGAATATCAACTGTAAATATTGTTTTTCTTAATAATTTGTCTCTCCAGTGTTACATTAACATGTATCTTACACCTTAATAATCGATGACACTTCCTGTGTTAAATTTATTAAGAACATTACAATCTTGAAATATGCATTTCCTGTTAGTCAAAATATAATCCAATTTTGCTGCACTTTCATTTGGATGCTTCCATGTCCATTTTCTTTTAACATTTTTCTCAAAAAAAGAATTCATAATATAAAATTTTTCTTCTTCTGCAAACTCCACACGTCTCATTTCTATTACCATAACCAAAATTACCTACAACACTTTCATCTCTCATTTGTTTACCAATTCTACCATTAAAGTCTCCCATAACAATTTTAAAATGTTGTTTACTCTGATCAAAAGCCTTTTGTACATTCATATTGTACCGGTATAAATCCACCACGCTTACTCATACACAGTACCCGAGTTCAAACCCAGCCCACGCTTAAGAATAAATTCCAAAACGCCAACTGAATTCAAACCCAAACCCCGGTATGACTAACCGATGATGACTTTACAACAGCACGGGGTTATCCCTTTTCTAGCTCAGCTCAGAACATAGACTAATTCTTACAGTTAATGATATATATATTTATTAAACTCTAGATATTGGAACGGTCATTCATGTAACGTATATATTTAAGTTGCCAATACACACAGTAAGTGACTACCTAGCCTTAGAGAGTAATAAGGTGGAGGACACAAAAATTAGATTAAATAAAGTGTTTAATAAGGAAATTAGAAAGCATATAAATATAACGTTCAACAGTACGGTAAGACTTCCATGAATCCTCTTGTATTTAGCTACTAGTCTTTAACAATCATTTTATCTCGTGAACAAACTCATGCCAATAGCTGTGTAGTTAAATGATTGACGGGTGGCTAAGAGAATCAGAGTATTTAAGCATTGAAAAGATATTTATCAAAAAGGTTTTATTAACTTATTTTATTCGGATAGCCTCGAGCCGTTACGTAGATGGACAGTTGGAAGTGGTTTTATATAAATACGGCATGGAGGATAGATGTACTGGTGGTTGCCTATATTCAAGAGCCCTACAGTAATCACTTGCGGTGCATTAACGGAATACCGGGCGGCTTGTACTTTGACAAGGCTTAATGCCCCCAAGTAGCTCCGGGACACGACAACCAGCCGGGATCATTTCGAACCCGGTGATCCAAGAGATTACCTGGGAAAGAAACTGCTTTCAATCCCCAATGGTAGAATGGCGAGACGCTAACTTCAGCGAAGGGAAGGCATTGCCACAGACATCAAGGACGAGTACTTGAAGTGGATTTTTAAAAGAAATTATACAAAACCTGGAATCTATTCGTCCATTTCTACGCCACAGGCTGAGATCCTTATCCCAATAAAATATAGCGGAATTAAACTGACCGCGAGAACAATAATTAATTAAATTTACTCTGAAACCCTTAACCCTCCAGGTTGACAGGCGGTAGCGATAGTATTAAATTATACAGTGAGTTATTTTTCATATCGTACGTGACATTAATATAACACTTTAAAACCAATATATATATTTAACATTGAACCTTAGATTGCAATTATATGACAACTTAAAATAGAATAAAAAAAAAAGGATTTAACATTTACCAACTCGAAATATAAAAGAATATTTAATTCAGAAAACGAAATTTACTTTTAAAATAACTTGATCATTATTGTACACTAGTTTTACACAGAGTTGGGAAATATTACTATTGGCATCGTTTGTTTATGGAATACGCAACACAAAAAAAATATAAATGCATTCATTTGAATTATTATTACTCTTAATTACAATTTTTATAACTTATTTCTAAAGACTAGAGCGGAGGACTAAAAGAAAAGAAAATTTACTGACAGGTTAAACAATAGCATTATAAACAACATAAAAAACTTACATGTACTTTATTTGATTGATAACATTAAGCTCGGGAGAAAGTTAAAAGTTCGTGTAACACAGTTACTCTTCTTTCTTCATCCGGCTTGGCTTTTCCCGATTGATATTTCCGACGAACGTAGGCGCGCATATTGAAAGTTATTTGCAAGGCATTGTCAATTTGAAGATTGGAAGCTGGAAACTATGAATCACAAACAACATGATCAGTCAGCGGCACGAAGATTCAATTTGGCAGGGCAGAGATCAGCTCCTGGCACTTAGCCCATCCACATTGCGGTTTACAGGTGAGCTTCTTAACAAAGTTCTAGGAATTACTCTAGCAGCTGCAGTGCTGTCTTAAGACTACTTCTCTCAACCACGTCAAAAGTTAGAATAAGTTTTTCTCTAAGATGGCCACGATTGACCTTTCCGCCTGGTTTTTGTGTTTAAGCTCCTCCTACTTTCTCTAGCTTCCAGCCATCCAGCTTGACCATACAACATTAATTATCCATTCCATTGTCCTTTTACTTTAATACGCAATTTTTAAATTGACACGGTAATTACAAATCTACATTTCTTATCTAATTTCGAATACAATTTAATTACTCTGTACATTTGTGTAATTTAGATTTTAATTAAAAACACTGATCAAAGGAATGTGACTTTTAATCAGTATTTTTAAACGACTTTGTACAATTTTAAAAAACTAAAATTCAAACAAATACGCCCGCAATAAACTTTAAATTAAATTGATATAAATCCACAAACCACGCACACACGAATATTATCTCATGGTTTGTGACATTTATATACGGAATCTTACCTATTGATTTACAAAACATAAAATATATATAACTAATTTTTTTATTATAACTGAAAATAGACAAATCTCACTGCGGGCAGATAGTGGTTCGAATTACCGTACCTAAACCACATGAAACGAAGATCGGTTCTTCGATCTGTCTGTTTCAATATAAAAATCTTCTACTACTTCATTACTATGAGAACTTGGTAGGGCATAAACCTAAATTATCTGTATTTGGTATCTGCTATTAAGTTGTATAACTAATCTTGCTACTCTGTCCGATACACCAACAATCTCCACAATATTGTTCTTTCACTTTTATTTATAATGAATCCTACTCCACTTGTATTTCCAATATTTGTGCCTTTATAATAGAGTATATGTCCACTTTTTAAATCAATTGTCTCTTCACCTCTTCTTTTAACTTCACAAGGTCCAATAATGTCCCATTTAATATAAGACAGTTCTTCTAATTCTTGCAATCTTCCTTCACTTGAAAGTGATCTGCAATTGTAAGTACCTAAATAAAAAGTTGTCATCAAATGGCAGCCTGGGTCTGCAATCAGGGGATTCTTAGCACCCTCTGCCTTTGGCCACCAACCGCTGCCTTGGTTGGTGACTTTACAGTCTCCTGGGAATAAGGGCTATGCTTTATTTTTGTCTGTCATAATTGTATATATGTATTGAAAAAATATTTACTATTTGCACAAACATTCATTCTGCCTTATCAGGCACTGAGAAAAAAGACCATGGTGTTTCTTGATCTTAAACTCAGAGGTAAAAAGCCAATAAACTCACCATGCTGGCTAATGCGTGTTGGTTAGCAGCCTATCCATGTTCCTATACTATATGAATAATCACATAGTAATAACAGCTGCAATGACAAGAACTTATGTAGTGGACATTAGGAATTTGCCCTGCTTGGTTCCTTTAAGGCAAACTCTATTCTGCAGCCATGTCTATTACTAAATATGTTTAAATATAGAATTTGCATTATTTTTACTCCAGACGAAAACTTTCAACATTAATAACATAACTTATTATTAAACGTAGTCACACGAACAAATTAAACTAGATGGACCTTTATTTCCACAAGTAATAATATATTTACAACTTCCATTTTAACACACACATCTTTATTTATGTGATTTAAGTATATGTGGTAAAATGAAAGTTATAAATATAATAAAAAATATTATTGTATGTGTAATAAATCATTCGCGAATGTCACCAGGCTGGGGCCAAAAAATTGCCTTCCCCTTAAAGTTAATAAAATACATAAAGTTAATAGTACTTTATGGTATTTACCCAACTGTTTGTTGTAAATTTGATTTTAAATTAGATAATAGTATATTGCTCAGGAGTCCATAAGAAGTTGAAGCATCAGAAGTGAAAAAGCTGGGCAGCGATCCATGGACTTAGAGCTTCAAAGTCTGGCATTCTACCACTGCAGCAAAGCATGCTGGGAACTCAGAAAGAGCATAGTAATTGAATGATTTATTATTCAGGAGTTCATAAGAAGTTTAAGCATCAGAAGTGACAGAACTGGGCTGTGATCCATGGATATTGAGCTCCAGAGTCTGCCACTCTACTACTTCTGCAAAGGATGCTGGGAACTCAGTAGACTATAGTAATAGAATGGATTATTATTCAGGGGTCTATAAGCAGTTCCATCATCAAAAGTGACAGAGTTAGGCTGTGATCCATGGATCTTGAGCTTCAAAGTCTCTTTTACCAATGTACAAGTCATATTGTATTATTCTTTATTGACTTTGATAAATAAGAATAGTTTTTGGTATAATTTTTAAAATGTTTATATTTACAGTGGGTCACAAATTATGTTATATTTTGTTTCAAACTCTTTCTGTGTATAACAAAAATAGCATATAATATCTAACTTTTTAATGATAAATAATGATTAGATAAGTACATTTCAACATGCGTTCAGATATAAAACAGATATTTTATGTGTCTAATGTGCATTTATAAATTAAAAGTACAGACAATATTTTTTTTAAAAATAATATAGTAATGTATTATTAATAATAAATTGAGAAAAAAATTACATAACTTTGTGTATTCAATAACTTCATTAAAATAATATTATAATAAAACTTCTTATTTATTTTTTTATAAAATGGACAAGAAAAATGTTGGATTATTAATATTCTGAAGTTGTAGATATATCAGAATTAAGACGTTGATGGAGCAGTATGTTGTTTTAACCTTTTTTAAAAAAAACATTGTGATGGTAATTTTGTTTTTTTTTTTCCTTAAGTCATTAAACTTATTTTGCAACAATTGTAATATCCCAGTAATTTTTAATATAAAAATAATACCACAATCCAAGATGGGATCATTTTCCATGATTGTATTTTTTTAATGTCTATGCAACCATCGTTTACATGCAGTAAATGGATTGATATTTTTATATTCTATATTCTTGACTAAATTCTCAGTTTTTGACACAATACAAAATTATCAACGATAACATTCTAATGACTTATAAGGATTAAGCATAGATTTAATACTTTATCAATTTGGTCAAGAAATTATTCCTTATTTTGCTTACAACTTTAACTGTTTCAGGAGTACAAGAAACAATAGCACAAATTTCCTTCTTCCTCTTTGCTATTTCTCTAATAGAAGATTACTTTTTTTACTTACATTTCTAAATAAGACTTCTTTTTTTTTATTAATTCAAACGATTTTCATGTTTTCCTTTAACAAATGTTATTTACAGAGATTTTTGGAATTATTGCTCATGATTCTAAATACATAGGGTAATTTATTAAAATATACCATAGAGAATAAAACTTTGAAGTAAAAAAAATGCTAGAAAAATTATCAGTACACATGTTTTTAATAATGCTACTGAACTGAATAGGTATAGTATTTAAATTGTGAAGAAAACATGATCACATAAATTCATAATTGAGAAGGTGATATTTAGGTGAGGAAAAAATGGCCACTACTGCAACAAGATTCATAAAATTTAATAAGTTTTCCAATTTCATTGTCTTCTTTTAATTGTTTACATTTTTTTTCTTTATTTGCATTTGTTTTAGGATAACATAGAATTAAAGTTGCATTGTTAGATATTGCATAGTTCACAACAACACTGTACATATACAATAAGTTCATTAGAATATAAAGTTGAAATAGATTGTCATTTATGAGATCATGTGATGACAATAGCTAAATCTTAGCACCCAAATCTGTATTCTACTTCTACACACAACTAAATAAGGTTGTTCAAAAAATTCTTTAAGCATATATTTTATTAATGTATATTGTTAGTAGCATATGCAAACATATTTTATAATAGCAAAATTTTTTTTCTTATACGTAACTTGAAATAAAAGCATGGAACATCATAAATGAATTAATTCAAGCACTAGTTTAAAACTAGTGCTTGAATTTCTTAAGTTAAAAATTTCCACCACTTTTATTTTAAGTTAAATCATTTAACATCACATGATCACCATTCCTTATGCTTACACAAGCTTTTTTACTCAGAGGCTAAACTCTGTATTCAGTAGTGCCACTCAATGCAATCCAGAGTAGTCAATGAATGCAAGAGGGTTTGTGCATAAAATCCCTATCTAGTGCCTACTCATCCAATATTCCCAGTTTCTAGCTTGTGACTTTCATCAGTGAGAAGTCTCTGATGCATCTATCTTTTACATTATTAGGCATCAGATAAAGATTGTATGCACAAACATTTATGCATCCATTGGTTATTTTGTCTTGCACTGAGTGGCATTACTGTATGGATAATTTTGTCTCTTTATTTTAAGTTACACATAGTAATCAAAATTGTAAGTTAAAAAATATTTTTTTTGGTTTATACTGAACAAATTAAATAAAAGCATTTTTATTAGATATTTTTTTTATATATTATGTTTTAATTTTTTAGTATTTGGATATGTTGAAATGAACATTTTGTATTCAAATTTAAAAAGTGACAGAGAAGGCAATGCCACTGTATTTTCAGAAATCAAAATGAAATGCACATACATTAATAATTGTTTAAATGATTTTTGTGATTAAGAATACAGCATTTTAAAAAAGGCATGTTTTAGTTCCACAATCAAATGAAATTAAGATTTCATTCTTCGTTTCTTTTTGTTTCTATTTTAATTAACTGTAAACACTTTTTAATGAATTAGTCATGAAGTTCAATGAAAGTGTATTTTTTAAAAACATACTGCCATTTGCTGAGACATCATTGAAAAGTTACTGCAATTCATGGATTTTTGCAACTTTCCACTGCTCTAACCACACATAGCAAAAATAAGCAAATGGTTTAATACTTGGGAGTTGTATCAGGATGAGCTCTGGAAAAGACAAAGCAAAATGGTTATCCATGAATCTTGAACTTCACACTCTGACTGCATCAAGTCGACATAAAGCAAACTATTATAGTCAAATGCTAAAATTAATCATTATTGCTCAACTATCATACTTTACAGTAATATTTTATTATTTTGATTTATAAGTTATTTTTTATTAACTAATTTTCATCACTGCATGCATAGTGTGTGAAACAGCATTACATATTAAATTGTTCTCTGCATAATAATATCCTCCCCAATATTGCTCAGACATGAACAGTGATGAAAATATTACTCATCTATTTAACTGACTGTTGGTTAGTAAATGTTGTAGTGGTTTCCCCATTTCTGTTTTACTCTCCAACTATGAATAATTAGATATCTTTTTATAAACAATAACTGAAATGTTACTCGCATTGGATCTGTTAAAAAATCCTATTCTGTTTTGCATATCAGTCTACTACTTCAAAATTCTATCTAAATGCAAACCTATTTTGTGGAAAGATAATAAAATATTCTAATTTTTCAATCTTGTGATCTTATAAAATGCACTATATTTGATGTGGCTAGTGAATTAATTCATTTTAAAACTGCATGCAGCACTATCCCTTTACCAAAAATTTTAAGATGCTAACATGATAGCATGTTTCATATTGTAACCCTTCATGAAACATATAGTAGCATTACATTTTTATATCTAATTGGGCATAAATGCCATTGAAACATTTGAAATTAATCATACTGTGTACAGCAGTAAAACTATAAGTTCCAATAATGTTTTCAAATGAGCTTCAAAATTTTGTGATGCAAGGTGGAAAATTGAAGGTGATATATAAAGACAAGGCTACATGTTACCCCAATTTTATTCAATAACTCTTGATTCAGGCACATAATATTATAGTATGTTTGTGGTGATTAGCTAAACAGACTCTATGTAACACGTACAAAGATTTAGAGATGATACTGCTGCTAGCCTGTAAAGAGAACCAGTCATGATTGGCTAGAACATACTGCATATGAATATAAACTGGAAAACTGTTTGTTTGTATGTTGTTAACATCAAGACTTATTTATATTCATACTGGTTATTTACATAGTACTGAATTGGGACTACTTTAGATGTTAGATACTGGTAGGAAATATGTTTATTTATTTTTTTTTTTTTTGGTTCCTTGATTTAAGGGATGTTTGATGCAGGAATTGCTGCTGGAATAATTAATTTTACATGAATTCATATTATACACATAATAATTTGTGATTCCATGCTATTGGAATTTGGTTTCTGATTATCAAAATTCTGAAAAAAATGAGCCGATAATTTGTTTGGAAACTTGAGAGCATCAACTGCAATTTCCATCTAATGAATAATGAAATAAGTGAACCAATAATTAATTCTGAAGTATTGAAAGTGTTGACTATACTACCATACAATGGTTACTGAAGCAAATAAGAGATAATAATTATTTATGAAAGTCTGAAAAACATATAAAGCAGACACTGTTCGTAATATGCCAACAAGTAGTCCTGATGGTTTTGTGACAATTAATGGACAGTGACTATGAGGCAGTTGACAGATATGCCATCCAATGAACACTGGAGAAAATGAACCAATAATTAGTTATGAATATATGGAAGCAACAACTGTATGGACGTTTTAAGGAAACTGATTGCTACCTCGAGATATTGTATAAATATCTAGTGTGCACTGAAAGATATAAGCCAATAATTAGTTTTAAAGATCTAGAAGCATTAACTATATGACCGTTTAATGGAAACTGGCTACTGTTCCCATAAATATTTTATAAACAATAAATATACATTTTCTCGTTTCTGGTTTAGATATACGAATGCTCAAAACCACACACGTAGTTAAAGAAAAAAATGTAACATATATATTTTTGACATGCCCGGATGTTAAAACTTTTTAAGTGATTGATAGTAATATTGACTTTTTAACAAGGCTAATGAGTTGTTATAAAATGTGCTGTAAAAACAAAAATTTTATTGCAATGTCATAAATTAAAACAGAGATTGAGGGCTTGTAGATTTAACTTGAAAGCATAAAATTTTAGCAGTTTGTGTCACAATTTATGTCTATGAGTTGAACGAAAGTTGAGATTAAGGATCTAATTTCAAAACACAGGTCACTGTCAAAAAAGGCAGATTTTTAAAAATTCGCTAATCTGTTATGTTTGTAAACTGGGAAAGATAAAAATACTAAAAGTAAACTCTGATTATTGCTAAGGATTAAGTGATGTGAGATATGAGTTAGCAAATGGATCAGCATACATTAATCTGGAATCAGAACATAATCGCTGCAATACTGCAGAGAAAGATAAGGCCTTAGGAAGTTAAAAGACGAACAATTATTTGATATATCTTTTGTTTTAACAATAATTATTTATTATATCTTTAAAATAAAAAAATATGCACACACACTTATGCATGTATTTTCCTGAAGATTTGTGTTGGTGATATTTTAGTTGTATGTTGGACTATTTCCATCATCTAATATGAGTATTGAATATCTTTAGAAAAATTTAACTTTATTTAAAATATTTCAAATTAATTCAATTTTAGTAATAGCACGTCAAACAGCTTATTAAATGCACAATCTTTTGAACTCAAGAATCTAAGGGTCCAGGTTCGATTCCCATGCTAGTACTGTCAATGGTCAGATGAGCAATACCTGAAAAAGAGGGGAGAATTATACCTCTCAAAACTGTATGCATATATACTAACCATGTGTGCGATTATTAACAGTGGAATGTATTTGGAATATTTAAATAAAGTTAAAAATTTCAAAAGACAGTCAATATTCATATTAGATGATGGAAATAGTTCAATATATAAATAAAACTTATGTAGTACTGTATTAGAAAATTTTAAATCTTTGATACTGAATGCTTTCCGTTTATTAAAAGAAATATGTTCATAGATTAAATACAAAAGAACTCTTTTTCCTCCCTATATATTAGAAATGAAATTTTATTTAAAGATGAGTTGAAATTAGAATACTAATTGAACACTAATATTCAAGTTATTGCAATAAGGTATCAATCATTTTTGACAAGATTTTGGTGGCTCTCAAAAAGCAAGCTATACCATTTTCCTTATTCATATTAACATAACAAAATGAGCATAAGCAGTAAATATTTGAATATGGTTAAATATTTATTTGAAAAACCTGGATTCTAACTTTAGTTCAAAATTTAAACATTTTCAGAGTGCACAAATAATTATAACTGTAAAGAAATTGTTTAAACACTAAATATGAAGTAGTATAACTGAAATATAACTTATTAATGAATATTACTTTCAAAGTAATTTACTAATAACCAAAATAAATAAATTGATAACTCATATTTACATGATTATAAGGAAATTTTATATTAGTAAGTGGGAGAATTTTTAAACCAGGGTTATGTTAGGAGTGGCCCCATTTTTGTATCTGATAAGAGAAAATAAAAAGAAATGCTTAAAAACTTGTTTATATTATTACTAATATCAAAACTACATTATTTTTGTTGGTATTGTGCATTTTATTGTCTACCAAACTTGGCAGCCATTTTGTTGATGAAAATACAGTTTCAGGGACATCCAAAAATGTTTATAAAAAAACTGATAAGAAACAAACATTGAATTTAATATTTCAATTATTTTAGTGTTATTTATATTAATGCAAAAAAATAATAATGAATAAAATTGAAATATAAATAACAATAATAAATTAAAAGTAAATATTATGTGCAAATGCTGTCTATATATATATATTAAAACAATATTCAAATACCTTTACCCTTCTTTATAAATAATGCATATAAAGATGTTTTATATATTTTGTTAAATATATTACAGAAAGGAATTAACCAAATTAATTATTATATCAGTCTCAGCAGTTTTTTTTAAAAAACAAAGAGATAAAGTATTAAAAGCTATCAGAACAATAAAGCTATATACATATATTTGGTAATAGAAAATTGGGGAAATAAAACTTCTATGCTTTTGAAATTGTATATTTGTCAAAAATAAATGATTGCATTTCTTGGTGACAGTAAAATGCCCAAGTAACTATTTTTGCTTAATCAGTTTTTGAAAGTAATTTAAATATTTACTATTAAATTAAACATGTTTAACATGCTTTTTTTTATTTAATTAATATTCATTATCTATTTATATTTATTTAAAATTTTGCATTTGGAAAGTATTTAATTCTTCATGATCACAAAACACAATATTGCACTTCAATTGACATTGCTACTGTTATTTTGGCTTTATGTCACTCACTAGTGGCTAACTTTAGTGTACAAATACTGATTTGACTTTTATTTAATGGAAAAAACAAACTAAAATAATATTGATTTAATAATACTAAGCTTGTGTTTTATACACAATTAATGAATCTATACATAACAATTGATAAGCTAAGTTGTTTTCAGGAATTCTATGTTCCCATATTCATAGCTTGTTACAATAGTAGTTAGTGAATGCCACAGTAATGTATGCAAATTTATTCAATAATGTTTAAACATCCCATCTTTTAGAGATAGTAAAGCAGGTGCCTCTTTGATTGATTGTTTTGGGATCATGTGCTAGACTCTGTCACTTTGCATCATTGTGCTCTATGCACACTATTTTGGCTGAAGCCAGTTTGAAAATGTGGCCAGTGACCCTCTTGTGCTCTACAAATATTGAGCTGTCTTCAACCTTAGTTCATGGTCCTTCGTGTATGTATCAGTGTTGCAATACTATAGTGGCAATATTTGCTTTAGTTCTGCTGTAGTATGTTCTCAAGTATCAATATAAGATAGATAAGTTTATTACAAATGACCTATACAAATTCCTTTTTGATAATTTTTTGTTCTTTCCACATAAGAGTTGTGATCATTTTGAGTTTATTTCATTTTTCACTTTTTAAAATTAAATTATATATTTTCCACAGTTTGTTTAACCATTTTTGATTTTTTTCATAAAATATATGTTTCACCTTTATTATTTTAGAAGAACAATATAATTACATTCAGATTTTAGTTGAAAATATTTACCTTTAGAAGACAACTTATGAATGCAATTTGTATTTAACTGATAAACAACTTTTTCATATTGATTTCAGCAGATTTCTTTAATATTTTTTTTAAATATTATAAATATAATTTCAAATAAAATTTCTTTTGCTTTAGGTAATCTAAACAATCATTCATTTGGGTTTTATGTACTATGTTATTTTTCTTTATAAATCTAACTACATATTTCAGCTTAACATTTATGTGCTTTATATATTTACAGAGTTAAAATATTTTTAAGAATAATGTTTGTTTGTAAACACATATTTTGAACAACCAATTTGAAATTTCTAAAAATATAAAAATAAACATAAAGTTGATCATATAAAAAGTTGGAAATTTAACCCAACCCATTGTAAGGGGTTTGAAAATAAATGACCAAAAAAAAAAAATGGCTAACATAAATTGAACCTTTTTTATTCTATAAAAAAGGAATATATTCTGACAAATTTCTTCATTAAAATTAGAGTTACATAAACTTGAGCGGTCATTCAAACTGCCCCCATTTTTTTTGAAAATATTTTTTTTATTATAGAATCACATACATTTTAAGAGTCATTTTAATGATATTGATGATCACATAAATAATTTTATAACTTAATAAATATTAATATTAAGAATATAAAGTTATTCACAGAACAAATATGTCAGAACATGTTCCTCAGATAATTCAAAAGCTAGATTCTCAAAGAATAATTTATATAAAATTGTAAATGATGCCCATCTTTTGTTACATCAATTCTAATCTAAAGTTGATCATTTGTTCTAATCTTTTTTTTTTTGATATATGGTAATAAGTCAAGCTTTGAACATTGAGAAGGGTAAAACATTTTTATTAATCATTTGTAATATTAATTTAGATAAAATTTTAATGTTTTAATGAGCATAATTTACAGTTTATCAAATATGTAATCATAAGTATATAAACCCATTCACAACAAAATGTGCAAATACATTAATAAGCTTATTCACAAAAAATATATGTAATGAATTATTTAAATCAACTTAGGAACAATGCCACCTTTTGTTATATTAATACCAATGTATTTTATCAAGTAAATGATGATTCCTTTTATCTGATCTTTAGATTGTAGTATAATTTATTGAAGACAGCTCAGTGTTCTTGGATCACCAAAAAGCATCTAGACACTGGTTCAAACCCGATAATGCCAAGATTGTGTGCTCTGAAAGAAATGATACTACAAGAAAAATAAAAGAAGCATATTTCATTGCAAATGACTCGAATACCATCAATAGACGAGATAAATGTTTCACAATTTCAAAAAAATGGTCGAGTTAAATGATTTGCATAGATTTGCATAAAGGCTATGAATATGGGAGTTAATATACCCTGAAAGTGCTAAGCCAAATATTATTATTATTTATTAGTTTAATAACTTCAACAATTTGTGTTAAAGCACAACATAATCATTAAATGATTATTGAAGATATAACATGTGAATTATCTTTCTAATGCAAAAGTAATCTTTTTTTCTCAATAGAGCAAATTTGCATTGATGTAACAAAAGGTATGCATTACTTATAAACTCATACAAAAATTATTTGGGAATCTAGCTTATGAATTATCCTAGTGACACATTTAGGTTTGTTTATTCCAAGAGTAGTTTCAGTTTTAGTCACACAATTGTAAATAAATATATATTTATATAATACACAAAAACTACACTTTCCATAAAAGAGCATGTTATGAATACCATAAGATTTGATAATGCTGTATTACATAAAATGAACAGTTTAACCTGGCATGGATATTAAATTACAGTGGCATTCTTTTATCTTCTATTTTGAAATTAATTTTTAATTAAAGAATATGCAAATATTTTACTATATTATATAATAGAATATTTGAATTGTAAAAGGGAGGGAAATACATTTCGTATATTGGTACAACAAAAATTAGATTAAAAACTAAATTTAAACAATATTTAAATGATAGAAATTCTAATGTATATATACATTATAAAGAATTTGGACATGAAAATTTTGTATTAATGAAAATTTGGTTGTTTTCTCATTCCTGGTGTTCACCACAGGATGGCATTGATGCTAATCAAAAACAAATACATATATCGATTCCGGGCCGGACCTAAATGATCGATTTGATATAAAAAGATCTGATTTCTTAGATTTGTAATAAAATATTCTACTAACTAATACTATTATGTGATGTTAGTTTTTTCATTTTTGTAAATGTTTATTAATCTTATCTTGTTTTTGAGTTTGTGTGTGTGTCTTTAAAGTTACAGTGTTTTTCTATTGTATTTTTTTTTTGGACTTTACGTATCTTTTTAAAGGTACGGGTTTTTTTTTTGCAAGAGTAAATCAATACTTTTATTCAAAAGCAAGACGTAATAAGTAAATGTTTATTAATCTTATCTTGTTTTTGAGTTTGTGTGTGTGTCTTTTATGGGGCTTTTTCTAATTTTTTTTTTTTTTTTGGACTTTATGTGTGACTTTTTAAAGTTACGGTGTTTTTTTTTTTTTTTTTGCAAGAGTAAATCAATCATTTGATTCAAAAGCAAGACGTAATAAGTAATTCCTCTTTTGTTGGGTGAAGGCCGGTGAAATGGTATATTTCTAGGAATTGACCTAGAAATAGCGACATCTTGAGGCGAACACCAGGGATGAGAAAACAACCGAAAATTTTGATATTAGAATGTTGGAAAAGTTAAAAACTATAGAGAAAAATGGGGAAAAAATATTTCTACACAAAAAGATATAAACCTGTTTTAAATAGGATTAATGGTGTTAGATAGGAATATAAAATAAAATGTAATTAATATGGAATGTTTAAATTCTTTTAAGTAAATTGTTAAAGGATAGAGAAATAATCTACATTAGATTTTAAATAGATTTAAAAGTATAGACAGGAATTGTAGATAATTGATATGGAAGTTAGATAAAATAGTTAGGAATAAATTTATAATTGGCGGTGGGGTAAATGGATTTAAATAGTATTTTGTTTACTAGTATTTTAGATGATTTCTATTTTTTATTTTTTATTTTGAAAATTTATACTTAGTGTGTAAAAAGGAAGTTTTATAATAAAGGGAAAAGAGGGAGGAAGATGTAAGTAAAATATAATAATTTATAGCTAATGTTTTATTATTGTGAATTTGATGTGCTAATGTTTGATATATGGAAGAGATTTTTAATTAGAGTATTATGCAGAGATATGTATTTTTTGTTATAGGTTCTTGAAAACGACTGTAATGGGGAAAAAATACTTGAAACGTGGAAATGTATAATATGTGATTATATATATATGTTCATATAGTTTAGATATGAAAATAAAGTTTTTGAAAAAAAGTTAAAAGAAGTTTGTGAAGTTATTTATAATATTTGGAATTTCTGCATACAAGCGTTGGTGACTGAGTGGTTAGCACAGTTGTTTTACAAGCAGTTGTCCCGGGTTCGCTTCCGGCCGATGCTTTGACATATGGAAAAAAAAAGTGGAAAATTTCACACAGTTTAAGGCTAATTGCGTAATCAATAATTCTAGAGATCATATAATACTTGAGTGCCAAACTGAAAAATTGAATATAATAATTAAATATACTAAATGTTTTTTTTTTCTTCAGCTGAGAATAAATCCAAAATTATGTAGCTTTTTCTCAGTCTTAAATTTTGTTGCACAATGATTGTTATTAAGTGCTTAAAAATTATAGCAGTTATTTAAATCGATTTAAAAGACCTACTTGGTGAGATCATTGATTGTGCATTTTTAAAATTGAATAATATTATTTACTTTGTATTTATATTATTAATCTGAAATTTATCTTCATAAAGCTCAACTTATTATTTTTTATTATAAAAAAAAATTATATCAACTATTTGTATATGTGATACTTAATGAAAAGAAAGAATGGTGCTGAAATAAGATATATTTGAGAATTAAATATTTTTGTACGTATTTTTTACTATACCATTTCATGCAAGGTAGGGACTGGTTTTATCCACTTTTAATATTTTTGTGGAGGAATGTACTCTTAGTTATATAACCAAAAAGTTATGAAAAATTTGATCCTCAAGATGCACATTTTTTGCTGAACCAGCACTCATCACTTGGCCTGGATCCTACAGTTTAATTGATGGGTCAAGCTTACTGCCCTCACAACTTTAATACAAACCATTTAATGGAAATATATTAATAATTTTATTAGTAATTCATTAGAATACATATTATTACTTAATAAATAATATTTCTGTAGTGTAATTTTCACTACATCATTCTTTTACATTGTAAGGATTGGTTTCTATCACTTTTAACACCTTTGTGGAGAGGTGTAAACATAAACATATCACCAAAGACATATGAAATAGAATATGTATGTCTTAAGGTGGCATTTTTCAGCATGAAATGTGATTCTAGAAATCATACATCTTCATCACATATCTTTGGACAAATGTTATAATTACATCCCTCCCCAAGGTGTTAAAAGCAAATAAAAACAGTTTATAACTTGTGTGAGAGTGGTGTAGTGAAAATTACAGTACATAAACATTATTCATTAAGTGAATAATATCTAGTCCAATGAATGACTAATAACATTTTTTAATATCTAAAAAGTAGTCTAATGAATGATTTCAGTTTAAATTTGAAGATGTCATATTGTTTATATATATCCCAATATCAATAACAATTAATAATTTCAAACATTTATCAAGGCAACCCAATAAAGGTGGAATCTCCTTTATTAATGGTCTAATATACTTATATAGACACTACAGATTGCAACTTTACCACAGAGATTAAAATTATTGATACAGAGAAGTTTAAATGAACCTCTTTAAATAGGTAAATATAACCTATTTTGAATGCAGACTAATAAATAATCAATTATAACATTACAAACTGCAATTATAAGTTTCAAATTGCACTCAAAATATTACTTAAATAATAATGTGTAAAATGAAAATTCTCATGGACTGCAGATATAAATGTCCTAATATCATTGGGCATCTTAGTATTAACATATTGATATGTAGGTTTGGTCACACCATTCATCAACTGCAAAATGAATGTTATTATAAAAAAAAGTTCTAAAGGCACTGTAAACATTGATGGACAGCAAGATTAAAGAATTAATTAAAAGAATAGATTTATCAAACACCAGTATTCTATCCAGATATGATACTCTACTAAAATAAGATCAAAAAAGCCACTATGATTTTTAAAAGGCAGGATTATATCAATAAATATGATGATACATGTAAACTTTCTTCCATGTGGAATTTTTTTAAAAACACCTTAATCTGAATTATCGCTGGATTTTTCCTCAATATCTCTTTTATGTATATTTTTATTTTCTGTTCTTGGTTACCTTTGGTAGATTAAACTGGATATATACCAATGTATACAGCATCTGTATAAAATTGTTTTTATAATTACCCTCATTACACAATTAATGTCTGTTGCAACCCAGATGAAATGTCAGTACAAGGGTACAATAAATCATACATAGTTAAATCTGGAATAATACATCATTCATATGTACAATTAAATGTCACATAAAAATGTACATAATATTATAATTGTTAACATTTTTTACACTACTGCTTAAAAATTTTCACATCTTTTGAAGTGGCATTATTTGATAATAAAAAAAGCAATACTTATTTTGCTGGACATATGTTTCTGTTAATATCAGATGTCATCAACAGCTTTTAAAATTAATTGATGTCCCACCAAACATAGCAACTTGAATTATATTTAAGTTCAATTGAAAAACTCAGTTTGACATCAAAGCTTGCAAACAAGTGATTGGTTCTGTTTTCATCCCACATTGCTGCATGAAAGATCATGAAAATTTACACAAAAGTCATAATTAAAAATTAATATTAATGATAATATTTTTATATATGCATGTATAGTGAAACTTCTGCCTCTCATTTATCATCCACTATATAAAAAAAGTCCAACAGAAATGGGTATTTTGATATTTTTCACAGATTTAGTTAAGGTCAAAGACATGAAGATCTAGGGAAATAATACAAGTTGAAACAATGAAAAGAGATTAATTTGCATATACTGTGTAATCCATTAAAAATTGATAAATTATCCACACTTCCTTTCAAGCCATATCTAAATTAACACATCTGATGTAGGGAAATTACCACAAAAATTTTGTAGTAGTTGCATGTCTGACAATGAGTTTTGCATCTTTGGAAATCATCTTCAATATCCTTCTTGCCATCATAAAATTTTGAAAACTATTTGAAAACATTATGTCCATACACAGTTTGCAATATTTCAAATGTGTAAGTAATAGTTTCCCCCAATTTAAAACAAAATTTAATGCTAGTGGGTTGTTTCCTTGTGAGTTAATATTCAAAATATACTCTCACATTTTATATTATTATTTGTAATCCAAACATCCTAATACATGAAAATTTTGTGAAGAATATCTAATTTGCATTATTATATAATATGTGTGTTGATTCATAGATAGCACTGCAAGCAGCTTGTTTAAAAAAAAAACTGTCACCAATCACTTCTTCACTAGTATACAGCATTTTTAACTTTGATAAAATATTTCCATAAACATTCATAAGAAGGATTTATTTAATTTTCAATTTTTTTTTATATCTTATGATTTTTTAGTTTTTATATTAATATGATCATGTTTTCATTTCAATACATGAACAGGACACAACATAGAATGTTGCAATGGTAATAATGAAAAGATAGCATTTTGGTAATACTTTAAAGTGTTTTGTTTTTAAAACTGCTTTATTGCAAGTTCAATATATTACCTAACAAATAAAACATTTTAACACAGGATAAATAATTTTGAAATTCCTTGGTAAATAATTTTTTAAATCTCCATGATGTGTACTCTAAAATATTTTATTTCCTCTTGCTTATATCACTTGTTAGAAATACATAAAAAGTTCACTTTTTCAAAATTGCAACATGACATTACCCAATGTGAATATTAAATAAGGGTTTATATGTTATTAGATATAGAATAATTTTATAACAGAATAAAGCATATATATCATTTTACTATTAAAAGCTTAAATCATTAATAACACTAGAGTATGAAACACTTATTTTATGCAATATTATGCTGAGAGAAACTTTAAAAACATAAATAAAGGTGACAAACTTTTGTTTCAAAGTGTCAAAGGCTAACATTATACAATCATAAGATTATTTAATATCTTCATGCTTTCACTTTCAAACACTTAAGATTTGCCCATACAAAAGTGTTTGGGTTCGAAAAGATAGATGGCCATTCTATCTTTTCCAAAGACTTTATCATGTGTTTGAAGTGTTAGTATTCATTCATTTATAGTTAAAATCTGCAAAGCGCATGTGCAACAGCTTAATGCTGTTTAAATATTGCAATCATAAGCTATGTAATTATATGTTTGACTATTTATGTAATCCATTGTTTCGTTCTGTGTAGTTGTAGATAGATACTTGAGCTAAAGTTCCACAAATTTAGCCTGGATCTATCATTTTCAGTGCTCAAACTTCTTATGAATATCTGAGCAATATTCCCCCCAATTGTTTAATTATCAAATGTGTTTGAAAAAGAAACAAACTTTATTTATTATTTTCCAAATCCATTTAATTGTTAAGAATGTCACACATGATAGTACATAACATAACAGGATAAGTGATATATTCTTATTTTTAACTTCAATGACAAATAATTAAAAAAACACAAATTAATGACTAAAAAAAATGGAAATGTCAATGATAACAGATGTTGCATGTACCAATAAATTAAAATTTGATTGGTAAAAGATAAAAATATTGCGCAGAAAAAAAAACTTAAAGAGACTGATCACATGGCAATGATAAATAACCCCATAATTTAAGGATAGGGTGATAATCTGTAATGTTGGTATCAATTTACTCTTTAAAAAATGGAAAAATAAGGTGAACCCTTGTAGGTAACTATATAAAAATTTTAATGACTTGCTTTTGACAGAATAATCCATTGATTAGAGCATTACCTTAAACTCAACATTCATAAATATAATCATCAATATGATTTCCATGTTAGGGCACAATAACAGAAGACAGTGGAATAATTTCACTGGATGTATTATGCCATATACTAATCAGTGTACTGTTACTAACAGCTAAATGCATCTGAAAAACTATAAATAAAATCTGAATTTCAAAAAAGCATTTAAAAATTCAACTAGAGAATGCCATTACTAAAAGCTTTATACAAATGGTCACAAAGTACATTGCATTAAAGCAAGAATAGAATACTTTAAATCCAATATTAATAAATATGCAAATAATGTTATTTAATAATACACATGTATTAGTAACTAATACTTGTCACTATTTTATTAATATTAAATAAATGCTTTAATCCTACTAGCAACAAAACATCATCATTCCAGTTGCATAATGCTGTAAGTTGAGATCATGTGAAGTTTTAGTGTTATCTTACCAATTCTAGGAAATATAAAAGATGCCTATACTTATTAAAAAACAAAGCATGTTTTGACATATAAATCATTAACTGGTTTTTGATTTTTATAACTATATAAGTAAATTGTCTTCCATTGAAGGCATTATTATGTTTTTTAATGTGAGTTGCTAGCTTTACAGTAATAGAAAGAAGTATACAATCACTACCAGAGGAAAAGTGTATCAAATCTAATCCAGGTGCATTTATCTGGTGATATAAGATGGTACAGCATTGGATAGGGATTTGTTAGCACACTAGCATCTATTGATTATTCAACTTGCTATTAAATGGCATAACTGGGACAAGAACAACCAGTTAGAATATTGTATATATATATATACACACAATAATTTGTTCTCTTTGACAAGTTTCTTGGGAAGTCATATGATGATTTTCAAGCAGTGTAAATGACAATTTGAACTTGGATCCAATAATTATTATTTTACTACAATACAAAATTACACGAGTATAGTGTTTTTACTAGTACTGCTACAATTACATAAGACTAGGATAGGATTTCAGAGATTTTACTGATTAAAAAAAAGATAATATATAGAAGATTTTTATGATATGACTAATTTGTCTATCAAATATTTTAAAGAATTTCCTGCCCTGAAATTAACTTGTAGAAGATTATTATGATAGAAATTCGTGATACTCATAAACAAGTTTATCATTTATTAACATTAAAAAAAAGACCTAACATAGAAAGTATTGGATAACCCAAACAACTATTACTATATAACTTTAGGTTTATGTACACTTATGTAGCTGTGATATTTTAAATCTTTTAGTTAGCCTTCGATGTCAGAAATATTGACTATTCATTAACATTTGTAAAATTTTTAATAAATCATTTATAAACATAGTTTTTTTTTTTCGTTTATTTAACAGCGTTCAAATAAACACATTTAATTTGTATTTGTAATATAGATTTTTATATATAAATATAAGGACACACATATATCATATATAGAGAGTTTAATCCTCAGCAAATTAAGTAACAAAATGTGCAAAAATTAAATACTCAATTTTAGCAAATAGAAAATTTATTTTCTTTCAACTCAATACATAGATATAGATTACCAAATTCTGCACAAGAATCTTTTTTTTTTTAAAAAGTACAAAATTCTAAGAAATCATCTAACATCACAATTATAATTTATTATTGTAATAGCGATATTTTTATTCTTGTACTTTTCTGCTCATCAATAGGGCTCGTTGTAGTAATCCTTCCTTCCAGCAGAATATAATTAATAAGATAAGTGAATTTAAAAAAAAATGAAAATCAACTATGACCTAATACTAATTACATTATGAATATTTTATAAGGGGATTGAAGGGAAATATATTTATATGATGCTTTATATTTTAAACCACAGCTCTTATTAATGGAAAAATGATCCATAACGAGATGTCACAAGTATTCTAACAGGATTAAATTGATGACGTACTGTGAGAAAAAATAAAAGAAATAAAGACAAAATACTTTCTTTTTCTTATAAAATATATATATGATCAAAACAAGACATTATAAAGTAGGTCAGTTACATAATTCAAAAAAGGATGTAATTATAAAAATTAAAACTTATTAGTAGTAATAAACATTAATAAAATAAATATTTTAATATTTTTTTAAAAGAATATCAATAATAAAATACCGAGTTCAAATTCTACTAACTTTCTAATTATTAGGGTTATATTAGAAATAATAAATCAATAATTAAATGTAATATATATATATAAATCATTCCTTATGTGTTTTATCATAGGAACTTTGTGGCGTATAATTAATATAGATGCCTATCATAGGATTGCTCTTAGACTCATAGTCAGATGATAGATGAAATGCTTTTTTCAAATTTCAATCAATCTTAAAATAATTTTTTTTTTAGGTAACTAGCCCATATAGTTATTGGATGTTAAAGAAGTATTTGATTATTTGTAGTAATAGAAAAAAAGAGCACAATTCATACTCTCATAAATTTTGTCCTTTAAAATTCATTATTTTTGTTTTGTTTTAGCAGGTAATGATATTTAGTGGGTGAAGGTATCCTTCTTTGAAAAAAATAAGATAGCATATTGACACTTATCTGACTTATTTAGTAAAAAATTAACTGGATGCCTATTTAACAATCAATATTAGTTAGCCAATTGGGTTGATTATGAGGTATATCCCTCAATAAAAATTCTAAACCTGATTGAGACTTAAAAAAATGCTTAAATTGTGTTTGTCCTTAACACAATATATGGGTCATCATAATGAGTGACAGGTGAATTAATCAGTATACCATGACATAATATTGTTATAGGGTAATAAATATAATGTGTCTGCATTTGTAAAAGTAGTATATAGGCATCGATTTCAAACTTTTCCAGATATTTTAAAAACTTCAAATGCTAACCATTGGTCATTCCTGACAAACTGTGTTTTCATTCCAATAAAAATAAAATATATAAAAAAAATCCATAAGTATAAAATTGCAATGTTGAGTCATAGCTGACATTATTTGATAATAGATTTGGAATAAAAAAAAACTAACAGAAAAAAATAAATTGTAACAGTGACATTTAATTTAGTCCTTCTTTACAAAGCTATTCTTGTAGTGTTGAATTAAAGAAAAATAAATTTAGTGGAGTTTAAGTAATAAGTTTTAAATGTATTATAATTTTTCAGATATTGTTATGAGAATGCATTACTTTGATAGCAATTACAGGTAAATAGTAAAAAAAATATTGAACAGATAATGCAGGTGGAAGGTTCAGGTGTTTGGTATCTCTACCTCAATTGTGAAAGATTGTTTATGAAATATATTCATAATGAGAGAGAATGGTCTGAGTTTTTGGACATAGTTGTGATATGGTGGAGTTAATGAGGGCTACACTGATAAAACATTGAAAACATATCAACAATATGTTGATTACACAATGGGTTCAAAGTTGATAAAACCAGTTTTTACTTTGGATGAGAGTGATATTATAAAAGAATGTCAAACTGTCAGTGTGCATGTTAAAAATCGGGTTTGATTTATCTAGACCATCTGATGAGTAATGATTTATCACAAAATGAATGGATAGGAAAAAGGGTAATCAGAGTTTCTACATATGTGTGTGGTTATGATGTGGTGAAGTTAATAAGGAATATACTAATAATAAGAAGTTAAAAAATGTTTGAAGATATAGTACTTGTACTCTAATATTTTTATTAAAAAGTTATATACCATGACAAGTGAGTAATACACTATACTAAATTACCAGATGCATCTGGCCTTGGAAAGACCATCTTTTCATTTAATTTGTTGCTTTAACAATTTTTTTTTTGCTTTGCATGACCTACATGATATCAAACTACCTGACTTCAATTATGCACTAACTAAAACTAAATGTAAATATGGTATTATAGCATCTGTTTTTCCCCTCACTAGATATCCCAGTTCAAACATCAATTTATGTATCAGAGTCACATTTTCTTCATGATTTAAATACTGTACCTATTCTGTTCTATTAAAATCACATGTAGTGATTTTTTTCTGAGTATTTTTTCCTTCAAAAAGTTGTATTCCTTGACCATATTTTTTTAGAATTCAGATATATAGCTGACCAAAAGATTTTGTGATATATTTCTTTTTAATGTTGCTTTAACAAAATGGTTCATAAAAATTGTTACAGATTAATGGTGGAACAAATAAAAAAAATTTCCATTGAAAATTACACATTGTTGTGAATTTCATGTCACAGTCTTTATGGAGACCATTCTTATACTCATTAATCAGATTAACAGAGAAAATAGGAATTTTTATATGGTATTCACACAACTACAGTAAAATATATATTGTATAGTATGTCAATGAAAAAGCAGTAGTTAATATATATATATGGCTGCAGAAAGGAGTTTGCTATTAACTGAAAGGAGACCCTTTGATTCCTCTTGGAGGCCTTAAAGGAACCGAGCAGGGCAAATTCCTAAAGTCCACTCCATACATTCTTGTCATTGCAGCTGTTATTACTATGTGATTATTCATATAGTATACGGACATGGATGGGCTGCTCACCAACACGCATCAGCCAGTGTGGTGACTTTATTGGCTTTTTACCTCTGAGTTTAAAATCAAAAAACACCATGGTCTTTCTTCTCAGTGCCTGATTAGGCAGAATGAATGTTTGTGTAAATGATAAATATTTTTCCAATACATATATACAATTATGACAGACAAAAATAAAGCATGGCCCTTATTCCCAGGAGGTTGTAAAGTCACCAACCAAGGCAGCGGTTGGTGGCCGAAGGCGGAGGGTGCTAAGAATCCCCTGATTGTGGACCCAGGCTGCCATTTGATGATGACTTTTTACTTAGGTACTTACAACTGCAGATCACTTTCAAGTGAAGGAAGATTGCAAGAATTAGAAGAAGAATTGTCTTATATTAAATGGGACATTATTGGACTTTGTGAGGTTAGAAGAAAAGGTGAAGAAACAATTGATTTAAAAAGTGGACATATACTCTATTATAAAGGTGCACATATTGGAAATACAAGTGGAGTAGGATTCATTATAAATAAAAAATGGAACAATATTGTGGAGATTGATGGTGTATTGGACAGAGTTGCAAGATTAGTTATACAACTTAATAGCAGATACCAAATGCAGATAATTCAGGTTTATTCCCCAACAAGTTCTCATAGTGATGAAGTAGTAGAAGATTTTTATGTGGATGTACAAAAGGCTTTTGATCAGAGTAAACAACATTTTAAAATTGTTATGGGAGACTTTAATGCTAGAATTGGTAGACAAATGAAAGATGAAATTGTTGTAGGTAATTTTGGTTATGGTAATAGAAATGAGAGAGGACATAGACTTGTGGAGTTTGCAGAAAAAGAAAAACTTTATATTATGAATTCATTTTTTGAGAAAAATGTTAAAAGGAAATGGACATGGAAACATCCAAATGAAGGTACAGCAGAATTGGATTATATTTTGACTAACAGGAAATACATATTTCAAGATTGTAATGTTCTTAATAAATTTAACACAGGAAGTGATCATCGATAAGTAAGGTGTAAATTACATGTTAATGTAAAACTAGAAAGACAAAAATTATTAAGAAAAACAATATTTACAGTTGATATTCCTAATCTTCAGAAACATTCTAATGAATTTAAATTAGAACTTACAAATAGGTTTCAAGTGTTAGGAGATTTTGAACATGATTCAGATTTGAATGAAATTAATATGAAAATAACTGATACACTTTTAAAAACTGCAACAAAGATAGCTGGTAGAAAAAAGCAGCAATTGACTAATAAAATTTCTACTGAGACTAGAGAATTTATGAAGAAAAGAAGGAATATGAAGATATACAAAAATGATGTATTAAAAAGAATTGAATATCTCGAATTTTGTAAAATGGTATGGAAAAGAGTTGAAAATGATATAAGAAAGTATAACTGTGAAATAGCAAGGAAAGCTGTAGAAGAAAATAAAAGTCTCAAGAATGTTAAACAACATTTTGGTATTGGTAGGAAATTTATATCTGCAATAAGAAAAAAAGATGGAATTATTACTAAAAAGAGAGATGACGTCATGAAGTTGGTAGAAGATTTTTATCAAGAATTATATAGTAATAAAGAACAAGTACCTCCTATATCTATTATATCTTCTGAATTGCCCAGAATTTTAAATGAAGAAGTGAGACATGCAATTAAATGTATGAAGAAAGGAAAGGCTCCAGGAAATGATGGAATTATAATTGATATATTAAAAGAAGCAGGTGAAGAAATAGAAACAATTTTAGCAAAGTTATATACCAAATGTCTAAATGATAAAGATGTACCAGAAGATTGGAAGAATGCAGTAATAATATTAATATTTTAAAAAGGTGATAAAGAAGATATTAGAAATTACAGACCTATCAGCCTTTTATCAGTTTTATATAAAAAAATTTACCAAGATAATTACAACTCGTCTACAGAGAACTTTGGATTTCCACCAACCAAGAGAACAAGCTGGGTTTAAAAGTGGTTTTAGCACAATAGATCATATCCAAATATTGAGAGAAGTCATAGAAAGGAGAAATGAATATGAGTTGTCATTATGTTTTGGATTTGTAGATTATGAAAAGGCATTTGATTCTATACACATTTCTTCAGTGATTAAAGCATTGGATCATCAAGGTATAGATCCAGGATATTGTCATATTTTAAAGAATATTTATAAAAATGCAACAGCAACAATTAGATTACATAATGATACTGGAAAAATCAACATTGATAAAGGTGTAAGACAAGGTGACTCCATATCTCCAAAACTTTTTACAGCAGTGCTGCAAGAAGTATTTTGTGGATTAAAATGGGAAACTAAAGGAATGAAAGTAAATTGAGAGTATTTAAGTCATTTAGATTTTGCAGATGATGTAGTTGTTTTTGCAAATAATGCTTCAGAGCTGCAGGAAATGTTGCAGTAGTTAGCAGATGAAAGTAGAAAAGTAGGACTAAAGATAAATGTTAAAAAGACTAAAGTAATGTTTAATCAATTTGCTCAAAATATGAAAATAAAGATTGATTATGAAGAATTAGAAAAAGTTAACAGTTACAAATATCTTGGTCAGATTATTAATACAGATGGAAACATAATGGAGGAAATTAATCATAGAATTAAACTTGGTTGGAGTGCTTTTGGCAGAAATAACTTGATACTAAAAGGAAATATGCCTATGTGTTTGAAAAGAATGTTTTTTAACAAATGTGTTTTACCAGTTCTTACTTATGGATCTGAGACTTGGACACTTAATAGAAGAGCAATACAGAGACTTCAGACCACTCAAAGGAATATGGAGAGATGTATGTTGGGAGTAACAAGAAGAGATCGAAAACGCAATGTATGGGTAAGACAACAAACAGGTGTTACTGACCTTATTGAAAAAATTAAAAGATTGAAATGGAGTTGGGCTGGACATATTGCTAGAAGAAATGATAATAGATGGACAATTGAAATTTTAAACTGGATTCCAAGAGATTGTAAAAGACCCAGAAAGAGACCACATGTGAGATGGATGGATGAAATAAGAAAATGTGCAGGGGTGTTGTGGAAAAGAGAAGCTAAAGATCGGAGAAGATGGATTAAACTTGGAGAGACCTTCATCCTGCAGTGGATTGATAATGGTTGATGATATATATATATATATATATATATATATATATATATATATATATATATATATATATATAATTTTGATATAAAATATACTTTTTGATCTTTCCACTATCTTTGTAAACAAAATTTAAAACTAAAAAAAATTCAGTTGTTATTAACATTTATTGATGTTTGTATTTTTTTTGTAATATTTTTGCAAGCATACATTGTATTTGTATGCTTGGGCTCTGTGTGATTTAGATCAGTGGCAAAGTCTGAAGTTCAAGATCTATGGACTGAATCTCATCCATACTTTATGGTGCTTAAATTTCTTAAAAATTTCTAAACAATAAACCATATAAACATTACAATTGATTACATTTTACTAAAATTTGTTATTTTATATTTGTGTAATTTTAAATTTCAGTAACAAATTATTTTTTCTCATCCCTTGCTTGAATAACAGCAGTGCTTAATATATACCTATTCAGTGTTATCCTATTCAATGTCTCCATAGAAGTTTAATTATAGCTTTCATCAGTGAGGAATTATGAATTTGGGGATAGTACATCTAGTAGTTTTGAATATAATACTCCATTTTACTATTAATATATTATCTCAAATTGAAAAACATGTTTTGAAAAATAAGCTATTTTGCTTTTATGAGTCTGGCATCAATTCAGTAATATAAATATAATGTAACCTTATATTTTGGTACAAAATATGTAGCTATGTAGAACTAATTAAAATTTCTCTCTATCTTCATCTAAATGACTTGATCATCATAGCTAGTATTTTGTATAGTTAACACTTGTATCCAAATTAATTGAATGATATGATTATATAATTCCATTTTTTGTCTTACTGATTATATATAGTTTTTGTTTTCACATATTAGTTTTGCTCTGATTCCAAACACTAATTTAGATAAATTGTGCTTAGCCTGAAAAAAAACAATTGCATATTATATCAAGTTCAGTAAAAGAAAAAAAAAACAAATTATTATTACTATTTTTTAAAAATAATTCCAGAGATTATTTTGGTTTAATTAAAAGATTTATTTAATTTCTTTTGAATTAGTTAAAAAATATAATAAGATAAAAACATTTTTTTTTCTTTTTCATTTTCACTTTAACAGACATGTAAATGAGAAGAAATTTAATTGGCTAAGAAACAAAATAGAACTGCAGAGAGATTTTTTTTGAAAGAACTGCTGTAGTGACAGCAAATGTATAATAAAATTTATTTTATTTTTTTTTACTGTTAAATATATAATGAAAATGAAAACTTATCTCTTAAAAAGTAAAGAATGTAAAGATAAAGAAGGAAGTTAAATTAAAACTTCTCTTAAATACTTTAAGTTGCAATATTACCAAGTGTTAACAGCAAAAATGTATAGCTAAATCTTAACTAATCTGTTCAAGTCATCTAATCTTTGGTCTAGCTGCTGATAATCTTCTACAAGGTCTACAACTGAAATGCACAGGAATTATTGATGACTGTGACAACAGGAATACAAGTTCAAAAAGGTTGTCTCCTTGAAATTTTTTATTGTTCACAAACTATCTTTAGTCTTGAATAAAATTTTACCTTCATAACTTTAATAAATGGTGTTATATATGTGTGAATGAAGTATTATATTTAACCCAGGACAAGTTTATTTCATGAACTTTAACACATAAGGGAATGTCCATATGTGCAAACTGAAATGCTGTATTTAACTTGGGATATAATGTTTTACTTTATGACTATAACACCTCTAGTGATATTACATATGTGCAAAATAAAATGCTGTCTTAATATTTTGTACACTAGTACCTGAACAAAAAACAATTAATTATAATCTCACTTATTCTTCTTAAAATTAAAATAATCAAAGAAATAACAGCTGACCAGGAAACAATTTTAGCTGTTATAGTATCCATGAGACAATTATTTGTTTTAACAATCATTCTTTGTCTTCAACATTCATAAATTAAAGATACTAAAACATTTCAATTTTGCAGTAAGCCCTAAAACAAAACCATGCAATTTCATTAACTTTCAAGGATAATTTGATTTAAATATCTATGCTAACTTGCAAATCTCATGGTTTCTCAGAGAACCTATATACAACTCAACTAATTTATGGGTATTCCTTATAAATGGAGAGGAAAAAGTGCAAAGTCAACTTTTAAGATTCTATATTGTTTTTCAAAAAAAAAGACAAATATTTATTTGAATTACATTTGTCATTAAGTTTAAGAAGTGTGTTATTAATTGATTGGATAATAGCTCATGGATTTAAATAATGTGTATTTGAACCTAGTGTAGTAATTTAATGAACATGCATTTTATGTTTCATTGTATTTTATGTTATAACATGTAAAGTTCATGATATATATATAATTTATTGTAACTTATAATTTATAGTAACTTGAGTACAGTGTCTGACTGGAGTCAATTTAAGGAACAGCATTTGCAGAAGAGTCTTATGATTCATACAATGAATCTATAACATATCACTATCACATGGCTTAATCTTCTATGTCTTTCTAGGGTTCTGAACTTATACTCATGTCATAATATTAGGTAATATTCTTTCATGCCATTTGGTCTATGATCAGTTGTTAGCTCAATTGTTTTCTCAATCAACTTTTATTACATCTTTTGGTATTGATTTATACTTGTAAAACAGCATGTGGCTTCATATTTAATAGATTAATGAGGGTGATTTCTTTCTAATTTATATGGAAAGTAAGCATTCATGTTATATTCTTTTTATCATTCTGTACATGGTTAATCTGCAATATAATTATAAGTTTGTTTCAGAGCTGATGTTTAATCCACTGAACATTCAGAAATTAGGCTAGTTACCTTGACGATGGTTAGAAAATCTAAGGGTACTTACTACTTGTTATTCCTTGCATGGATGAATACACCCACAGGTATATTACTGATCATCAATATACAATTTTATGTTTGAGTAGAATCTCCATACATTATATAACTTACATTGTTTCACTCCTCTTAATGTTTGTTGCACATGTTCTGTTAACAGTGATAAAAGGGCATTAAATGAATGAGGGTCACAATTTACTATAGGTAAATTATATGTTATGCCAACTCATCTGAGTTGGAGTTTAAATTTTCTTTTGATTTTATATCTCATTATAGTCCAATTTAATAGGTTTAGCAATTCCAATTGTTGTCATTGTTATTATAATTTTGATATAAGTGCATTGGTTCTGGTTTTGATATAATAGAAGTGCCATTGTCTGAATTTGAATCTCTCTCACCCTGTAAAAATAAAAATCAATGCATTTGTAATTAATTTTTAGATTATATTATCTGAAACTTGTGCACATATCCATGCACAGAAATAAGTACATGCATTAGTATTATATTTTGTTTATTTAGTTGCCCAATTAATGTACATTGTTCATGTAGAACAATTATATGTGGTTATTTTATATTATTTATTGTTTATGTAAAATTATAAATATTGTTAACCAATTACTATTTTCATATTTACTGAGTCATAAATAAATGTTAATTTGAAAACCTAACTTATTTGTACCATTTCTATTAGACATATATAGAGTTAAAAATCCAACATAGTAAATGAACCATAAATAGTACAGCACATCTTGTCCCTGATGATGATGTATACAAGATTTACTGGAAAATCCAGAAAGTATTTTAATATTAATTCTTGGGTAATTTGTGGTGTATAAAATATAATAAAATCACATCTACCTTCTGCATCACTGCTGCTCTGCTTTGTCAATTCTGGAGTATATTGAGAATCTGTTACCTCTATCAATATTTGCAACATTAATACTTAAATTGATAATAAATTGCTATAATTGAGCCTATTCTCTAATACTATAACATATATTTTATTTATTCCATTAAGAATTTCATTGCTATTGATTTGACATTTGAGTTAATGAAGAACTTTAAGTTCATATTACTCATCTTCCATTGCAAAGTATTATCTTATAGAAGATTTCTGTACTTAGAAAATGAGGATATCTGAGCTACAGCCAATTAGGTTATGAAGCTGACTAGATTTATTATCATGTAATGACTAGCAGTTTATAGATTATGCCAGTTTGTCCATGGTTGGTTGCCAGGTCTTAAGTAAATAAAATTGTTAGTTAAGATTTGGTGATAAAGTTTAAGATCTAGTTGTTAAAGAGAATTATATTTAATTAAAGATTCATACAATTTATATTAGATAACTTGATGCATAGGTAATGCTGTGATAGGTCTTCATGGTGTACCCTGGCCATGACCAGATTATGTTGTAACAGTTTTGTATCTTATCATTTAATTTCAGCCTGTTATTATCTGAGGTAGGATTTTTCAGTCACAGTTTTTGACTTCCCATGGCAGCCAATTGCTTTTTTGACTAACTTTTTGCTTACTATATATATATATGTGTCCCCTTAGATTTTAATAATTATAGGCACTTCTATTTTTTGCTAGCATTAGTATTAACTTAATAAAATATCACAGGATCCCTGGCTTCTATAATACTATTCATTAGCAAATTATCTTTCACTCCAATTATGTCATTTATAGCAAACTTGAGTAATCAATAGATGGTACATTGTAATTGTTAAAGATTCCTATCTAATGGTCTACTATCCAATATTCCCAAACTAATATCTAATTTATGGTTTTCATTAGTTAGTAGCTTTGGACCTGAAAGCAGTGCAGCTAGATGTTTTGATGTCACCTGAAGCCATATTTTACTTTTTTGCTTTATTATAGAGAACTATACCACTAAACTGAAAAAAAAAAACATATTAATGTTTTAATCTAAGCCAACTTGATAGTTCAATTGCTGATAAACAACATTGTATATACTGAGTCTTTTACATGTTTTCTTCATTGCTTATGAATACTGGGCCCCAAAAATAGAGATGTCTATAATAATTTAAAAACTAAGGACCCTATAATATGCAGATACTAAATTGGTGTCAGATTGATACAAATGAGTTGTGTTAGATTAAATACCACAATATGATTTTCAATTTGGCCTGATAACTTGATAGTAAAACAAAGGAGTAAAATATGTATGCTGAAAAAAGGAGCATTACATCCTGAAATTCCAGCTAAACTGCTTCCATATTGAAATGAACCTCTCTCATGAAAGCCATACATGAGATACTGATCTGGAGATTTGGATAGGATAACAGCAATTAGGGTTTTATTAAGCACTACCACTTTGCATTTACTGATTATTCAAGCTTACACTAGGTGACACAACTAGGATGAGAGTTTGAGAATTTGCTTTTAAACAGCATGATGTGATGTTTTGTTAATTTCAATTTCACTTTCTATAATGGCATTTGAAACAAATTTAACAATAATTGATTAAACCACTAAACACTACATGATCACCACATTTTATGTTTACATAGGCTGTTTACGCAGAGGCAAAACTCTCTTTATAAAAATGCCACTCAGATTTCAAGACAAATCTCAGATTTAAGGCTACTTACTGATGAAATCCAAATGCTAGAATCTAGTCTGGGGATATTGGATGAGTAGACAATAGATAGGGATTGTATGCACAACCCTTTCTGTATCCATTTTGCCTTGCACTGAGTGGTGCTACAGTATGGAAAGTTTTGCTTCTGTCTAATATTTGATTAAACAATATATAAGAAGAAATTTGCCTTAAGATTCCATATTTTCCAGCAAGCACTTATTATTTGACAATGACTTCAACAGAGAAATATAAGAAATTTGTATTGTTTTCACACAAAAATGAATATTCACAAAAATGGCAAATGTTAATGGTTTTTAATTATGTGTGTTTTTATTTTTATGGACATCAGATTTCAGTAATGAAGAGATTATATCATATTTTAGTTATTGAAGCAATCAAATTTTTCATCAGTTGTTTTAATTTTTGTTTATTATTATTATTTGCAAAGCAACCTTGCACAATTTGCTGTAGTTGATAGAGCAACCAATGCAGGTTTGGGAGTCCCAGGATCCATTCTGGCACTAGCAGTTCTGGTGCTCAAACTAATTATGAACTCCTGAGCAATAAAGTCATAAGCCTTTTTTTATTTGTAATGCAAATGCTTAGAAAGACATTAGTTGTACCTTGCATTAAATAAATATCATTAAACAACTCAAAATACAGCAAACCTCTCCATATAGTAGTGCCATCTTGTCCTAACAAGAGCAATCAATGGATGCCAGAAGGCTTGTGCATAAAATCCCTATCTAGTGCCTATTCATCCAATATCCCCAGACTAGTTTCTGGCTTGTGGCCTTCATCAGTGAGGAGCCTTGGATCTGAGAGCATTAGATCCTAAGATCTAGGTGCAGTGCTCTCAGATCCAAGGCTCCTCACTGATGAAGGCCACAAACCAGAAACTAGTCTGGGGATATTGGATGAGTAGGCACTAGATAGGGATTTTATGCACAAGCCTTCTGGCATCCATTGATTGCTCTTGTTAGCACAAGATGGCACTACTATATGGAGAGTTTTGCTGTATTTTGAATTGTTTAATAACAATTATTGTGCTAGTATGAGATAGTGATCATGTGATGTTTAGTGGTTTAAATAAATATCATCCTATACATAGAAAGGTGTTATGATAATTAGAAGAGAAACAATCAAAAGACACAAACCAGAAATGAAATACTCTTGATGTCCTATTAAAATTATTGAAGAACAAAAACCACAAAAAGTCTGCCATCAAGAAGATGACTTTTTTTTTTAAATAATTTTTTTAACTGAGATATTAATTTAGTGTTGTAATGGGCACATTACATTGTTTTTTTATTATTAAACATGAAAAAAATAAAAGTTCGCAAATAAAACTTTTTAAAAATTGACAATTAAAAAAATCATCTTAAACTCGTATATATATAATCACACAGATGAAAAAAATATTAAAATGAAACTTTATTAAAAATAGAAAAAGTATTTTAAAAGCAAAAACTTAAAAAGATTTAGAGATAAAAATATATCTTTAAGTTTGGAAAACAAATTAATTAATGTTATTGAAAAATGGACATGATTATTTTAATTAGTCAAAGTGAACTAGCCCTTGGGCATTTTAAATGTATAAGCAACGGTCAGATAGGAAAACAATAGAAACTAATGGCCAATGAAAGAGATCCATCGAGGAATCGGACCTCAATGGAAGGATCATCATCATCGATGATGTAATGTCCATTAGATCCTAAAGTTACATATAAAAGAAAAAGTTTGATAAAAAAATTTAGTTGAGTAAAGAAAATAGAAGAGATGTGACTATATGTTTTAGTGTGGAGTGAAGGAGAAGGGATTGAAAAGATGCACTCTTCAATCCCTTCAATCTCGTTAAAAAATGAAAGAGAAATGACATCGTTTTCCTAGATTGAGGACCATAGGACATCGAGGGAATTAACGCTGGCTCCAAATGGCATGCAACTGCAAGAAATTAGAAACTACAGACTTGTTAAAACTGTAAGAACTTTATAAAATCTAATGAACAATATTAATTTGAAAACACTAAGAACTTTAAAATATAAACTTTCCCAGTATTTAATTTATAGAAATAGAATCCTATCTGACCAAACTAAAGTCTTTATTAATTCTTTTTATTTGATGTATTTCTTTTTAAAATCATTTCCATTTATTTTTTTTTTTGTTATTTTAAGTTTTATTTATGATTGTTGTTTGTCGCTAATTTAATATTATATAAATGTTAAACTTAAGTCAGGCGTGAATGGCTATATAGATTCATAAAGTTATATTAGGGGAGGGTAATCTTAGGTTATTTGTTTTGTAGTTAGATTAGGTCAATGGATTGGATATATTAGTGTAATTAGTAGATGTAGTACGAGATTTGCATTATATGCCGCACACTTCCTTTTTGGCCTATGGAATGGGATTCATAAGTCGGCAAAATGACCGCAGTCCTTTCCTATGGAGTTTTTTTTTATTGCTCTTCATGTCGGATAGATGTAGTATTCCTATCTGATGAGAGACAATTTCTTCTCTTAACCTTTTGTGCTGCCTTATTCGTATTACATTGAATGCATCAATATATCAGCGGAATTGACGTTGATTTGATTGCGAAGTTTTGGCCTAAGGTTAAATAAGGATACATTTTTTTTTTCAAATGCAAATCTATGTAGTCTATTCATACTTGACACTCTAAATAAAATGCATTAAATTTAAGTTAGGTATGGACGTTGCATGGATTCATTATATGTTAATTATGTTTTTTGGTTTTCATATGTGATTAAAATATATAGACATTTGGTAAATAATGATATCTTACGGTAAATATCTAAAATGTATTTATTCAGATATCTTTTTAGTTATTGGTGTTAATGTGACATCTTATGATGAATGCCAAAGGGTTTCTTGTGAATTCCCTCATGCAATTACATCAATGACTTATATGTTGATCATTTATGTTTATTTTGAAATGTTTTTGACTGTGTAATCTATGTAACTGATCTATACTCAACATTTTTAAACAAACTTTTATAAACTCATCTGTGTGAACTTATAAAAATTAAAATGTAAATTTATAAAAATTAAATGTAAATTAAAATCAAAAATCAAAGTTAAAAATGTAAATTAAATTTTAAAATGCAAAACTTATACTAAAACAATTTTAAATATTATATATGTGCGTAAATAAATGATTGTGTGTATAATTACTGGCTGTGGCTTATTTTATTCTTTTTATATATTCTTAGATAAGAATTTATTATAAAATATAAATCTCTGCTATTCCACTGAGCTAGTGACAATGGGCTAATGACCGGAATCAATCAATATAATTTTTTTTTAACTTACGTATCTGCCTACTTTATAAATTTTTCTAGGTTCAAATGCCTAAATAGTGCCCTTGTAGTGTAGATTATGTTAAGTCTGACTATTCTCCAGATCAACTTGGGACGATCTTTAATAAACCATGAATGCCCTGAGCAAAAATTTTTTTAATGAAGTGTTTTATCTACCGTATATGTTAAATCTTATAAAAGCACTGCCAGAAAGAAATTGCACATATATTAAACATGAGAAAGTATAAATAATTTTAAATTGTACTTTGTTAAAAAGAAAGTCAAAAGGTTGCAATTAATATGTTTTTTTTTTTGTTGTTAATATATATTATGCTTTAGCATGTATAGGCACGCACAGCCACGTATGTTTATGATCGTAAATGTGGTACCTTACAATGAGTACTTTTGGTAATTACTTCAGTATACATTTCAATCAGTCATAAATAAGTTGGTGGTATTTATAATTGTGCTGCAAATATACATGTTTAAACCCATTATTCCTTAAAACATATTTATCTCAGTGCAACCTTCTTAAATAAATAATTTATAAAATTTGTTTCTCATGCCATGTGTAAAAATAAAATGTATAAAAAAATAGAACACTTGGGGGGAGGAGGCATAGACGTAAATGGTCCTTAGGATATCAATAGTCAACATTTTTTTTGTATATAATCTTTGTAAAAATTACTAACTGAATGTTTTTGTAAATGTTTTCATTAATCGTGTACCGTAATTACTAACCCTAAGTAAAATATTTTTTTTTGTTTATTTTTTTTTAAGCAAGTTTACTGATATGTAACGGGCACATATGTACATTACATTGTTTTTTTATTATTAAACATGAAAAAAATAAAAGTTCGCAAATAAAACTTATTTTTTTTTAAGAATTAAAAATTGAAAATTAAAAAAAATAATCTTAAACTCGTATATATTTATAATCACACAGATGAAAAAAATTATTAAAATAAAACTTTATTAAAAATAGAAAACATATTTTAAAAGCAAAAACTTAAAAAGATTTAGAGATAAAAATATATCTTTAAGTTTGGAAAACAAATTAATTAATGTTATTGAAAAATGGAAATGATTATTTTAATTAGTCAAAGTGAACTAGCCCTTGGGCATTTTAAATGTATAAGTAATGGTCATATAGGAAAACAATAGAAACTAATGGCCAATGAAAGAGATCCATTGGGGAATCAGATCTCAATGGAAGGATCATCATCATCAATGATGTAATGTCCATTGGATCCTAAAGTTACATATAAAAGAAAATTTTAATAATAACATTTAGTTAAGTAAAGAAAATAGAAGAGATGTGACTATATGTTTTAGTGCAGAGTGAAGGAGAAGGGATTGAAAAGACACACTCTTCAATCCCTTCAATCTTGTTAAAAAATGAAAGAGAAATGACATCATTTTCCTAGATTGAGGACCATAGGACATTGAGGGAATTAACGCTGGCTCCAAAGGCAAGCAACTGCAAGAAATTAGAAACTACAGACTTGTTAAAACCATAAGAACTTTATAAAATCTAATGAACAATATTAATTTGAAAACACTAAGAACTTTAAAATATAAACTTTCCCAATATTTAATTTATAGAAATAGAATTCTATCTGACCAAACTAAATTCTTTATTAATTCTTTTTATTTGATGTATTTCTTTTTAAAATCATTTCCATTTTTTTTTTTTTTTTGTTATTTTAAGTTTTATTTATGATTTTTGTTTGTCGCTAATTTAATATTATATAAATGTTAAACTTAAGTTGGGCATGAGTGGCTATATAGATTCATAAAGTTATATTAGGGGAGGGTAATCTTAGGTTATTTGTTTTGTAGTTAGATTAGGTCAATGGATTGGATATATTAGTGTAATTAGTAGATGTAGTACGAGATGGGCAAAATCGCATTATATGCCGCACACTTCCTTTTTGGACTACGGAATACGATTTATAAGTCGGCAAAATGACCTCAGTCCTTTCCTATGGAGTTTTTTTTTTATTGCTCTTCATGTCGGATAGATGTAGTATTCCTATCTGATGAGAAGCAATTTCTTCTCTTAACCTTTTGTGCTGCCTTATTCGTATTACATTGAATGCATCAATATATCAGCTGAATTGATGTTGGTTTGATTGTGAACTTTTGGCCTAAGGTTAAATAAGGATAAAAAAAAATTTTTCAAATGCAAATCTATGTAGTCTATTCATACCCGACACTCTAAATAAAATGCATTAAATTTAAGTTAGGTATGGACGTTGCATGGATTCGTTATCGGTTAATTATGTTTTTTGTTTTTCATATGTGATTAAAATATAGAGACATTCGGTAAATAATGATATCTTACAGTGAATATCTAAAATGTATTTATTCGGATGTCTTTTTAATTATTGGTGTTAATGTGGCATTTTATGTTGAATGCCAAAGGGTTTCTCGTGAATTCCCTCATGCAATTACATCAATGACTTTATATTTTGATCGTTTATGTTTATTTTGAAATGTTTTTGACCGTGTAATCTATGTAACCGATTTATACTCAACATTTTTAAACAAACTTTTATAAACCCATCTGTGCGAACTTATAAAAATTAAAATGTAAATTTATAAAAATTAAATGTAAATTAAACTCAAAAATCAAAGTTAAAAATGTAAATTAAATTTTAAAATGTAAAACTTATACTAAAACAATTTTAAATATTATGTATGTGCATAAATAAATGTTTGTGTGTATAATTACTGGCAGTGGCTTATTTTATTCTTTTTATATATTCTTAGATAAGAATTTATTATAAAATATAAATCTCTGCTATTCCACTGAGCTAGTGACAATGGGCTAACGACCGGAATCAACCAATATAATTTTTTTTAACTTATGTATCTGCCTACTTTATAAATTTTTCTAGGTTCAAATGCCTAGATGGTGCCCTTGTAGTGTAGATTACGTAAGTCTGACTATTCTCTGGATCGTTATAGTGTATCTGAAGACAAAATAAATGTATGAAAGGTGATTTTCTTACATATTCTTAATCATAATATATAGAAATAAATTATCATTTCACAGAGACTGGACAATCATAAGGTGAGTCACCAGTTGACTATTGAAGTGGTCTTGTTTACAGAACTATGTTTCCATTCAGTAATGATCTTTTATTTAAATATGTAAAATTATGGATTACAATTCTTGTATTTGGCTGAATTTCGGTTTCCGACCCAAACCAACGGTAATATCAAAAAATATGAACAGTCACAAAGTTAATATGTATAATTTATTAGAACAAATATACATATATGTTATACCATTAATAAATACAATTTTACATATAACTTAGTCAATAATGAGCTGGTCATGCTCAGATGACTGAACACATATCCAGCTATATATATTACCTTGCCTCATAGGTTCTTGTCAAGTCTCTTCTGGCTGTGTTGGACAGCTTGCCTTGAGTCGGCCATAGTCATAGCAGCTTTCAGCCCTATTGTAGACTTGCCTCACTGTGTAGATGTATTGGTAATGACTATAGTAAAAACACCTTCGCATTTAAAAGTGGTTTCAATTGAGAGCATATTCTGTCATTCAGATTAGACAGATGTTTTCTTTCTCTCTGTCTTACCTCCAAAAAGGCTGACTATTTATTGCCAGATCCCCTACCTTACTGGCAGAAATCTGATTCAGAGAGCATCATTGTCTATTGGCCTGTACTAACCAATACAGGATTTTATACAATATGTTCACACCTTGGCCATGCTTATATTTTACCCTTTGACCATGTTTAAATATTAGCTATTCACATGTTTTCACATTGGTTAGTGACAATGAGTGCTCAATCCATTTAGATAAGGATGAAATCTGGGCTTGTCCATTTCTGAAGTCAAGGTCAGATATGATTACTTTAAAATGGAAGAAGGTGGTAACCGCTGGAAGAAAAAGATTTAATATTCAATGGGCCACAGTTTGACTTTGAGAAATTATTAGAAAAGGTTAAGAAACAATTGATTTGAATTTTAATTATAGATTTTATTGTAAATGAACAATTATAATGAAATGGAACTGGTGGGATTTATTATATATATAAAAAAATGGAATAATGAAATTGCTGAGTTTGATGATATATCAAATAGAGTGCCAAAATTCTTTACTGAAAATATTACGGAACATACTTTGGTGAAATGATAAACTCTGAATCACAGGGTTTATGGATAATGGCTCACCACTCTGTCACTTTGGTATTTGACCTTCTTATGAACTCCTTAGCAATAAACCATTTGGTTATTATTATTATTATGAAGGCTCAGACAATTAAGATGTATGTCCCAATGTGTTTTATTCTGATGAAGGAATAAAGAATTTTTGGTAGATGTGTAAAAAACGTTTGATGAAATCAAATAACATTTTTAAAATGTGATAAAAAAAGAATGGTAAAATAGAAGACAATTAAGATATGCTGTAATGTTTGTAAAACTGGTTAGGAAAGCACAAATGAAAGTGGAAAAACTTTTGTGAAATTTGTTTAAGAAAAATCGCATATTATGATTTTTGCTTTTTTGAAAAAATTTAAATAGATATGGAAACATCCAAATTAAATTATAATAGAACTAATTATAATTTGACTGATGTAAAATATGTATTTCAACACTTTAATGTATATAATAGATGCAACACAAAAATTCATTGACAAACGAAATGAAAGATAAGATTTAATGCAAAGCCAGAGAAACAAAAGCCATTTAAAAAACGATGTTAAAAATTCATACTTGCATTAATTAACCATCATGAGGTTCTTATACTGCTCTTAAGACTAAATTGTTGGTCTAATACAACTTTTAATATTTCTATATACATGGCTTGCCTACCTCATTTATATGTATACATTGAAACTTTCTTATAGATAATGTTATCCTATCATTGATTGATTTTGTATCCACTCTAATGTGTAAATAAAGTTTGATTTTGAAAGTAAAAATTGATATCCCTAAGATTAAGAAATATTCTAAAGCAGTCAAAGCAGAACTTGGAAATTGTTTTTTAAAATGATTATAAAGGTATTAAATAGACATTAAAATAGAAATCATATAATATTCAAATACTAGTAAAGTATCTTTAACTTATACAAATTTTTTTTCATGACATGGTTTTACCTAGTCCGCAAATAATTATTCTCAAATGAAAAGCAATTAAAACGTAACATATTTATGTTCGACAGGTTAATCATTCCCATAACTCATTTTAAATTCAACCTACATTTAATATCAAAGGAAGTTTTCACAAAATATATAACCTCAGAATCAAAAAGACTAATCAAAATTTCTCCTCTTTTTAATTCAATTTATATATATAACGAAGAATTAATGAAATTCGAAAATAGTATTTTTTTTGTTTATTCTGAGACTATCAATCATATGAAAACTTCGTTTGATATTAAAGGTAGTAAAATTTCAAATAAATTAGGGAATAGGTTTACCTATTGTATATAAATGTATTATGTTTCAGCTAATTTTCAATTGAAGAGACCTTTTGGGGCAATAGACAAAAGCAATCCTGACAAATTTTTAGGATAAGTTTGTTATTTTACTAGTATTTTAAGGCTATATAATTTTCTACATTAATTTTATTAAAGTGTAGCATTAGAAAAAATTTAATTTTAAATAGAGTTTGAAGATAGTTGAAACATGATATCCAATATAAACGTCACTGTTTCTATGATAATGACAGCTAGATCGATTAGGAGTACAAAATGAAGTAATTCCTCGTACTGAATTTGAAAATGACAAGGCTATGTATGAAATAAAGGAAGAATGTGAAAATATTAAAAATTATTCACTTAGAATAACGGAATATTTAAAATTCAGTATTATGGTATGAATAAAAAAATAATGATAATATAAAAAAATGTGTTTGTGGATTAGCCAAGAAATCTATAGAAGAGAACAGAATTCACACAAGTAGAACATATCTTGATATTAAAAGGATATTTCATAAATAAAAAGAAAATGACACTATCATTAAAAAGAAAGACAGCATCATGACATATATGAAAGAATTTTTTTTATAAAAACTATACCATAATAAAATAAGAAGCAAAATATTTTTTACAAATTACTGCCACAGTTTTTAAAATGTGGAGCATTTTAAATGAAGAAGTGAGCTATGAAGTCTATGGGAAAAATCAAGAAACGATAGAATTATTATCTAAATCTTATAAGAACAGGTAAAGAAATGAGAAAAATGTATAAGATGATAAGAGAAACACAGTGACGGTATATGTATATAAAAATTTTTATGGTGATTAGAGTTCTGTATCATCAAAATACAGATTCCAGTTATTATCAGATTTCAAAAAATAATTATCAAAATGCAAGAAAAAAAAAAGACTACATGATGGCACAATTAATTTTGACTTTGATAAAGTATATTTCAAAAAAATGGTATATCACCAAAACGTTTTATCTCAGTATTAAGGATAATATTTTGCAGAATAAAATAAAGAATTTAGCAATAAAACTAAATGAAAATTAATTAAATCATCTGAAGTTTTCAGATGAAATAATTATCTTTAGCCAAAACTGCTATTTATGGCTTCAGGAATTTTTCAAGAATTGTCAAATGGAAGTAAGAAATAAAAAATGAATATAAATGTTGAAAAAAGACTAAAGCAATGTTCAGTGCTTTTTCACAGAAGAAGATAAAAATAATTACTGATACTAAATTAAAAGAAATGTGGATGGAATGCTTTTACTAAATAACCTTATACTAAAAAAATATGTAACTGAAATGATAGGTTCATTACATCTCAGTTTGAATTCTTATCAGATATATAACACAAAAAATTTCAAACCATACAATGAAATATGGAAAAATATATATATAGAGAGAGAAAGGAACAACAGATCAGTTGAGTAAAGAAACAGGTATCATTCATATCATACAAACTATTAAGAGTCTGAAATGGAGCAAGTGTAAGATCATCATAATCTATGGACAATCAATATCTTAAACTTAATCCTAAATGAGTGTAAAATGCTAGAAGCAGGCTATATGTGAAAATGATAGGTAGATGGGAATGTTTGCTGAAGACAAGTGAGAAGAATTTATGAATTGTAAAAATGGGATTCCATTTGAAAAGACTTTCATTCTCCAGTAAATCAATAATTGTTCAAAATGATGAAATGATGATATGTTTTACTTAGAGTTTTTGATTGTTGATGACTATGTGGACAAACTTTTCATTTTTCTCTTTTTGTGTACTCATGTTTTGCTAGCTTTAAAAAATATATTTTACTGATCTTCCAGACATCTGCATATGTTACTTTTTGTTTGTCATTTTCTACAGTATATTTTATTACTGCTGAATGTATATCTATGTTTAAATGAAGATTGTCCAGAAATATGGATATAAGTGACATATTATCCAGGTTCATTGTAACAATATACTTAATATTTTCTGTTCTTGTTTTCTATTGGTTTAATTTTAATCTTATTATATATCAATGCTTGCAACACTTCTATAATGTGTTTTTTTAATAATAACATTCATTGTGTAGCTAATAAACAGTGTAACCCAGCCAAATGCTGGTTCATTAGTAGTATGAATCATACATTGTGAACTTGGATATGTCATTTTTATACATAAACTTATGGTCTAATATAACAAAATAATTATTAGATTACATGGAATTATTATTGCAAGAAATAGCATAAAGAACCTCTTAAATGTTAATACTAAGTCATTATTAGTCAACAAAGTGCAATAACATTTTGTAGGCTGTTAGATGTTTAATACACTAAGAAATTAATAAATTATTAATTCTGAAAGAGTAAAACATAAATGTTATTTCAAATATCTAACAAGAAACAAGTAAAATAGGCATTACTTTATTTTCTAAAGTATAACAAATAGGTTTCATTTTAATCACTTGCAAAAGATAAAATTACTTATTAAATAGGCAAAACTCACTATATATATTGCCACAAACAGCAAGTTATACACAAGCATAAGAGGTGGTAGTTATGTGATACTTATTAAATATAAAGATTTAACACAGTAGCAGCTTTCTACATACAATAATGTCATCTATTAAAAGACCATAGTAATCACTGAATACTAGAAGGTTAGTGCATTAAGTACCTACTAGTGTCTACTCATCTAATATCCCCAGATTACTATTTAGCCTATGTTTTTCATCAGTGACAAGCTTAGGTTCCAAGAGCACTGCACTTAGATCTTTGGATCTAATGCATCTCTCCAGCATCCATACTTTGCCTTTTTAGTTAACTATAAAGCTAGCCCTAGGTGGCAATATTGTATGGAAAAAATTATTACTGAATTAATGTGAGCATAGTAAATTATAATCATGTGATGTTATAGAGATTTACTGTGTAAACATAAATGAAACATAATTATTGTGAAAGAAAATAATGTCATATTTACATTATTATTGTTAAATATTTGAAATACAATTATATCTTACACAACATTGATGTCTGAATTTGTTAATATATTTAATATCTAATAACTCACAAAAGCCACATTCTTTTCTTTTGGCTTGAATAATGATTTGGTCATTAATATTTGCAAGAATTCACCACTGATGTTTCTCATGTTAAAATTTCAATGTGATCTAATAATTATTTTCAGGTTATATATATATATATATATATATATATATATATATATATATATATATATATATATTCCACTTTTGTTAGAAGGAGGTTACCTTGACAACAGTTTGAAATTGTTGATTGTTAACTATATTACGATTGTCTAAGTGTTGACTGTTTTCAAATGGCTATATATATATATATATATGAAAAGATTGATCTGGGGTTGAATCAGAATAAATTTTTTAAATTTTATCAGATATGTGAAGATTTTTAAGGATGCTTATTAATTTTGTGAAAAGATCAGATTATATTGTTATACATGTCAATATAATTATATATCACTAAACTCAATATTCATTATGTGGGTATTTATCTTCAGTAAACATCAAATATGCATCCCAATGAGTATTCTCTTCTCTTCATTGTTATTCCTCAGATGAATGTAGAAAATGTTATCCCTGTAATAAATTATTTAATATCATTTTAATTTTATAAATTTTTATACATATGTTGATAAATAAGAAAATTAATGTAGTGTATGGTTATGGATATAAGGTGATATTGAAATTGATATTTTGAACACACAGTGAAGAGACCAGTGCTACTAAAAAACTTTGAAGGAAAAGAAAAATACATTATCATATAGTCATTTACATGTGTAATGGATAGATGAGATTAACCATGAATTCCATGAGATGTTGTCTATGGCTCAAAATCATAAATTATACAGGGGAACAATGAAATTCTTTACATGATGCCACCCCATCTTGAAAATTACTAATCAAGCTGATAGTGTTTATTAATTATAAAACTGGGCAATACATACTAAAATTAAATTTAAAAAGATTGAGTTCTGAACAATTTATGAAAACGGGTACAAAAGGATTAATAGAAAGTGTCCACAACAAGAAATCATTTACTATACAATCTTCAGTATTTATTGTGAAGAATGAAATGAACTTGTTTTAGAACTGGACATCAAATGCAGCAAGAGCCATTCCAACTAGTAGATAATTAGTAGTGTATATCAATTCTCAACTGAAGACTGATCAATAATGAGAAGTGCCACCTTTGTGAATTAGTTCAGTGGTAGTGTCAAATGCTGGAGAGTATTCTTATATTGATTTTAGTTCTGGCATATCTGGTCCACAAACTTCTTATAAACTCTTAATCAATAAAGTCATATGATTATTTATTTAAAAAATCCTCAGAAAAAAATGTAATTTGAGATGGAATAATTCATAAAAAATGGGCAATTGTGGAAAAAGAGTTTTTGTGGGAAAAGATTGTCTTTTATCTATAATGATCTCCAGAGACACAATGTTGCTCTACTCCTATTATTCTTTTTTATAACCAAAAGATATGTATTAAATTTTCGTAATTTTTAATTCTATCTTTTTTCTGATTTTAAATAGTAAGAAAAATTCTCTGAAAGTTGTTTTCAGGAGAAATAGTGAGTTTCCTTCACATTTTAAATGATTTTTTACTTAGATTTGTTTGAAAGAATTTGTAATTTTCATATATAGATATACAGATCTGTGTAGATTTGTGGAGTCGTAGAGATTTGATATTAATGTATCCTGAACTGATTCTTAAGTTTTCACTTACGGTGCTCCATAATCGTATATTCTGAGTAAATTAAGCTTCATCACTGAAATGTAAACATCTATGTGTAATTATATCCCTGTTTATCTCATACAAGGATTATTAAATATAACTTTAATATATTTTCTCTATGTAAGAAACAATAAAGTTATTGCATATAGATGATCAAAATCTTGTAATAATTTGTATTTATGGAGAAGAGTGTTAATCTATGTGATCGCATGTCTACCTAATACATATTTAAGTAAATCGAAAAATTTAAACTCTGGATTTTTCAGCTTATTCGTTCTCCATTCCAAATAACAGATTCTCATGACCACATACATGCTAAAAAGATACATGTGTATCGATTGCTTGAGATAAAGTAGTGGATGAATAGCCTGAAAAATCCTGAGTTCAAATCCCTCTACTTACATATATAATAAACATTCATCATAAACAAGTTTCTTACTGCCTTAGAATTAATACTTATATATATATATATTGTATAGATCCATGAGTAAAAACTGGTAAAACGCATTTATTAAAAACCTTCCTTTTCAAACACATAGGCATATTTCCTTTTAGTATCAAGTTATTTCTACCAAAAGCACTCCAACCAAGTTTAATTCTATGATTAATTTTATCCATTATGTTTCCATCTGTTTTAATAATCTGATCAAGGTATTTATAGCCGTTAACTACTTCTAACTCATTATAATCAATCTTTATTTTCATATTTTGAGAACATCCATTAAACATTACTTTAGACTTTTTAACATTTATCTTTAGTCCTACTTTCCTACTTTCATCTGATAACTCCTGCAACATTTCTTGCAGCTCTAAAGCATTATTTGCAGAAACAATACATCATCTGCAAGATGTAAATGGCTTAAATAATCTCCATTTACTTTCACTCCTTTAGCTTTCCATTTTAATCCACAAAATACTTCTTACAGCACAGCACTACTGAGACTTGTACACTTAATAGAAGAGCAATACAGAGACTTCAGACCACCCAAAAAAGTATGGAGAGATGCAAGTTGGGAGTAACAAAAAAGATTGAAAACGCAATTTATGGTAAGAAAATAAACAAGTGTTACTGACCTCATTGAAAAAATTAAAAGAGTGAAGTGGAGTTGGGCTAGATATACTGCTAGAAGAGATTATAATAGATGTACAATTGAAATCTTAAGCTGGATTCCAAGAGCTTGTAAAAGACGCGGAAAGAGAACACATGTGAAATGGATAGACAAAATAAGAAAGTGTGCAGGGGTGATGTGGAGAAGAGAATCTAAAGATCAGAGAAGATGGGTTCAACTTGGAGAGACCTTCATCCTGCAGTAGATTGATAATGGTTGATGTTGATGATCATATATTGTATAGATAATAGCAGTGAATGGTTTAACTAAGGTTGCCTATTATTTTAAAATTCATTCATACGTTTTTAAATTTTTATTTTGGTAAATATTTTTTTTGTGCTTGTAAAAATCATTTTAAAATCTTAGCTATAAATTTGTGTGTGATTTTTTTTTTATTAAAATAAATCATCCTTCAATGTTTTATCGTTTAAAGAAGCCACGTAAGACAATAAATAACGTTTTGTCATATTTTCTGATTCTTTTCAAAATGATTTTAGTTTTGTGGCTTGATTGAAATATCTTTTGAATATTGCAACCATAATTTCCTCTCTCCCGAGGTAAGTGTTTTGTGTTTACTTTAGCGATAATCTCATTAGCTTATTATCTCTATTGAATTATAATCTTTTTACGGAGAAATCATTACATTTTTTCCTCTTTGTTTGAGTTAATTTAAACCTTTCACAGAACCTATTTAATATTTTTTTTTCTTTGGTAGCGAACATAAAATTTCTAATTTTGCAATTATCGTTATATTTTTGTTCAATTATATAACTTTAGGCTGCACGTCAGTCCCCCCCCCCTCCGCTAATACCAATCTTATTTTAATGATTACATCACTAATTTATCTCATTACCAAAATCTTTCATTTATAACCAAATTTATCAAACTTTGATTGACGTTTTAAAGTTTCGCTTGAGATATTTGCGCTACCCTCTACTTCTCCACAGGTAATCTTCTGTCCAGATGGCTTTTTTTAGGAATCACAAAGCCTCTTCAATTTAAACTAAGATTTTGATTTAATTTGTTCTGTTTTTTTTTTTTTTATGATAAACCAACTAATTATACCATTTTATATTCTTCCTTCAGATCTTATTTAGATCCTAATTTCAAGTTATCACCAATCTTCTAATAATTATCAGAATATAAACACACCCAAAAAAAATCTATTAAGATATTAAATATCTTTAAGTCCATTAGGTCTTTTTGGTTTATTATCCTATTCAGTGATCAGAAAAATTTTAATTGTTTTAGAGGGGGATAGATGATATATATTGAAAGAAAGGGGGCTATATTGGTTTAACCATGATTAATAGTCATTATTATGCAATCAGAAACAATTTTCTTCTTATTAAAGTAAATTTATAATTCATTGTGGATTTCATTCCTCCTATTATTAGTCCAGGTAGACTTACAATCCAGATTTGATTTTACGAAGGCCGTATTTACAAAAAAAAAAAAAACAGCAATTAAAAGAAAAGAACTTTGTTTGATCAAATAATGCAAGTTGTTTTTTTTTTTTTTTGGTTACATTTTTTTTTATTAGCTTGAAAATTTTTATTTATATAAAAAAAACATTTTTAATGATTTCATTAAAATATAAATCGATTTCCTATATACTAGACTATATTAGTGATTTATAAAAAAAAATATAGAAAAAGATTGTGTGTGCGGTTGGGGGTGAGTCTGATAAGGGAAAGAAAAATATGAATAAAACCCAAAATATTTTTATATTATAGTAAGTAAAGTGTCAAATCATTCCGCTTCACTACAATTGTTGTTTTTTCAGCAACGCCACCTTGTGAAAAAAAGATAAATCTGGATTTCAAACAGCTAGCCACATGCACTGGGTCTGTTTTTTTTTTTTTTGTAGCAAATAGATTTAACTGAATATGATGATGCCCATAAAATATTTGAGATTTCACGAGTAATTTAAACGATCTACTGCATTTGAAGTTATATATATATATATAAGTGTACAAATATTTTTACAGATTTTCAAGACAGTAACCATAAGAAATGTTACCCTTCACTACCAGAGTATCTAGAAACATAGCACAAACAGACAAATGTTAGAACTTTCGCCATCATAAAGTAAAACAATATTTAAATTTTCATATCAAATTTGTTTCATACTTTTTAGTGTAGCATTCATGTAATGTATGCAAGATAACTATAAAATAATTAATTCATTAGTATTACTGTAGAACAGAAGCAAATTTCCCAATGCAAAAAAAAAAGTATTCCTCCATTTTATTATAAAGAAACAATTAGAAAAAAGATAATTTCAATGTAATTAGGCAGTGTTGGTGTTTTCCTATCTTGTTTCAGCTCTCTCTATGTAAAGATAAATAATCACTTACCAACCAGTAAGAGTATGGATACAATATACAATCATTTGACAATTTAAAAAGAAAGTACCTAAGCTTGCTTTAAAATTGTTAGCTACTGAAAAGTATACATATTTTTCTTGGATTCAAACAGCAAATCATGGACTTTGTTTATCATCTATTATATTAAATCTTACAGTTTTTGTAATAATTATACTGTATAAATTTATTATTTCATTAAATTTCTAACTAACTTCAAGCAAGTTGAAAATGAAATGTGCATATTCATGTATTAAGTATAAATACAATTAATCCAAACCATTTCCAACACTTTTTAGCAAAACTCTTTATTTGGAGAAATTCATCCATAACTCTGAAAAAGACTGCAGGACAGTTGAAATGTAGGTATATGTATATATGTACAAATAAAGAGTTTGCTAACAAGTGTTCAAAATGGTTTGCATAAATTGTATTTATAGGATGTTAGAGCAAATAAAGAAAAGTGTGATTTTGGTATTAAGTATAAACTTATGTTATATACTAAAATATCATTGCTTCTCATTAATATAAAAGATATTAGTATTTTATAATTGAATAAAATACACACTTCTATATTATACTTTTCAAATTAATTTTTGTTTTAATTTTCTTCATATAATACATTAACAAGATGTCTGATAAAGGTTTCAGTCAGCTAAAATGATTAGAGAATTAAAAGAAAAGAAAAAGGTGCTTTATAAAATGGAAAAAAAGAAGAAGTGTATATTACTATATCATATAGAATTGATCATTTAAAAAAAGTAAAAGCATCATTTTATGATGTAGGATTAAATTGTAAAGCTAATTAAAACAAACCTATTAATAATCATTAGGTCTCACCATTGCATTAATCTACTTTATGACCAATTTAATTTACTGATTGGCAATAGATAATTTTTATAACTGTAGACTTACATATGCTTATTTAACTGATAGTTGACTTAACATGTCAATACCACAAGGATGACAACAATCAACTTCTTGATTAATTTTAAAAATGATGTAGTAGTCTGTAAAACTTCCTATTTGTCTGAAGGTTTGTAATGATGCTATATTATAAGATGTGATATGTTGGACTATTTCCATCATTATGAGTGAATGTTGAATGTATAGAAAATTTTAAATTTTATTTAAACTTTCCAATACAAACAACTTGTTAGTAATAACACACAAATGGACAATACAGGTTAGTAATTACACAATGATTTGAGTAGTATTATTTTCCACTCTTTTTCAGGTGTTGCTGGCCTATATGCACAGTGACAATATTAGCTTAAAAGTTGAACTCACACCTTTGGATTCTTGAATATCAAATTGAAATCAAACACTCTACTAACTGGACCTTTGACAGAATAGCTCAGTTGGTGGAATGTTTGCCTTAAATTCGATATTCAAGAATTTAAAGGTGTGAGTTCATCTTCTGTGTGAATACTGTCACTGTGCATATTAGGCCAGCAATACCTGAAGAATAGTGGAGAATAAAACTACTCAAATCAATGTGTAATTACTAACCTGTATTGTTTATTTGTGTGTTATTACTAACAAGTTGGTGTATTTAGAAAATTTAAATAAAGTTTAAAATTTTCTATACATTCAACATTCACTCATAAATGATGGAAATAGTCCAACATATCACATCTTATAATATACCATCATTACAAACCTTCAGACAAATATGATGTAATAGTGTTTTTCTTGATTACAGTAATATTTTTTTTAAGTTTATTGCTTAAAGTCAATCCAATTATAGATCCAATAATAGTCAGAATGCAGATGTTCAGTTATTTATGGTTTGATGCTGACTATCAGTGGATTGTGACACAGTCTTACAGCTATCAGTGTTCAACTTCTTATAAACAATAAACCACCCAATTATATGATGGTTTTCAGATAATATTAGCTGGAGGGTAATGGTTCCATATTAGTTTGTTTAATTTACATGAATGTCAAGTTATCTGTAAATATAAAGATAGTTGTGTCCCAGTAAAAAGATGATGATTGCTTGTCTTACCAAGGCATGTGTTATAAAATATAACAGTGTGTTTCATAGTTTAATCCATGATTGGATAATGCCTTGAGATTAAATTTTGTTTTATGTTGAACAAAACAATTACTGAAACATTTGAAACAATTCAAACTTTACATGGCATTTAGATAGCACTGACATTTACATTCTATTAGTTAGTCAAACTTAAAACATCCAAAAATACTATTAATGAGGCCATTGCATCTACTGTAAATATAGTTATATCTAAAACTAGGGTTTATATTCAAGAACAATTGTATGCTCTATATGCTTTCACACAGAAATAATAACAATTGTCAAATATTATCAATAATTTCTAATGCACTCTGCAGAAAAACAAAATTAAAAACTAAAATCTTTATTACTGATTAATAATAATGATTTATAACTGGAAAGACTCTCCATACAGTAGTACAACTCAGTGCAAACCAGAGTAATTAATGGATGCAAAAAGGTTTGTGCATAAAATCCCTATCTCATCCAATATCCCCAGACTAGTTTCTAGCTTGTGGCTTTGATCAGTGAGGATCCTTGGATCTGAGAGCACTGCACAAGGATTGCATTTGATCCTAAGATCTAGATGCAGTGTTCTCAGATCCAAGGCTCCTCACTGATAAAAGACTAGTCTGAGAATATTGGATGAGTAGGCACTAGATAGGGATTTTATGCACAAAACTTCTTGCATCCATTGATTACTCTGGCTTGCACTGAGTGTTGCTACTGTAATCAAGAGTTTTGCATATTTTAACAGCTTGAATAAGCATAGTAAATGGGGACCATGTGATGTTTAGTAATTTTATACTTGACTTGTGGTTTTTTATATTTGTTTGCAGTTGTGGGATGTAAATATACTTGAATATTAAAGAGTTTATTGATTTTTAAATAATGTGTTAAAAGATAAATTACTACAGACTTTAATTTTTAAAATTCTAAGTGAAGTATAAGATATTTTCAATACTAATTGTAAAATATGAAAAAAGATCTGCTTAGTATTTTGGTCTGCAGCTCTCCTATTCGAGATTATGTTACTGATGCTTACAATTTTGGTCTACAGCTCTCATACTCAAGATTATGTTACTGATATATAGCGACGAGATTAAGGTTTAAAGCTTTCCATATAAATGACATTATAATATAAAATTGATAGCTTTGAAAAAGAAAAGTTGCGTTTATAACTTTTTTTTAATTAAAATATAACATTTCATAAAACAATGTAAACAATATACAATGTCTTTGATATTTTGTCTACTTCATTTCCTATTCATGAATGTTAACAATTTATTCAAAACCAAAAATAAATCGAACATTTAATTAATTTTACTTATATAATTACATTAAAGTAATTAGCTTTTTTGAAAACTATATTTAGTTATAAAAATCAATTTCAGCCAATGTAAGAGTTGACGATTGAAAGCAGTAATATATTCTTAGCTTGTTGTTTTTAATAATAGTGTATGCTACGTTATGATTTTAAGTAAGTATACTTCCATTTCCGTTGACATATATAGAGAAATAAGTATCAAAAAAAGGCCAACGACAAAAATTAAAGCTGATACAGATATGGTGATGAATAAATATAAAGAATTATCATCTTTTTAATCATGCACAGTGTATTTTATTATGGCTTCCAAGACTGAAGTATTTAAACATTTCAAAAATAATTTCATTTGTTATCATTTTTTAAAATTATACTCTGTTCAGTTTGGAACAGTGGTATAACATCCAACTTGGGTTCAGAAGATCCCAGGATCAAATGTAGTGTCTGCATTCTGGCAGTCTAACTTCTTATGATGTTCCGAGCAATAAGGCCACTAGCATTCTTTTCTTCTTCTTTTTCAAATTTATTTACATTTAAATTCATGTGCTTTATCTATTTATTATATATTTCAATTTTGAATTTTTTAGTAAAGCTTTGATTAATATATAGCCATGACAAAATAAGCAATTTTTTAGTAAATAACTTTAGTTCTAAATATTTGTGTGTTGACATCAAACAAGTCATTATTATAGTTTTAATGTTATACTGGCAGCTATTATATTTGTGTTGATTGTTGACAGTGCTCCAAGGAAGCTGTCAAAAAAAAAATTCCTGAAATTCAGGTATTATGTAAAGCAATTTATTGATTTTTTCATGATGATAGCAGCCATAGTAAAAATGTGTTGCACATGACGGCTAAAGCCAACATCCCTTTGTATTTATTTACATCTCATTTTAAATACATTGCCTTATTTACAGTAAATATTATTAGAGCAAAAGTAAACCTCTGATAATGAACTATTTTTTAAATATTGAAAATCTCCACACACTAGCAGTAAGATTTTAAAAAACTTAAGTGAATCACTTAAGTTTAGAGCATATTTGTATATACTCCAACTCGCACAGACCATGTTTAAATAAGGGCTTGAGTCTATTGTGTGCCTATAATCAAATATTGAATTGTACAAATTTAGTTAACCTATCACAGAAGAAAGACAGTGTCATATCAGTCTTACCATAGGTGGTTAAAAATGAGATGCTGTCTTTCTTCTGCAATAGGTTAACTCAGTTTGTACAATTCATTATTTGATTATAACATCTGGCACACAATAGACTCAAGCCCTGATTTAATCATGGTTAGTGAGAGTTGGTGTATATATAAATATGATCTAAACTTAAATGATTCACTTAAGTTTCTTAAACTTTTACTGGTGGGTGAGTGCACGAGATTTATAATATTTAAGAAATAGCATATTATTGGAGGTTGATTTCCACTTTAATAATTTCAAAATTTTCACCACTTTATAATAATAGATTTACAGTATATATATATATATATATATATATATATATATATATATATATTAGTAGTAATCCATGTTCTGTGAGGTTTAGTGCATTGAGTATTATGATCTGAAATTCAAGATTCATAAAACACAGCATTATAATGCTTAACTTTTGACACTTCAACTTCTTATGAACTGTGGTTATTATATGGTAAAATTTCTGAAAAAGATTATAAAATAATTTATGCTTATGAAATATTTTAATATTGAAACTAAAAATTAAACTTTGATCGGCTTTACAGATCGGTATGAATTCTTCTCATGATTATGCATGTTGTTAAGAGGCATTTACCATTCTTTTATTAGTGAACCCAAAACAAATGTTTAAGATTTGTTGATGGTAACACCAATAATTTTTAAATTCTAACTGATGTTATCTCATATCAGACTTAAAAAAGTGACAGAAAGTATATAAAATCAAATAGTTAATTTCATGTAAGTAATGTGATGTTTAAATACCAGAAGTTAAAGTATGAGTTCGGGTCCAGGAAATTTGAATATTTCAAGACCATCAGCCCTGAGTATGTGGTGGAATATAAAAGAAAACAATATATTGCTCTTATATTTGTTTTCTGATGGAATGATCATTTTATCAGAAGCATAGTGAAGTGACACTTAGTTATGTTGTTCTATTAAAGAAAAAAAAATGTTTTTTTTTTTTTTTACTATTATTATTGCTATATGAAAAAAATATTAATCTGTTAAGCTCAAGAAAAAAATTGTAAACTTTAAATCTCTAAAGAACATTTCATGGCCATTAATAATTTATATTAGTCATTCATTAGACTAGAGATTATTCAATAATCAATAATATTTCTGTAGTCTAATTTTCACTACATAATTTTCAGATAAGGTAGAGGCAGGTTTCTATGCACTTTTAACAATTTGTGAAGGGATATAATCATAAACATATGATCATAGACATGTGAAGATGTATGATATCTAATATGCACATTAGATGCTAAACCAGCACTCACCAGTTGGCCTAGACTACAATCTCTTACACAAATCTGCAAATTACAATAGTTTAATTGATAATTGTCAAACATGATGCTCTGATAACTTTAACACAAATCACTTAATGAAAGGGACATTAATGTTTTTATTAGACATTCATTAGACTAGAGATTATTTAATTTACTACACCACTCCACACAAAGACAGGACTGGTTTCTATTCACTTGAACACCTTGTGGAAAGATGTAATCATAAATATATGACCAAAAATATGTAAACAAGATCTATGATTCCCAATTTTTTTTTGATGAGTCAGCCCTTATCATTTGGCACAGACTAAAATCACTTACACATTTCTTTATCATTGTCCAATATATTTTATATAGCAAATTATTATAGTTTAGCATGTTTGACACTTATCAATTAATTTATAGTAAATGTATATATATATATAAAAACTGAAATACAGGCTTATTATATAAAAAAAAAATATATAATATATATATATATATATAAATATATATATATATAACTGAAATACAGGCTTATTATATACCTTTATCAATATATGTAATATATAGGGTATATGAACACAGACTTTCACATGACCCACCACTTTTATCTCATATCACTGATACACTTGAACACATATATTCTGAAAAAATAAATAATCACCAATATATGTATTTCATGCTAAACCAGCAATCATCAGTTTGTCCAGATTATCATCTCTACACATTTATGCAATAAGTGCTCAGATATATATTAAGTAGACAATCTTCATACTATAATGGACAATCCATTAAAGTATGAAGATTGGCTATCTTAATATATATCACGTATAAAGATTGGTTACTTTATTATATATCTGAGCACTTATTGCATATATGTGTAGGGATGATAATCTGGACCAACTGATGATTTCTGGTTTAGCATGAAGTACATATATCGGTTAGTTATTTTTTTGGCATATATGTGTTCAAGTGTATCAGTGATATGAGATAGAGTGGTGGGTCATGTGAAAGTTTGTGCTCATATATCCTATTTATATATATTGTAACAGGATGGGATTATCAGGATGGTTGTACCTGGAGTGATGGCAAAAAATATTTCAAAGAATAATAAGTAAATATTAATGTAATTTTAAACTGAGATGTTATTAAAAAAATATTTAAAGTAATGTTTAACATCCAAAATATTATATATTAAAGAGAGCATGAGATCAAAAGATCTCTATGAGATTAGCCAGCTACTCCTCAGAGCAAATATGATTAACTATACATAGACCAGCATTATAAATAAGTAAAACTAGTCAAAAGTAATACTCAACATAACCATTCATCATCATGAATGATCAACAAAAATATTCATCACTACAATAAATCAACAGTCCATCTTGTTACTGAATTTGAACAATACAAAATGTAAATCAAAAGTCAATGGTGTGACTGGATTGAAAATGAGTCTTCTGTAGACCAGACTATCTATTTAGCCCTTGTAAGCTTGTGATTGATTAATGAAGCATAACTTTGGATGCACCTTTTATGTGATAATCCACTAGAATATATAATCATCAAAACAATAATTCTGGGATATTAAAACATGCTGATCATCACCAATGCTCTGACCACTTAATTTATATTGGCCAAATATAAACTTAAAGCCTAATAAAGAGTAAATTAAATAAACTAAAGTGCAGGGTGTTTGAAGAATATATTCTTCATGCCAAAACAGGACCCATGTCTACTGAATGTCCCTAAAGCACCAAGTACATCCCCATTTACAAATTCAGCCTTTGCTCAAATCTAGCTCAGAGAATATATGCTCTATTACTGTTATGTGACCAAGAGATTATGCAATACAATTTTTAACAATTGAATAAAAGTTTATTTACAATAAAAAATGAAGTTAAGGTCTCTACAATATGGCTCCACAATTAGAAGCCTTCTGATTTTGATTAACATACAATAAAATCTATCACATTTGTGATTTACAAAATTACTATACACAATTCAAGTTATCATGATTTACAATTATGTTTCATTAGGTTTACTTAAAACTCATTCAGCACACAGGCATGTGGTTTGATATAAAATAAGCATGTTTGAATTGACATTTATTAATAAAAAATGACTAAAATTTTATATATGTGTTTATCTGGCATACATTGGTATGTGCAAAACAATTGACATATATATATATAATACAATTGACATATATATATATATATATACATGCACACACATGTCGGCATGTAACTTCTGAACATATTTAAATTGTCCTACAATAAATCTTTCTAGTTGTCACTTTCAAATTGTCAAAATAATAAATGACATTATTTTTTATAGTATGTAATAAAATATTTAACATACATGTGTGTCCATATTTAATTGAAAGCACACACTAACATTTACCTATTTTAATTTGTTACAATAATAATATTTTTCTAATTAATTCAATAATAAAAGTATATAAAATTTACACATATATGGGTGTACACAAAAATATAGATATGAATCAAGTTCTACAATAATAGTTTATGGTTTATTTTTCTTTCTAAAAAAAATATAAAGTTTATAAGTTTTTTATTTTTCTTTAAAAAAATGTATTATCAACTTTTTTTTTCTTTCAAAAATGTAACAGTCAATCTTGACCATTGTTGATTGAATAATTAGAAATGTTTTTAAAATTAAAAATACAGATTCTAAATATTTTCACTTATTCTCTTAAAAAAAAAGCAAACAACGTCTATCAATTAAATTTTCATTTTTAGATGTTTAATTAAAGCAAAATTGTTCTTTAAAATGTCATTTTTAATATATAATGTTACTCACCAGCTATATATATACAGTTATCCATGCTTCTCTGCATACATAGATAATAAAAGTCAGATTTATCTATCAGTCTTTTACCTACTATATTCTATAGTAGTATTTTTTCTCCAGCTATATACCCAAGTCTGGGTATATCACGTTAAATTTAAACTTTTTTATTGTAATGATCACTGTGTGTGTATAATAGCAAACATTGTTCAACACTTATGATTATGTATAATAAATCAGTGTATATGCACATATGTAATATTATTTTTTAATAAATGTAAATCATGCTGTGTGTGTAACAGAAACCTACATATATGCTGAAGATAAATAATGCTATAGATTTAAAAGCATTATAAACTTTGTTTTATTTTAAATTTTATTATAGTGTTAATGTAGAAATTATATCACTTCACATATAAAGATAAATTTTAGTTTAAATGTGTTACACATAGGTAAGATGTTTACGACTTTTAAAATCTGTTTTTTAGTAATAATAAAAAAAAACAGATATGATTAAAAGTAATTTGTTCACTCAGTCTTGACCTAATTAGCAGTAAAAAGCAAAATGATTTTAAATTAGAATCAAGTTAATTAACTAGTGGTCAAGATCGAAGGAACTAATTTTAAAAGGGATGAGAAATCAATAAATCAGCCAGAATCCCTCACTTTATTAAAAAATATGGCAAACAGATGGGGCAGTAAAACTTCATAAACAAGTTGGGTGGTCAAAAGAAGGGGGGGTAATTTATATAAACTGTTCAGCCAATGTTGAGGTTACTTATGGCTAAATTTTAATTCAAAGACTGACTTACTACTATATTTTAATTTCACTACTGCTTCAGACATTTAGTTTTAAGAAGTCTACTAAAATTTCATAATGCGAATCTGTGAGTAGTTTGGCCATAGCTTGCCATCTGAAACCTGAAAACTGATCTATAAGATGTGGAGACATAAAAGAAACTGTCAGCCCAGTTGCTGAAGAAATGGAGATGTGAGCCAAGTTCAAGTAACTATGTAAGTAGCCTTACAAGTCATAGCGGTAGCCAATTCCTGCAGATCTTAAAATATTTTAAACTAAACCTAAACTTGTAAAGGTAGCTAACTGAATGTGAGTGGCCATTTTATTAAATTAAGTTATTTAAATCTCCAAATATCAAGTTATAAAATTTAAACTAAATGTAACTTTTATTTTTTTTTATTTTTTATTTGTAAGTCTTGCCTAATTTATCTTAAACTATGAGACAGTAAAGCCAAATTCTACATTTAACTCATGTGAATAAATAATTTATTAGTTATTAATTTTCTTCCTTTAAAATTAAGTCTATGCCAACATTAGTTAAATTATGTATTTGTTTATACTACGTTTTTCAGAACAGAGTTTGCTAGCATAAAATAATTAGTGAGAAACGATTAGATGTTTTCATGAGTGTTTAATTACTCATTTATTAATGCTCATAATAAACTACTTTCTGAAAAGAGTAAATGTAACATTTATTTATATATATATATATATATATATATATATATGTATATATATATATATATATATATATATATATATATATATATAATCAAGCCATTACAAATGCTTAAAAATAGATTTGCTTTAAATAAACTATTTCATTAATATTTAGCAGAGGTAATAAAATACAGCATAGATTCAAATTAAATCTTTTAATGTTCCCTGAATATGCTGTAATCCTCCTAACTTTATATAAATGCCTATATAGATAACTTAACAGACTAGATTTCATATATTGATTTAGTAGCATAATTATAGATGCTATTTTATGAACTGGCTCATGGTGGTTTCATGGAATGAAACTAATGTTTTGTGTCTGGATTGTAGTTATGTAATGATGTAGTCAGTGGGCAAATGTGTCTTGGAAAGCACATACATGCCTATGCTTCTTTCTGTATTTATTGCATCAAATGGGCTTGGTTTAAGGTTAACCCATTTTTTTAGTTTGGACAGCTCTCTTTTTAAAATGGACTTTGGTTTAAAGAGCCACCCCATTATCTTTATTCAGGATGGGAGCACAAGAATCCAGATATTTTATTAGCTGTTCCAATCATCTGGACTAAATGTCTCTTATTCACAGCAAGAGTGCAGTCCAAGGGAACCTGATTACCCAGTAATGAGTCCCATGATCAAACACACATTTGAGATGCACACACTCATATTATATATTTGTATAAATGTCATAGTACCTGAAGTCATACTAATAACCACCAGTTTATCCCTCCATTAATAAATATTTCAGGTATGATCTGAACTCGAATCTAGTTTCATAAGTCTATTATCTGTATAGATAAATGTTTACCTTACTAAAATGATATCAGTTATAATTCATAAAAATCATCTCTTCAAACTAACAAGTGCAAATCTATCACTCTATGACATAGCATAATTAAGGCATAGTTAAACATGGATTAAAAGGGAATAAATGTTCAAAATTGTAATAAGAAATATTCACTTGAACAGCTTGTAACTTCTAATATCATCCTCACCTGCAAGTGAGATAATTTCATGTATTGCATTTCACCTTGTTTTATTTTATTTTATTTTCTTACATTTGGCTTATATTAAATTTTATTTAAATATAGTTATGCTTAGGGTCTCATTGTTTTGCTCATAAACCAATTATTAATTATTCATTATTATTTAAGGATCACAAACAGATTTCTTGATATCTAATTGTGGGTCAGATCTATATATAGCTATACTTTTATGAATATGTTAGTTAATATAATCAAATGTTAGTCTCATGTTCTACCAATTGTTCTGAAATATGAGTGTTGCTTCATAAATGTCATACATAAGTTGGTAAATCTCTGAGCATTGGTAATGTAACTGGGGTGAGATTGGGTTTGAGGTCTCAACAACTTCACTTTGATCAGCCTTGGGATAATTTATTAAAACTGGATTTTGTTGCACAAATGTACAGATATGACCATTACAATATCTTCAAGTTTTCTCTTGGTAAACTTGATTTATTTTTTCCATCAAAAAAGTATAATCCAGGCTTGTTGTCATCATCAGGAAAAAGTATAATTCAGGCATAGTTGGCATTCTCCTTTCTGTCTATGGCTTGATGACCTTCATGCCAAAAACTGTCTTCTAAAACACATTTGTACAGGCTAATTGATCTATTTTAAGTTAACCCAGTATTCAAGGGAATCAAAACTCCAGTATATAGAATTAGACTGTTCATTGCTGGATCTACTACTTTGACTTCAGCTATATCTTCATGGGAGGATTTTTTTTCATAATTCTTCAAACACCAATTCTGCTAGCCAACTGCTTCACAAAAATACTAAGACAAGAATTGTCTTAAAAAAATTACTATATAAACTTTGCAGCTGGCCTATTTGGCCACTGCTTTTCAAAATATTAAAACCAGACTGTTCTGCTCAAAAACTATTATCCAAAGTAAATTTTTTTCCAAACATTTTATAGTCTTGGATTTCTGAGATGATAAAAACACATTGCAGACTGTTTCAAACTGTCTAATCCTTTTTACTCCTGAGGTGATAAAAACGCAGTAATGGAAAACAGAGTTTTTTTTGTCTTGATTAAAAACAAATTTAATCACTCCAAAATTGCTTTTAATTAAAAATCTGCATTTGGAAATCTTATCAAACATTTTTAAAAATAGTTAATAAAAATGTAAACATGAATTAATAAAAAGATTTTCAACAATAAATCATACTTGTTTTTTTAATTCAAAATCAGAATACTAATAATACAATATTAATATTTATTCAGACCTTAAATCTTTATTTTATAATAAAATTTTATTTTAAATGCAAAACAATTTAATTCTTTATAATGGTTATCATTTTCAGTGTTTGTTTCTACGTTTCCTTTACTGTATATATATCTCAATAAATGTGCACACACACAACTATTTTGCTGTGTACCATGTAACCCAACCAATTACATTACACATATATACTGAACAAAGATAAAGATATCTGGAGGAAATTGTGGTTTGGGCCAACTGATCTTGGGAATCATAAATCTTTTTCACATACTGTTGGTCATGAATGTTTATGATTACATATTCTCACAAAGTGTTAAAAATGGATAGATAGCAGGTCTTACCTTGTGTGAGAATGCTGTACTACAAATTACCACTACAGAAATATTATTGATCATGTTTTGACAACACCAAAGAGTATTGCCCAAAGTAAGTCAAATGTCCAGTTCTCACAACAATAAGATATTTTTAAGTATATACTAAAGCAATTTAAAACTTAAGTAATAATTTTGAACAGTAGATGGAATCTTTTGTACTTTTAAAAAATCTGAAATTTAGATAGTATAAAATGAATACTGAGGTCTAATGTGCCAAAGTCTTATAATTCCATTTTTTTATTGAAAATATTATTTCTATAGTGTTTAATATGTAAACAAAGTTTAGTTCTAAAGTTAAAATGTTTTTATATGCAATTTGTGATTATATTCAGGCAATACAAAGTATTACTTAATTCAGAATTTTTAAATGATAAAATTATATTAATATTTATTCTGTTTTTCATTGTTTATAACATTTTAAATTATTATCTTTTTATTTCTATATATATATTATTTCTAATACAATTTAAAATTTTAATGGGTATTAAAAATGGTAAATATTTTAATAAATGGGAATTCCATTTTTAGTACTAATTAAAGATCTGCAACCTCAACCTTACTAAGCTAGCAACCAATCAACTAGGCACACAGGAATGACAAAATTAGCAGCTAGCCCTAATTAACTGCTAGCTTATTAAGATCATAGTTTCAAATTCTTCACTAGTATTAAAACAGAATTTCCATTTACTAAATTATTTACCATTATTATTAATAGTGTATATATATATATATATATATATATATATATATATATATATATATATATATATATATATATATATATATATTCATTTTTTTGCAAGCAGATATAAACAAAATACTTTATTGAAATGCTACATTGTGTGAAAATTTATGTAAGTTTTTCTCTCCTTGCAAATTGATGATATCATTTTACATAAAAAATGAATATATTTAATATATCATCATGCTAATGATGAAACATAACAACATGCAATCTCTGGTAGTGCCAGGTTTAAATTCACTTTTGAAGCAGTTAGCATTATATAAAAAATGATACTGTTTTGATTACCTTTATGGATAGTAGTCTGAAATTGTCCCAATTAAACTGTCACCTACCATCACATTATTAGAATAGAAATGCTACCAGATCTAAATTAAATATTAACAAACATTTTTTAATGGGATAGCTCTTTTGTTCACTGGAATAATATTTTCCTGTTACATTAAGTATTCTTTTTTAAAAAATTAAAAATATTTGGAAAAACTCAGTTTCTATTGAGCAACTGTGATAACAATAAAGTTATTCAGAGAAGAAATTAAGTAGAGAGGTGTTATCATTTAATTCCTACAAGTTTTACTAGCTTAAATTTATCTTATTAATTTTCTTTATCTCATTAGCTCGAGATTATCTTAAGTTTAAGTCAAAAAAAGTGAAATAGTAAACAATAATGATTTCATTAGCAATTTTTAGAAGATTTATGTTAACATTAATAAACACTGGAACTTTAACATTAATATTATTTAATTATACAAAAATAACATTATTATATTTGTTACAACTTATTCAAAGACTTTTACTAAGATTTCTTGCGAATAATATAGTTTTCAAAATCAATAAAAATGAAATAAAATATTTTCAGTTGTCCATTTTTCTAACTAGAGTATTAAAATGAAGTCTTTACATCTCATGGTAACATTGCTTTTATTTTAACATTTTGCTTTATGATCTTAAAAATAAGTTTTTATATGTTATTTTTTAGAGATCAATGCTTTTCATGTGGATATCATTAAATATAAACTTGTGTATCAGTTACCCAAATGTAACTCAAAAACGTTCAAAATGTTACTTGTAATTTGGGAGATCTTCACTGAAAGAAACCATAACGGTGAACATAATTGGTTAATTTTAATAAATATCTCAAATACATATATAAATGTAATTATTAAAGGTACAGATATAAATAATGTAAACGTGATATAAATCAAAATATGTGTAAGCAAATGAGTTAATCAGACCCAACATAAGTGTGAAAATAAATAAATGGCTAGTCACCCATGAATAAATGGTTAGTCACCCATATTAATGCAAAATAAAAACCAACAACTTATTACACAGCATTACTTCTTAGAACAGAGATTTCATTTATGTATAATAATTACCTTCATGGGACTTAGTCTCTGGTATTCTATTTGTACAATATAATATATATGTGAATATAAATATATTAAATAACCTCAATATTACCACATATTCTTTTTAATTTATGTAAATTAAAATACAATAAAAGACAAATGACTCCCAAGATGCATTTTGTGCTGAAGCAGCACTCATCAGTTGGTCCAGGTCACCATTTCTCATATATATCTTTATTATATGAAAAATGATTATCTATATTAAACAGTTATATTTTGAATTAAAAGTGTCAAATTTACTCCACTCACATCTTTGACACCATCCACTTTAGATAAATATTGTAATGACTATTATTAGTCATTTATTAAACTAAAAGTTTAAGTTCTCTTTCTTTCTCATGAACAGAATAACAAATTTCTAATTTAAATATTAAAAGCAACAGTGTGGAAATACACAGAGGGGACACATGTCTAGCGATGAAATAGTTATTTTTTTTCTCTATGCAGTGATATAAATGGTTAGTTTTTATTTATTTACATGCTTAAGGGTAGTTTGATTAACCACTTTATTACTTAAACATATACATTCATATAGAGTTTCCTCATTTTTATCCATGATCAATTCACTCCAATGTAACACTTAAATTCTCTTATCAACAACATACCTGCAAACGTTCTTATTTCATTCTCTATCTTACATGCGGTCTATTTCTGTATCTTTTACAATCTCTTGGAATCAAATTTGTTTATATTTTTATATAAGAAATATAGATATAATATTAATTATATAAATTTTCTATGGAAAAGCGTGTGAATAACTAGGCAATTTAGTGCTACAACGATATACGTCATCAGAGATAGTGTGCTATATAGCTTGTCATGTTTTAAATTTATTTTCAATTTTAAAAATACATCATTAACTTTAATCAACAGATCACTAAAATCATTCCTATATATATATATTGCGAAAATGTATTTGTTAAATGCATATCGTTAATCCAGAGATTATTCATAACACTGTATTAACAAATACATAAATAATCATATGCTAAATTATTATTACTACCAAGGGTTGCAAAGACAACAATCGAAAACTATTATTGGATACTTGTTAACACGAATTACGTTTATTTAATAAATTAAAGATAACAACACCAGCAAAAATAAAAAGCTCTACATTAATAATAGTATAAATGAAAAAAAAATAAGTTAATACTACTCAAGAACCGAAAAAAAAATTGGAAGTAAGACATAGTATAATTTGTTGTGATTTTAGTTGGCATTTAAAATTCCCCCTGAAAGATGAATCACGTATAACTCCCCCCTCCACTACCCCCTTTTCCACAATTAGTAAACATGTGGGTGAAAAAAGCAATATGACACACTGTCTTAAAAATGAATTCAATCAATCTTTGAACATATAAAGCAAAAACTATCCCGGCTCACATTAAATCTTTCCAGCAGGTGTAAAGGCTTAATCTTATTTCCCCAAAGCATTGATTCCGTAAGACAACAAGAGAAAGAAAAACATTAAATAAAATTGCAATTAATTTGACTAAAAATATAAGATGCAATTAGGTGTAAGTAACTGAACCTGAAACTTATATGCATATAGAGTTGGGCTTTCTAATCAATTCTTAACTGGATGGAAACCTCACAACAGGGTATAGGTCAATCTGGTCTTCTTCCGGAACCACACTTGGGTTGGGTAATGTTTTCTTTTAAAATAATTTACAATATGATCTCATAAATAATAACGTAGCTTAAACCACGGCACATGCGCTTTAAAGATGGAACACTATTTAAAACGTGCACCATTCATTAACAAATTAAAGAACTTTTAAACCATAAATGCATAGAATCCATTGCAAATAAATAAATCTAATTCACTCCATCTTACTAATGTAAGCTATATAACGTTTTAAATTGCACATATATATATATATATATGTAAACTCATAAATAATCTCAGTATGCATCAGCATTCAACCTCATAATCAATTGATGTATGTTTATTCAACACAATACATATTTGGGTTGCTCTTTGTTTTTTTCTAGGGGAACTTCATGTGATTAGAATGCATGTGATAAAAATAAAGTACTATATACGAAAAGAGAGTAGAATAGAATTAATTTAATTATTTTGTGAGATTGTGTTTTATAACAAATATATACATGTTTAATTAAAGTAGTATATATATGGTTCAATAATGATATTATATTTTCTAGTTTATTATAGTTTTACATTTCGCAACGAAAAAAAAAAGTAGTAACTATTAAAATATTTATCTGGAGATGATGATGTCATAATTGCAAATGCTTAAAGTTTGACTACCTTTGCAATAAGATTTTAATATATACATATATATCAAAGTTATTATAGGAAAAAATGTTGTATACCTGACTACCATGGTCATAAACTGACCTTAACGCACAAATAGAACTTCGAACTTTTCCTAGGTTGCTAAAGAGTTATAATAAAGGTTAATTTTTATTTCACACATCTGGAAATCATCCAGACAGCCATAGGAATATTGAAGAGTGGTTAGAAAGGACTTTACTTGCAAAGTATATGTGATTCTCTTATCTTTTGCACATATATAGACATATATAGAATGTTGTAATCTGGGCCAACTGAAGACAGTTGGTTCAGCATTTCAGGGATCATTTGCTTTGTTATAGGTAATGGCATGAAAGTTTTAAATATATTCATATATATATATATATTTCTAATAGCTGATTATATCATAGCAATCCCTACATCTCTTTACCAAAAATCCTGCAGCATATAGCAAGAACTTATACTGTGACCTCAGATCTTAAACAGACTAATATGCTAAAAATAAAACATGAGTTGTGCTTTGCCAATATTTTATAATTCTACTTTATTGATTTTTAAACATCTAGGCAATATTAACAGAAAAGGGTTATTTTTTTCAGAAATAGTGATGGAAGACCAGCCTCAGAATCAGCAGAAAAGTGTATTTTCAATAAGTCATGTGATGGTGTGTAACCAATCCTATAAACATATACATCAAATGGAATTATTGGTTGAGAGTTCATGAGAACTTTCAGTACTGGAAGTGCAGAAACTGAAATCAGTCTCAGAATATTATCCAATTACATTAAAACCTATATGTTTTTGTAGAAGGATATACATAAAATAACAAATTTCTGGGTGTCAAGAAAAGATTCTCAAGTAATTCTTAAATTAATATATTTTAAAGTATAGTATAATGCTGTGAACTTAGGAGCAGCTTGGTTAAGTAAATATGAGTCTCCTGTGAAATTGAATAAAAATCAAAAATCTGTAAGAAAATATAAAATTAATTAAATCTTTAATTATTTTTCAGATACAGAAGTACTATAAAGTACAAAATTAATGTGAGGATATAATGACTTTATATTCAAATAGAATTCATTTTAAAAGACTATTAAATCTCATCACTTTTAGTCCCCAAACAATTGAGTTCTTATTAATATTGTTTTAACTTTACAGTAGAGTAATTGAACACCTTCAAACAGATATGCTTTAAAAATGCTTAAGTGACAGCCAATCAGATGGAATAATGGCATCACATGGGACTCTAAATTCTAAAACAAAAGCCAGAACTATTAGAAAAAGATGGATCCAGTTTTAGAATTTAGAGTCCCATGTGATGCCATTATTCCATCTGATTGGCTGTCACTTAAGCATTTTTAAAGCGTATCTGTTTGAAGGTGTTTAACTTTCACGTTATTATATTATCTGTTTACGCTTAAATTTAATTTATTTACATTTATTAATATCATTTCAGTAGAGTGATTGGTAATATTTTTTATTGAACATTATTTATTTGCAACCATGATAACATTGATTACCAATAAACATTAATATCCAAACATTTTATATTGCATAGTTCTTGATAACACGTTCAATAGAAAAATCCATTTCTGATTTCTTAAAACAATTTAAGTTATAATACTTTAAAGAATAACTTTCAAACTGATTCATAAGAGGTCCAACAGGTAAACTGGCCATTTACTTCAGAGATTGCATAATAGTTATGTAACTTTAGACTGCTCTTCTATGGCTATCTATAGTGAAATTTCTATACATTGTTTTAATACTAAAACAGCAAATTAATAAATATTGAATTTAATATAGGGGATATGAACACAAACTTTCAAGCTTGTTTACCCATTCACTCCATCTCATATGAGTGATACACAAGGCCACACACATGTAAAAAAATAAGTCATCTCAATATATGTTTTTGTGCTGAACCAGCAGTCATCTGTTGGTCCAGATTCTCATCTCCCCCACACCCACATATATAATCAGTAGTTAGTTTATTTTAAGATAGCAAATCTTAAAACTTTAATGGACAGGCTCCAATATACTCCACCCTACAAGTCTTCAACCATCCTAACCATTGAAAATCTGATAATAGAGTATCCAAATCCCTTGTTAATGTCAATATTATTTTCATAGCCATATTAATTTTAATTCTTTCTGACCCCTCATGTATAAGATGTACAAATGGATGGGCATGAGACAGGTTGATTTTTTAATATTTTAAATATAAATATATTTTATATACCTGGAGTCTAGTTGTAATATATGGAATTTAAACACAGATTCTTATTAATTTTAAAATATCTGAAGATGTCAGTATTTCCAGTTAATTCATTAAAGGTCAATCTATCTCCAAGTGTTTAACTCTGCCTCCACTCTTTCATGACTTTCATTTTTCATAATCTGGTTTCCACAGCATTACTGACATCACATTAATAAAATTTTTGGAATAACTTAAATATGAAGTTTGCACAGTTTATTAAATTTTTATGATTATTTTTACATATAATTGCATAATAATTATTGAAAACCACAATAATACATATATAGACTTTAATTTTATTTGTATATGTTTTATTTTTAAAAATAGAAATTTATGAATTGGACTCTAATCTTGACAAAGAAACTATGACAGTTAAGGTGATAAATTCTTGTGATCTGATCATGTAATATCATTATTTGTCATTATTAACACTGTGTAGGATCTTTTGGAATATTCTAAAAATTATAAAGCAATTTCAATATTTTAAAGCATAATTTTAGAGATCTATTAGCCATTAATAATTAATTGTTTATGTTTTAAAAATAAATTACAATCAACCAAGATTTTCTGGAGTTGTTCATTTAGAATGATCTCATCACCATTGAATAATGAAAATGTCTTTTCTTCTCATTATGAACTCATTTTTTCAATATTTGTAAAGTTCAAATATGATTTTTAGAATGTTTTTTTTATTATTCGTAAACTTAATTTTCTAAAAAAAAAAAAAATCCAATTTATTGTGTTTTAGTATAGAATAAAGATTTTATATTAAGATAAAATATTAAACGTTGACAAAAACTGATACAATAATTAATACTAAAATGTGTCTATCTATAAAGGGTTAATAAATTCTTATTTAATTACCATATGTTTTGCACTGAAATTTACATAATTATAAAAAATCAAATGACTAGTTAAAACTATGATAATACAAAAACAATTTAACATGCTAAAGCCATCTAGTGTAAGTATGAGTTATCAGTCAAGTTTCCTTCCAACATTGTATTTCAGTCTTTACTGATAAAAATGAAATTCAGAAATTAGATGGAGGATGAATATTTACATAGTAAAATAGGTATTTAATATGCTCAACCTTATACTAGATAGTACTAGAGTGAAGTGTTGTTCTTATATTAAAATTTATACACATATATGAAGAGATACAACAAGCTTTTGTGATACATTATGCAGGCACATAATTTACAACATATTGAATTAATTAGCCCTCAAACATAATAAATGGATTAAACAGACATGCCCACTAATAAAAATATTTTTCAAAATTTTTTTTAATTCTCTTTGGATCAACTTAGTATGCCAGTTTCAAATTACCTGCCCTAAAAATTTATCCCTTAAGTATTTGTTTGTTTGCAAAACTGGTTATTGCTGCCTCACATATACATATTAAATTTTCTTCCTGAACCAAGGCTTGTTATCCAACAATAGCCCTTGTACATTGTCAGGATAGTTTAATGTTGTTTGCCACCATCAAATCAATTTATTTTATCACCACATATTTTGGATTCGCATAATAAACTTAAAGAAGTTAATATTTTTAAGACTCATATGATCACAAAGAATTCCCTATTTGACCAACTCAGAACATCTCCTACCTTAGCTGCAAAAAAAACAATAATCATCTAGTAAGAATATATCAATCAATGATGAATGGCTATCTAGCTATTTATAAACTAGATATTAATAAGATTTCAAATATGATTGGAAACTTCATTGTCATTGGAACAGAAAAAACTGAATGTCTTTTAAAAATGTAAAAAGAAACATATTGCATTAACATAACAGTTAAAAAATTAAAATAAGAAATACTTAATATTTTAAATTTTTTACTTTGATAAATAAAAATATATACTTTTGAAAAAGTTGGCTCAAAAGATGAAGAAAGAAAAAGAGATTATGAATAATAAATAAATTCTTTTAGTCAAAAAAATTAATTTTCTAAATGCATAACTTTAATTATAAGGAATGATTAGAAATGCCATGCCAATATGATTTTACTTTCATTTATCAAATGTCGACTCTAACCAATTCAACAGACATTACTACTGGGAAACAGAAACCAGGCTATAAATAAGAGACATGCCAAAATGTAAAAAAAAAAATAATGATGCAACATACTAATTTAATTTATAATTCATTTATTTCATACATATAATTTAAGTGTGTGTATTGATAATTTATGTTAAAATCTCTGTCCAAAGGCTGGTTGAAACAACCATGGCAACAATGTCTATGGAAGTGTGATGATAATACTTGTTTATCAGTCACAATTTACTATTGCTGACCTTAACATATGATCCACCCAGGCATCTTTGAGATATGCCAAACATGTTAAAAAGGCAAAACTCTGGAGATACACATTAAATAATAGAGATATATGCAAAACACACACATATAACATGAAACTGATTTTTTATAAACAAAGGCAAAACTCCCCATACTGTAGTGCCACCCTGTGCCAAACAGAGTAATCAATGGATGCCAGAAGGCTTGTGCATAAAATTCCTATCTAGTGCCTACTCATCCAATATCCCCAGACTAGTTTCTGGCTTGTGGCCATCATCAGTGAGGAGCCAGAAACTAGTCTGGGGATATTGGATGAGTAGGCACTAGATAGAGATTTTATGCACAAGCCTTCTGGCATCCATTGATTACTCTGTTTGGCACAGGGTGGCACTACTGTATGGGAAGTTTTGCCCTTATTTACAACAAATTATGTGCTGGTATAGAGATGGTACTCATGTGATGTTTGATGGTTTAAACTGATTTTTTCACTGAAAATTTCATAGAGGTGGATTATAATAAACTTTTATAAAATAAATATATATAATAGTACTAGTAATATAAAACTAATAACATGTAGAAAGTTGTTTTTTTAATCATTTTAATCATAAAATCTAAAAAATGTACATCACTGTCATTCATAGAGCCACTATATTCCATGGCAAGCTCATCACTACTTTCTTTGTAAATTACCTGATTTTCTTTACCATCAGTGTCATTAGAAAATGCAGTTTTCTTTTAGATGTTATAGTGTTTTGTACTTTGATGCTGCCCCATGTTTTTATTTTACCTAATCACACATATGTCAATGTGTTTTTTTTTCATTTTCCATTTTGGTATTAAATCATACCTTTCTAATATCATATAACTACTGCAATTCCCTTTATGCTGCAGGTGTATAACAATATTCCATTTTTTTCCTATATATATCATTAAGGTGCACATCTTGTATTGAATTTAGACTATATATTATAACAGAAACACAATATTAACACAAACATGACCTTAATTTAATTGATATATATATATATATATACATGGTCCTGTTATCCGAGAAGAGGAGTTAATATATTTACATACTGGGTCAGACTGAGATGGTATAAAATATATTACCCATGGCCACATTTTCAGGCTGTAACACCCATTGTATGGCTGCAAAAAGCAAATACCTCTTCTGTGTATATTTTTATTTGTATTGGGATGACTCCCAGGTACCATTACTCAAAAGTGACTAGAATATCAACAAAAGAATATCACTTTTACTTCAAATCCAAGTTTTTACATGGATTTAAACATTGACAGCTGTTTTTATAGATGTGATAATGTAAAAGAATAACATTTCTTTGACATTCTATAAATATTTTAAATTTCTCCAGACAATTACATGTGTTGCATTAAATTTTTCTATGGATTGTTATTATAAAAAAAATATTGTACTAGAAATTTGGGTGGTAACTATTCTGATGACTCACAGAAACACAGGTAGATGAATACCCCCACCCATAAAATAAGTTCCTTCAATAAAACAATGAAGAATCTACTTCCCTGCTAATCAATATACTATTGTAAAGATTTATAATAAAAAATTATATTTCATAATTAACCGGGGTGGGGTGTTAGAGTAAATACTTGCGGGAGAAAACAAATTCTATATTCACCTTTGATTATTTAATAAATGTAACTATTAAATAACTAAATGTGTGTTTTATATATGTAATGATCAGATACTTAATGGTAATATCTCCACACTAAAGCTCCAATATATTTATTTATTTCTATACTTAGTGCTTTCAAAGGAATGATGCTTTCATTTTCAAAGCTATAGATAGAATGAAGGCATTGTTCCTTCGAAAGTGCTAAGTATAGAAATAAATAAATCAATATATTGGAGTTTTAGTGTGGAGATATTATCATAAAATATCTGATCATTATTTAATAAAATAACATTATGAAATAGAACTTGTAAAAACAAAATTATAAGATTTTGATACTGTTTTCAGTTGGTAGCCATTGCTAATTCCTTTTGTTTATAGATTCTTTAATTAATAGCCATTGCCAATTCTGTTTTTATATAACTTCTGAGTATTTGCAGTAATTTTGAGAGACATTTTTAATTTATACATTTTGTTTTCTTTTTAATATTTAACCCTTACATTCTATTTTATTAACATGCACACACTTCACTATTCCTTTAGATTTACATCTCACTATTAACACACATATATATTTACATTTTTTTAAATTATGGGAAAATACTTTTTTTTTTAAATTAAATGAAAAGAGATATTTTAATTTTATGTAAAAGATTCATTTTTAAACTTTTATAGTTAAATTCTCTCCCCTGAATTACTTTTAAATTAATTTGTAAAACTTTACAAATGATGCAGGGTTTAATTTGCCTATGGGCTAACAGTATTTTTTACTTACTTTTAAAAACACTAAACTTTTTCATTAAACTTCCTTTCATTAAACTTTTAGCTATTTCTTTAAATGAAATGTTTTATTTCAATCATTTACTGACAGTGATTTTATTATTTATTAGTTCATTTTAAAACATTTTGCATTATTTATGAAAATGTTTATTTTTTAATAATTATAAGTGAACAATTTTACATGTAGTGCTCAGTAGCATTACATTACTCTGCCCTCCATTTAAGAGTAAAATGTGTTTCTTGACCATTTTATCACTGACAACATTAATTATTAAATTTAACTATACATGTCGAAGGCAACCTTCTTTGGTTATACTTTTTTTCTTTTAGGCTAATGGCATTGCTTTCAATGATCAAGTACTAGGTAATGACCTCTGGGACAGCACTATTTTTCTGATACAGGGATTTTAAATGATGCGGATGCAGGGTTGCTGTTTTACAATGACTTACTCATATTTGACATGAAGCTTCAAATGCCAAATTTCTACCAGACTTTGAAAAGAAAGGGTCACTATGAATGGCAGAATTTCCCTACTGTCCAATTCGACTTATGCTTTGGAAATGAAATAGGAATAATACAAAATATGGGGAATCTCCACCAAAGAAGTGATTTGCAGCTTACTATTGTTGTTCTCAGTGCTCATTTAAAGAGAATGGGGAGTCTACTTTTCATCCAGCCAGCCACTTTAACTTTTCCTTAAACTTATTTCTATGTTTGCTACCCTCCTTTCAATTAATTTTAATTTCTTATACAATCCTAACTTAAACTTAGATTTACATTTTCATTTATATTATTTATTTATATTAAACCTTATGAATATTATTTTAAACTATTTATTTACTTTCTTTTATTAACATGTGTGTATTCAGAAAAAATAAAAACTATTTTATTTTATTACACTACTTTATTATTTTCTTCAGATATTTTATATTTATTTACCCTGATTTTATTCTACATATTTCCATTATTTTATTCATTTATTTAATCCTGCAAACATTACTTTAAATCATTAATTTATTTACAAACACTTACTCTTTATTAATATGGAGATAGAAAATATTTTATTTAGTGATGCATCCATTATTATTATTTTATGAAAACAATTCCTCATCATTCATATTTTTTTTTAATTATTAAATTCATAGTCCATTTCTCATCCTTTGTTTATTTCCTTTACTTTAACATTCTATCCATTTACTAACTCCTAAGCTTTGTCAGGCAGTTCCTTCTTTCTACCTACTGACTCTATACTGTAAATCAACTTTCCCCTTTTGTTTATCCCTCACTTATAATTTATTACCTTATCTCTTTTCTGTTCCATCCTATTTTCTGCCTCGTAAATCAGAAAACCTCTATGCTTATAAAAATTCCACAGTTCTTTAAACTGTCCTATCCTATAGTTGACTGTCTTAATAATACTATAAAGAGAGAATCCTTCATCTATGGTGTTGTCAACTGCACTATGTAATATCACTCTGGAAATGGCTTCTATTTCTGCCTTGAAATTATACTGCTCTGGTAGAAGACTTTTTATATTTAATTTATAATCTTCTTTTGTATCCTGACCTGCATTCTCTAGTTTCTCTGCTCCACTACCTATCTGTATACAAACTCTATCTCTGTCTATATTTGTTTCTACTTTATTTTGTTTCAACATTATCTGATTCTAATTTAATTTTCATGTCTTTTATCACCTCAATTTCCTTTTCAGTTTCTTCACTTTCTTTTCTAACTCAATGATTTCTTGGTTTTCCTCTATCTTTTCTGTTATCTCATGTCTCATTTCTTTTATTTCTGCAATGAGTTCTTGCTGACTTTTCTTGAATTCCTGACATATTTCTGCTTTGAACTCTTGCAGACTTTGTTTGAATTCTTGACACAATTCTTCTCTCAATTCTGCTTTGAATTCTTGCTTACTTTGCTTGAATTCCTGATGCAATTCTTCCCTCAATTCTGCTTTGAACTCTTGCTGACTTTGCTTAAATTCCTGACACATTTCTTCCCTCAATTCTGCCTTGAACTCTTGCATTTCTTTTATCACATTCATCATCATTTTCATCAACATCTTTGTCTCAAATATCTCTTCTCTCTCTTTCTCTATTATTTGGGGATTTAAAAAAATATCAGGCTTTCTTTCGGCTCCATTTTTGAAAATTTCATTCAATTTTTTTTAATGTTTAATAGATTAATGCTTTCATTTAAAACAATTTAAATATTAACTGTTTATTTATTTTGTTAAACAGAACATATGACTGACTCCACCCCCTTGTCCTTTTCTCTACCCTTTCTCAATGCCTAACTCTGCCCAAAATATCCAACTATCTTTAATTCTCTCTTTTAATTAAAAAAAAATAGTTTCAGTCAATTCTTTATTTAAATTATACCACTGTAAATTCTTAATTATGATTATGCAATTTAGTGTTTCTTTAAATTTTTATTTTCAAAAAAGATGAATATTTAGTTAACTGCCATTTATGACAGTTCTGCTCCCACATTAGGAAAAGCCAATTACACTGGGTGGGGCATGTTATAGATCACTTGCAGGAGGCAACAAATTCTATATTTACTTTTGACTTTTTATTAAAATAACATTAGAAAATATAACTTGTGAAAACAAATTTATAAGATTTTGATCCTGTTTTCAGTTAGTAGCCATTGCTAATTCCTGTTGTTTATAGATTCTTTAATTATTAACCATTGCCAATTCCATTTTTATATAACTTCTGAGTATTTGCAGTAATTTTGAGAGACATTTTTAATTTATACACTTTCATTTATTTTCTTTATAATATTTAATCCTCACATTCTATTTTATTAACACATACACACTTCACTATTCATTTAGATTTACATCTTGCTATTAACTCACTTATATATTTACATTTCTTTAAATTACGGGAAAATACTTTTTTTTATTTAAATTAAATGAAAAGAGATATTTTAATTTCATGTAAAAGATTCATTTTTAAACTTTTATAGTTAAATTCTCTCCCCCAAATTACTTTTAATTTAATTCATAAAATTTTATGAATGACACAGGGTTTAATTTCCCCGTGGACTAACAGTATTTTCTTCTTTTTCATTTTTAAAAACTCTAAACTTGTCAAGCATTGTTAGCTGAGAGGTTACTGCAGCCATCTTGCAAGCAAGTAGACCATTGAAGTGGGTTTGCCTCCCGGCAGATGCTATGACATATGGAGAAAAAAAACTCTAAACTTTTATATTAAACTTTCTTTCATTAAACTTTTAACTATTTCTTTAAATGAGATTTTTTATTTCAATCATTTATTGACAGTGATTTTATTATTTGTTAGTTAATTTTAAATTTTTTTTACATTATTGATGAAAATGTTTATTTTTTTAATAATTGTAAGCAAACAATTTTACGTGTAGCACTCAGTAGCATTACAATAATTAAATTTAATTAAGGTTGATATGGTCAGCCCATGTACCATTTATAAAATTATCTTATATATGTTACCATGGTTATATTTCCTGATCATTATATACCAACTTATCCCTCAGACAATTATACTTCTTTCTCATCCAAAGTATTTTTATAATAAATGGATTGAATTACATTATTCCACAATTTTGATGGTCAGTTTTAAGTTTGAAAAAATGCATATGTATAAATCGTTTAACACCATTATCATCCCAGCACTACCTAGCTCAGAGGATAATTTCTCAGAAATGATAGCAAATTGTTTGAACTTTTAGGCCTTAGGCTAGGAGCTGATATCTAGATGAATAACTTCATCATTCTAGTTGATGATGTTTACATGTACTATCCTTTGGTAATCACTGATTATTGAATATTATTATAGAGGGCATTAGTATGGAGGTACACTCATGCTTTGTCATATATGATATAAGATGAAAAATGATGTGATTTGCAATTAAATATTGATGTTAGTAGCTTAAACTTATATATAGAAGGTTTATATCCTACTGATTTAAAGACTTATTAAAGTGTGTAAAGCTAATTTTTTTTTCTAAATGGATGTCAATAAGGGATAAATTACTACTGACATTCATCATCATCTTTTTATGTAATCTCCATTTGTATAGGTATAACCCCTTAATATTAGATCAAGAAAATCCATATAGCTTAAATATATTTGAAAATTTAGAATCAAAGAAAAAAGTAATGCAGAAATGCTATGTTGCAATTTGAACAAACAACCTTCTGATCTGGTGATAAAACCATTATGATTGATCCCTGTATGAAACTGGTTATCAAAGTATAAAATTAATCCTACTTATGATATTAAATAGTTAGTACACAAATTATTACATTGTTTAGTTGACTAACGTATATCTAATTTACCAACATTTTCATTATCTCTGCTTTTTATGACTATCTTTACTGACATTCAATTTAGGGGTCGGTAGGAGATAGTGAGTTAATTATACATTATACATATCAGTAAAAATAATAAAATAATGCTAGTTTTAATTAAATTTATTGCATGTAACATTTAGTACGCCTATTACGTTTTATATTATTTTTTTACAATAGTTTATAATTTATCAAGCATATTATATTTTCTATTTTAAAATTGAACACTAAAAAAAAATATTTATAAAACTTAGCTACAAACGCCTTGGGATTTGAAGAAAATAAAAGTTTACATGCAGCCTATTTGTCCAGCATATTAATAAATTTGTAGATATTTTTCTATTAATATTTTATATCAGACTGAAGTTTGATAAGGACGTTTTCTAACTTCTCTTGAGATTTAGAGTTTAATATTTCTGGTCATAATTTAGGGAATGAAAACCAATTTGTAACTAAGAATAAAAAACAGTTTAATATATTTTAAGAATTGGTTTATTTTGAAATCTTTTTGTTTTTATTTAGGTTTATATATAAATACTTCTACATTATATGTAAGATGGTAATAATAATTATTTTTCAGCATACTACTATCTAACACACACACACATATATATATATAATGTCATTGCACGTAAAATATATATACTACTATTTCTAACAATTGTATACAAGGATAAATGTGTAATATTTCCGTAGATTGATTTTCACTCCACCACTTTCAGGCAAGGTAGTGACTGGTTTTTACCCACTCTTATTATTTTGTGAAGGGATGTATTTATTAACATATGGCTGAAGACATGTGAAAAAAATGATCCCCAACATGCAGAACCAGTACTCAACAAATGACTCAGATCACAATCTCTTATATATATATATATATATATATATATATATATATATATATATATATATATATATAGCCAATTATTACAGTTTAATTGATAAGTGTTAATCATACCACCCTTACAACTTTGATACATTTGAAAATCTAATGGATGATAATAAGAGCTGAAACTGATAACAACATGTTATTTGCAATATTTTTAACTGTTGCACTGTAAATATTTAAGGAGTTCACAAAAACCATATTTCTTATTTTCACTGCATGGAGTTATGAAGTGTAATTTGAGAATTAGAGATATTACTGTCCACTGCATATAAATTCATTGATTCCTCAATCTTATTATAGATGGCAGTAAGTAGAGAGCTTTACTTGTTTATCATATATTGGATAAATAAAACAATTAAGTTATTCATTATTATTAACATTCTAGTGAGAAGAAATTTGTTCACACAGTTAATAAAACACCAAGAATGCTAAAATGTATAGTTACAGACTTGGAAATAGATCTATATAACTGCACAAGCAAGTTATTTTGAATTCAAAACATTAGGATGTTTTGAACTTTCAAAATGTAGCACACTAAGATAGAGTTAAATGTGGTTGCAAGAGGCATAACTTAAAGAATCTAACATACTAATATCTGGTAATTATCAACTATGCAACCTTACTACAGATGGATCATAGCTGATTGAACAACAAGAGAATTAGATATATGGATATTTTCCAACATTTTTTTAGGGCTTTATAATTTTTATTGAAGCAATGAAATTTATAAACAATTCTATAGACTTTGTATATTTCTGTGGCTTGTTGTGATAGATGGTTGAAGATATTTGAGGAATTAATTGTATTTACTATTACTAGTTTAGAATGTATTTCGAAAGATATAAAATGTACTAAATCTATGTATTACAGTCATCTATTTAATTATAAATATTTTATTTATTGTTTTAGTTGTATATTTTGTAATTATTATTCTAAATTACCAAATTGATATAATGAATGAATAAAATAAATAAAATTAAATCAATTAGTAGACATAAATAAAACCTTTCTATGACTGAAACTTGTAATTGTCAACAAATATAACAAGTAATAGTCAAAAGAAACTTAAAATCACCTGTACATTTCAGTTTTTAATACCTCAATGAGTAGCAACTATCACATATAGATTTTAAACCACTAAGCATCACATAATCACCATTTTTATGCTTACACAAGCTGTTTACACAGAGGCTAAACTCTCCACACAGTAGTATCACAAGTGCAAGCCAGAGTAATCAATGGATGCATTCTTGGATTATTCTAGCTAGTTCTGGTGGCACTACTGTATGAAGAGTTTAGCCTCTGTCATATAGATTTTGCACTTTTGAACATTATAATGGCACTGTGATCAGTATATCTGGTCTATGCTGATTTAAGACTAATTATAAACTTATATCAACATGTATAGTTTCTTTTTTTTTTTCATGATAGACAATAGCCTATTTGCATAATCATGTCATGAAGGAAGTGGCTTTGATGTCAATAGAAATAAGGATTTGTGATTGGCTGAGTGTTTTTCTGGCTAAACTAAAACCATCTTTGTCAAATGATAAAACAATTACTTTTTTAAGTTTTACTAGCAATAAAATATGTCTTTATTTTTAACATTTTTTTTTCTTTCTTTGATGACAACCAATCCTAAATTTGTCTTTATTTTAATAATAAAGGATTGGAGTATAAATATTTTTATTCTATTAATTTTTGAATAGGTAAATTTATCCAAAAACTAACTAATATTTTGTTCTAATAACTTTTTGAATAGATAAATTTATTTGATGATGCAAAGTTTCACTGATGTAAATAAAAAACCCATTTAGAAATTTATTTACATATATTTAAAACATCAAATATTAATTTTTAAAATATCTATCTCTTAAAAGTTTACATTTGTAAGTAATAATGTTAAATCACTAAACATCACATGGTAAACATATATTTTGTAGTTAGGTAGAGATAAAAGGTGGCTGCTGGAATGCTCTGAAATCCAAAGATCTGCACTGATGAAGACCACATGCCAGAAACTGGTCTGAGGATATTGGATGAGTAGGCACTAGATAGGAATTTTATGCACAGAATCCATTGATTACTCTGGCTTGCACTGACTGGCACTACTGTATGAATAGTTTTTTTCTGTTTTAAGTAATAATGTTATGATTATCAATGTATTGTATAAAAAAGGTTTAATTGTAATAGTAAAATGTTCAAATATGGAGGACTAGGTACAAATTTCTCACTAGAAACTATTCAAACTAAAAAGTTTGAGCTTGCTGCTAAATGGGTTAATATGTCTTTAGAATACTAGTGGTGAAATCTAGTGTACATGTTTTATTTGGGTAGGGCATAGGAATTTCTTTTTAACAAAATAAAAATAGAATAATTTATGATAAGATTAAACTGAGCATTCCAACATGGTTTGGTGCAGGGATAGAGGGACAGATTCTGAAGCTATAATTCTTAGTTCCATCTCTGTCATCTCTAGTTCTCATATTCTTATAACCTTCAAGAAAATAATCATTTAAAAAAAATAAGATGCCTACCATAAAATGATATGGCTATACATTTTTGTTTTGTTTTACCCTCTAGCAAAAACTAATGTAAAAAAAAGTATAATTAATTCTACTGAGATGTCTAAACATCTTAAGAAACTATTAAGTGCTGATGTAATCATTTATCATGAAGACAAATCTGTTCATTTTGTCATTATGAAAGAAATGTTTTTACAGAAAATATTTGATAAAGAATTAAATAATGGTAAATATAAACTTTTAGGAAAAGATCTTGGTAGTGAGATTAAAAAAATATTATAAAAAATGATTTTTTTTAATAAAGTGGAATATTTAAAATGTTATCTGTATGATTTTATATCAGCTAAAATGTTTGGCAATATTAAAATTTCTAATGAAGGTCTTCCTTTAAAATTTTACTTTGATCTTACTAGTATTGTTAAGGAAATTCTAGATTCCTCAATATTATTTTAAAACAATTTATCAATTTTGGGAATTATACTAATATTTTATTAGTTATTCATTAGACTACAGATTATTCATTTGATGAATAATATTTTTGTAGTATAATTTTCACTACATCATTCGTACACAATAAAGGGGTTGGTTTCTGTCCATTTAACATATTGTAGTGGAGTGTAATTATGAATATATGATTTCAAAGACATATATTTTTCACATCCTTGGTCATATTATGATATTGCACTATTTCTATCATCTAATATGAGTATTGAATGTCTTTAGAAAAAATTAGCTTTATTTAAATATTCCAAAAACATTCAACTGTTAGTAATAGCACTTCAAACAGTTAGTATATGCACATTTTGAGATATATTATTCTCCCCTCTTCTTAAGGTGTTGCTGGCCTGACCAATGGCAGTACTAGCATGAGATTTAAGCTTGGACACTTAGATTCTTCAGTATTGAATTTTAAGGTAACATTCTAACCACCTGAGCCATTCTGCCAAAGGCAATAATCAGTAGAAATTTCATATACTTATCTATGAGGTTCTTCTTGATTTCTCCACTTTTTCCTTAAATTAAGAAATCAGGAGGAACCTCATAGATAAGTATATGAAATTTCTACTGACTGTTGCATTTGGCAGGATGGTTCAGTTGATTAGTGTTATTCTTAAAATTAAATACTCAAGAATCAAAGAGTCCAGGTTTGAATCTCATGTTAATACTGTCATTGGTCAGAACAGCAACACCTAAAGAAGAGGGGAGAATAATACTTTTTGAAATGTTGTGCATATACTAACAGTTTGATATGCTATTACTAACAGTTGAATGTATTTGGTATATATAAATAATGCTGGATTTTTCTAAAGACATTCAATACTCATATTAGATGATTGAAATAGTCCAATATAAAAATACAACTAGAATACAATCATCACAAACCTTCAAGAAAACTTTGGTCATAGGTTTATGTCTTTGATCATATGTTTATGATAACACCCCACCCCAAGATGTTAAAAATATATAGAAATAAATCTCTATCTTGGATGAGAATGGTATAGTTAAAATTACTACATAGAACTATTCATTAACTTGAATTATTCTGTTTCATTTTCTTTTGAGTCTTTTGATAAGATTAATAATTTTTAAAGTGAAAATAATTAGGTATATGGTAATTTAAATAGTGAAAATATGTATCAATTTGTTAATAGAGTAAACAGTACTGAGGTTCTTATTTTTTCTTTAATTAATAATGAATTTTTGTATGCCAACATAAAATTAAAGTAATATTAACCAAAATCAGCCTTTTCTTTATTTTTGTTATAATTTCTTATATAAATCCAATTTATCCAAGCCATTTTGAACACTTTTTACCAAAAATCTTTTATTGTACATATATACCCATACACCTACATTTTGTCTGTCCTGCAGCCTTTTTCAGCACCAGTTTATTTTAATCTTTTTAAAAAAACTTTTTTTTTTGTTTTTTAAAAAGTAAAAAAAAAAAATTTTTAAGATTAAAGTAAACTAGCTCTGAAGAAGACTGCAGGACAGTCAAAATGTAGGTGTATGCATATGTATGTACAATAAAAGATTTTTGCTAAAAAGTATTCAAGTTGCTTGGATAAATTAGATTTATATAAAATTAGAGTAGTTAAATATTTGCTTTTATTATTGGAGTATTGTCTGTATTTTATTTATAATAGTAAGCTTTTTAAAAGTAATGAAGGGTAGATAATAGGTTGACAATAGCTTTTATTATATTATTTTTTCCTTTAATTTGTTAAGTTTATATTATTTATTTGAAAGAAAAAATACATTTGTCATGATTTTTATATATTTAAAATTGTTTATTAGACATTCTGATGATTGTTTGTTGTATCTGAAAATGATAAATTAGAAATGTTAAATAAATTTAATAGTTTTGATCCATCTATAAATTATATTTTAAAAGAAGTAAATTAGATCGTGTTAATTTTTTTTTTTTTTTTAAATTTATTAATGATAATAAATTTGAAGAATAATTGTGTGTTATGTCATAATTATGTAAAAAATAATTCAATGTTTATAATTAAACCTGTGTTGTTAAAACAATTGTAGTTAGAAATATAGAAAAAGATGAAGGGATTAGTACATGTTTTATGGATTTGGAAAAAGTATTTGATAGAGTAATCTAGAATAAACTTATGACCATCTTAAAAAATAAAAGAGTTTTTTTTTTTTAAAAAAAGAAAAGATTGTTTTGCAGTATGCAGTGACACCATATATGGGTATGTAAGTTGTACAGGTCACAAAAATGCTTTACTGCTAAGGCAGAAGACAGCAAGGTAATTAATAAAATTTATATACAAATAAAATTGTTTGCATTTTGAATCATTTCATCCCTAGAAATACATTCTGAGTGTAAACATTCTTTATTTAAATATAAGAAAAATACTTCGTTGCTTAAACTTATTTGTGACAATTACCTGGGCTTTGAATTTCCAGGCATGATCTCAAAGTATACTATATATATATATATATATATGCTCATATTATTACACAAAACTGAACAGACCAATGCCATTTTTTCATAATAATTAATAAAACTTATATGTAAATGTTTCAAATCACTTTATTCATAGCAACACATTCTGGTTGTAAATATTTATGATTTAAACATCAAAGGAATATTTCTTTTCTTAAAGTTATTGTGGCAATTGCTCAAGCCTCAAAATATATTTCATATATTCCCTACCATTGCACAAAACCAAACAGGCCATGCCTTTTCATCACTATAATTAATACAATTTATATGTCAATAAAAATATTTCGATTTCCAAATCATTTTTATTTACATATTCTAATTTATATAAAAAGTAACATATTATTATTAATAATTTGTTTATAAAGATTAATGCAATGTTAAAACAGTTTTTAAAACAAAACAGATTTGAATTTGTAATAAAGCAAATTTATTTAAAGCTGAGCACTTTCAATACTGTGTAGTGTCACAATTATGGCATTATGTGATTAAAGGAAGTTGAGATCTAAATTTAAATTTACTTTTGAATATTAAATAATAGATTATCATAAAATTGAAAAGTGAAGGAACTGTGGTTGTTAATAATTATTATGCCACCAATACAAAGGCCTCTACCACCCCATTTTTTTTAAAAAATGGCATTTGTAGCAACCACTTTCATCATTAATATGTAAATCTATTAACTAAAAATTCAATTTTATGATAATCTATTATTTAATATTAAAAGTAACTTTAAATCTAGATCTCATCTTCCTTTAATCACATAAAGCTATGATTATGATACTACTCAGTATTGAAAGCACTCAGGTTTAAATAAATTTTATTTATTACAATTTCAAGCCTATTTTGTTATTAAAAATATTTTAACAATTTTTGAACCATTACAATTATAGCAGAAAAAAATATTTTGATTTTATTAAAAAATAAAACTTGTTTTAAAAATATTCTGCATATGATGAAATTGTTTTTATCAATAATGTTTTACAAGTTTTAAATATAGGCAAAACTCCCCATACAGTAGTGCCACCCTGTGCCAAACAGAGTAATCACTGGATGCCAGAAGGCTTGTGCATAAAATCCCTATCTAGTGCCTACTCATCCAATATCCCCAGACTAGTTTCTGGCTTGTGGCCATCATCAGTGAGGAGCCTTGGATCTGAGAGCACTGCACCTAGATCTTAGGATCTAATGCAACCCTCCAGTAGCCACCTTTTAACTCTACTTTACTACAAAACTATGAGAATGAAATCAAATACATTGTTAATATCTTCAATCTAAGCTCAATAGCCTATATAGTCATATGGGTCTGAACTCAATTCAGCACCCATACAATTTTGGTGTCTTTGGCTCTTAAACAACCATAGCCACCACTATCCTATTAAGCATGATTGGTGTTAAACCATCAAACATCACATGATCACCATCTCTATACTAGCACATAATTTGTTGTAAACAAAGGCAAAACTCCCCATACAGTAGTCTGGGGATATTGGATGAGTAGGCACTAGATAGGGATTTTATGCACAAGCCTTCTGGCATCCATTGATTACTCTGTTTGGCACAGGGTGGCACTACTGCATGGGGAGTTTTGCCTTTGTTTACAACAAATTATGTGCTAGTATAGAGATGGTGATCATGTGAAGTTTTAAATATGTTGTTTACTTGTGAGTATTGGTAAAGTGTTTACCCCAAAAATGTTAGGTCTGAGTTTGATGCTGTGTTGTGCTAACATATTTCTAATAGTGTTGTCTTTCTCTTTTTTGTTATTATTATCTCATATTATTTTTTACATATTTTACTAAATGGATTTTCCTATTTTTAATAACAATATCTTTTTTTTAATATATAGCTTTTTTCTTGTTCTCTAACTAAAAAACTTGTAATTGATCCATAAGGAGTTTTGATGGCTTCTAAAAATTTACTGAATAAAAATTCTAAGAATGGAAATTTAAAATTCTTTTCTTAAATAAATCCTTGTCAAATCATATAATATGACCTAATTATTAATAGATATTAAAAAAAGTAAATACCAGTAATAAAGAAGTGTATTTTATTATTGAACGAAACCAAGAAAGATGAATTTGTAAAAGAAAATGTAAACAATCTATTTGGGAGAGATTGGATTTATAAAACATGTATTTTTATTAGTTGTTGCTAATGTTTAGTTAAAAACAATTTCTTTTAAAAAGATATTGCCATGTTCCATTAACACAGCATTATTGTAACACCTATATAATTTAACTTCTAACCTTCCTATTGGAAAAGTGCCTATAAAATTCTTTATCTATACTAGTTGAAGCATCCAATTGTTTTATTTTTTTTCCTTATTATAATTTATCATTAAATAAGAGGCACTGTAAGATATGGCAGAATGGCTTCTAAATATTTGTCAAATAAACAGTGTTAAATGTAAAAACTTCTTCCCTTAAGTAAATGTAAGGTAAATCTTTAAAATCAATTTCTTTTTATTACTCCTTAGTAATCTTTCCTATAAACGACTAATAATACTGCCAACTCAATTTACATTTGTTTATATTGGGTAAAATCTCTTTAACAATGTCAAGGTTAATAATTCTATATTAAATAGTTTTAGAAATTGATTGATTCAATATTTTATTTATATAAACAAACAATGATAATTGTTTTTTAATCACTTTACACAATGCATTATTTTATTATACAATACCTTTAAAATAGCTAAAAAATTCAACAGTAAAAGTATTCTGCAGACATGCAATATACACAATATATATAAGTGCCTAAAAAATTCAGATTTTCAAATTAATAGTAACTTAAAACAGCTAACAAATTCAACAGTATAAGTATTCTGCAGACATAAAATATACACAATAGATATATACATGCCTGAAAAATTCATTTTTTTAAATTAATAGTAATATATTAGATAAGTGCTGACTTTTGAGATGTTATTTTAGATCTAGTATCTAAAGTCCTAGCTCCTCACTGAGATGAATCATAAGATTGAAAACAATTGGTCTGAGAATGAGGACATTCCAATAGAGATATTGAATTCTTTCTCTTTTAGCACTTATAAATTAAAGCTTCATTGAAGCTATTTGGTAAGCTCCCTCTAATGAACATTTTAGTATAAGCTTAAAACAAGTTACACTATTTGTGATTTGTTTATATATATATTGTAATAGAATAAATATGTGGGCCATGCTGTATCCTCAGTCGTAGCCTAATTATTGATCACCATTTGTAATAGAATAAACATAATAAACTAAGAAAGAAGAGTCCTAATTTAATAATGTTGTGAACTGTAGCATCATTTTTAACAGAATAAGAATGATAAACTAAACTAAAATAATAATTTAACACTTAAGTTAATAAAACAATGATGAATTTGTGTTATTACCTTATAAATTCCAATAGCATTATAATCTTATAAATTTCAATATCATTATAACCTCATAAATTCCAATTAGCATTTAGACTAGATAGAAAACAAATAAAAATTACTTCAAACTATCCTAAAATATAATCATTATGCATTAGTTCAAAGATAATGCAATAAAACTAAATATGCACTGTTATAAATAACAGTATATACCTGTTATATACATCCCTTATAATAGAATGGAAATAATGACAAAATAATTACACAGATAACCTTTAATAGTACATATGAAGCAACACATTGTTCATAATAATACAAAATAATACCAAAAGACAAACATTATTTCTATTTATACATAAACAAAATAATTCATAGATTGATGAAATAATAATCTTAATATGCCCTAAAAATTTATACTATCAGTGATATCTAGCAAAGTATAAAACTCAATAAATGATTGCTAGTTACAATTAAATAATATAAAAGTATTGCTAACTCAGTTATATTTTTTCACTAATATCAATATATTCCTATTAACTAAGTCAATTATAATAGGATTAAATAGTTAATAATAATACAAAGTCAATTAACTCAATATATTTTTCCAATTTGACCAACTTAAAATTTAATAAAATCAAATTATCATATTAAATAATCTTAAGGATTTCAATATCCAATCATAACAATATATAAAATAAATGATAAATTTCTATTTGATGCTTGTTTCAACAACTGACAAATGACACCCAATTACTCATTTTATTAAAGTTAAGCTATTAAAACTCTAGACTATAACTGTCAAAGCACACAAAAGATAATTAGATTTATTATAGTCAAATATTAATATTAAAATTTAAGTTTTAAACTTAATTTATAGTCCACATTAATGAACATTAAATATAATTAAAGCAAATGTCTCTAATTTGTAACATAATAAATATATTACTATTACCAGCTTAATAACTAAATAAGATTACAGTCTTTATGGTTGTATCCAACTTAATGTAACATTTATTTTAATCATTATTGACTTAAAATAATTATGCACACAGTTCTTTGAAACTACCTTTACTCATCCTGAATAATAATCATACTTGCACTTTTATCAAACACCAAATCATATATGATCTACATTTTAATATATCTATTACTTGTTACTAATAAAATAATTACAATAAGCTTTTAATTTCTTATTAAATATCTAAGAATGTCAAATCAGTTAATTTATTGCTGTATAAGATCTATAACTAGTCAGATAATGAGCATCAACTTTAATACAAAAAATAATAGTGTGATTATACTTTCTTACTCATCCTGTGTTTTTGATTTCGAAATTATTTTATAACTGTTTCTAATGAATTATGTGATATAATCAATTAGTGAATATTGACTCATCCAAGTATGAAACCAATAAATTTGCATTGTAAAATTGATTGACAACCAAAGAAGTTGATTTGTTTTAAATTAATTCAAAATTTATTAACAAATTGATATCAATTAAAATCAAATTTATATATATAGCATATAAACATTTAAAATATGTGCATATAATATGATTATGCCTTAAATAATAGGCTTCCATTTGACACTAACTTCATATTTAAATAAGTAATTGAATCTCAACTGCCACTGGTTAGATACTAAATATAAACATATATGTTTGTGTAACACAAAACAAATGTTGAATGTTTATACTTTCTGAAATATAAGAGAATTCAAAATATATCTTCCTTCTATACTTCCTGTAAAAATACAATTAATTGAAGTACAATATACATATAAGAATGAATCTAATTATTTGTTACTATAAATTTAAGAAAACAAAATAAAATAAATACTCCTAATATATCTGGCATACCTGAAGTTAATTTATAATAAATCAATAAAAAATGAATATTTTAAATTGAAATAATAATTACTATGCTGCAAGATATAAATTCAAACTTAGGAATACATACCTATCTTAAATTTAGGTATATAAGTAGTTCAATACTTAACCTAAAATTATACTAATATTTCTATAAATAAATACTATACATTTTAAATAATAAAAAATATAGCAATAATAATTATAAATATAAGCAAATGACATGAGTAATAGTTTTTAAGTATGGCATTTTAAAAAGAGAATCATAGTTCAAGTATTTATTTTTTTTAAAATCATGACCCAATATTTTGTCATTCCAGAAAAAATAGAAATTTTATGAAAAGCTACAAGGTTCAAAGTACATTTTGTTAATTCCAATAATTTTCAAATATCCAAATTATCTTTTTATTCAGCAGATATTTGATCAATATAAGGTTTTAAGTGTGCAAACACTAATTTATATACATGATGGTACAATGTAAATATCCTTCATTTAGCAAGTAATCTATTCATAAACCATTACAAGTGAACAGATGTTAGTTTCATTTATTATGATGCTATGGAAATTGAATCAATTTTTATCCCATGTATAAATAATAGATCAAGCTTATAAAATTATATCAGTAGGTAAACATAATCTTTGTGTACATGTTTCTGTTGTTACCATTTAGATATGGTCATTAAAAAGTAGGTAATATCTATTTTTAAGGCAAAGAAAAATGTCAACAATTTTGAAATGCAATGAATTAATTTTCTATTACTTTAAATTTTTATTAGAAATTGTCCCTCCTCACAAATACTCAACACACTGTACAGTGTTTGGATGAATATCACTGGGTTTTCATCATTTTCTTAACCTTTGGATCTGATATTTGAAAAGTAAGTAATATCCATTTTTAAGACAAAGAAACATGACAATGATTTTGAAATGCAATGAATTTAATTTTCAATTATTTCTAATTTTTATAATAAATTGTTACTCCTCACAAATTCTCAGCACACTGTACAGTTATCTGGGTGAATATCATTGCTTTTCATCCCATCATTTTGCCCAGTTATCTATACATTTTTAAAATAAATAAAAAGAAAATAATGTACAAAAATTTGGATGTGTTTTTGTTGAAGCTAAAACTGGAAAGAGCTATTTTTTCTCTTCAGTTCTATTTATAACTTTTTTCATCTACATCAGAGGTAACTATAACAATACTCTTTATTGACTCTTTAACCAATTCTATCCAGCATTCTATAAATAAAAATTTTATTACATAAATTAATGACAAATAAAAAAAAAACATTTCACAATTATTATATATAACAAACATTTTCATAATTTTTTTCTAAAAAAGATTTATTGAGACATTTGAGAAAAAATAAAAAATTTACAGAGGTTTCAAATTATTAAAGTTCTGATTTTAAACTGGGATGCAAAACTAACAGGCATGTGACTGTAGTTGAGGTGCTGGTTACATACATGCAAAATCACTTCTGGACCATGATTCCTTGTGTAGCCAGTCAGGGGTTAGTAAGCGATCTCTGATTTCATTTTTAAGATACAAATAAGATCTTTCCACTCAAACATAAATTACATAATTAAGACTACATTTTTTATACTATAATGGAAATAAACTTTTTACACAAATATTTCATATATACTAGAGACAATAAACATTTAGGTGTATTATTTGCAATCCATTAGGTAAATGCAGTAATAAAAATGTACACAATAAAGAAAGAGTAATAATTTAATCATTACCATAAACTTTATTATTTATGCATTCCTTTTTAAAAAGAATAAAGCCAATTCACAATTTTATACAATACAATTATAAATATAGGGGATTTGAACTCAGACTTTCAAGCAATCTTCAACTATCCACACTATCTCATACTACTGATACACATGACCACACATGTGAAGAAAATATAAATAATCACCAATATACATATTTTGTGCTGAAACAGCACTCATCAGTTAGTCCAGGTTATCATCCCCCACATATATATATATATATAATCTGGATCAGTTTATAGTCCAGGTTATCATCCCCCACATATATATATATATATAATCTGTGCTCAGTTTATATTAAGATAGTAAATTTTTATACTTTAATGAACAGGTTTCAATCTACTCCATTAAATTATAAAGATTTGATATCTTGATATAAACTGAGCACTGATTATATATGTGTGTGGGAGATGATAATCTGGACCAACTGATGAGTGCTGGTTCACCATGAAATACATATATTGGTGATTATTTATCTCATCTATATGTGTGTGGTCATGTGTATCAGTAATATGAGATAGTGTGGCTAGTTGAAGGTTGCTTGAAAGTCTGAGTTCAAATTCTTTATATTTATAATTAAGTTCCAGGTATAAGGATGCCTGTATTTCAAGTCTTACAATAGAATTAATAACAGACAATTTTTTATATCAATATTATTGTTGTTATAACAAAACAGTTCAATCCTTAATAGTTTAACATATTCACCATCAAAACCACACAATAAAAACAAATTCATGATTGACATTTTACTACATACTGAAACTCATCTCAAACTTCAGTAGTGCAGTATATATATATATATAATTAATAAAGAAAATTATTCTTTAGTTTGAATAAATAACACTTTGTTCATAAAGGATGAAGGATCGCATGAATCCATCTATTCTTTTAAGCTTTAGATGTTTATACACTTGTCCTTGTCAACATTTATGGTAATTTAGAATGATCTTAATATCACAGCCATATGAAACATGACATTATTAATTATTAAATTAATACAAAAAAAAAAGAATTAGCACATTTTTACTGACATTCTTTTAGTAATTAAAGTCAAATAATTAGTACAATACAAATGTAATTAATAAATATTCTATTTTAAAAATTAAAACATGCAAAATCTTTTTTATATACCATAAAAGTAGAAAAAAAAATTAGCTTAATTCAATCTAATTAATTTTTTTATATCAAATTAAATATGATTAAATCATTATTTGTATTTAATTTTAAAAATAATCAACTTTTCATGTTTTCAATGCAACTTATATTTTTATATGATTTAAATTTCATAAAACTTTTCAATGATAGGCAACATAACAATTTTAACATTTTATCACTTATATAGGGGGTGTTAAACACACCCAATCTGCCATATAGTACTTTTGTTTAATTATTTCATGGAATGGCAGAAAAAAAAATATAACCAAGTCATGAGCAAATCGTCTAATAAAATTCTTTACCAATTCCTATATGTGATTATAAGAACTGTCATAAGTACATTTTAAATAAATAAACTTTGTTATAATAAAATTAGAACATAGAGTAATTTTTACAAATATAATATTTAAATGCTATATCTAATTTAGGAAAACAAAGGGTTTAGAAGCAGCAATATAAAGTTTTCAAATGAAAAAAAACTTAGTTCATTTAAAAAGAGAGAGGGGGAGAGCTGGTCAACAGCAAGTACCAGCTGGCGCAATCAATCGCCAAACAGCTAATAATAATTTTAAGAAAAAGGCAAGCTTAAATTCATTTTCTAATTTGAAACGAAAACAAATTAAAAATATATATAATATAGTAGTTACTGTTAAAATAATGATGTATATAAAATTTTAAGATACATCTACATAACTAGCTCCGTTTTGAGAAGTGGTAAGAAAATGAATGCATTAATAATAATACATTTAATATTTTATAAAACTGCTTTTATATACGGGATTTGAACACAGACTTTTAAACTCCCTTCAGCTACCTGCTCTATCTCATACAACCTATACACATGACCGCACACACGTGTAAAAGATAAATGATCTCCAATATATGTATTTCGTGCCGAACCTGCACTCGTCAGTAGGTTCAGATCTTCATTTCAACATATATATATACAATCAGTGCGGTTTATATTAAGATAGCAAATCTTCAAGCCTTAATGGACAAGCTTCAATCTACTCAGCCCTCCAACTCTTCAGCCATCCATACCATTGAAAATATGATGATGGAATATTCAAATCCCTGTTAATATACCAATATTATTGCCATGTCTATGTTGACTCCCATTTACTCTGACCATTTATGTATAGGATCTTATTTATTTAAATACACAGAAGAAGGATAGGCAGCATATACTATATTTGTAATATTTGATTATATAAGTATAATTTATATACCTGAAGTTATGTAATTATATAAGAGATTTGAACAAAGACTTTCAAGCTCCCTTTAGTTATGAAAGTCTGTGTTCAAATCCCTTACATAATTACATTACTATAGATATTTAAATTATACTTGTATAATCAAATGCTAAACAGTGCTTTTTATTTAATTTGAAAAATAATGGAATAAATATCACAAAAATATTATTGTCCTTCCATCATAATTTAGATTTGGTGAGAGGAGTCATAAATTAATTATTTTGATCACTGTTTAAAATTAATGATCAAATTAATTAATTTATGAATGTCTCCCTAATTTTATTTCAAGTTAAATATAGCAAACCAAATTATGGTAAAAAAAGTCATTTTTTGGTTTGCAATGCATTAATCCTTAATTTAAATAAAAGTGTTTTTATAAAAACATTATTTTAAAATATTGTTTATATACAGTATTTTGTTCATTTTTAATATGCCTTTTGTAGCTATTTACATTCAAACTTAAGAACTACATACATGTGGAGATAAAAAATTGTGTATTCAATTTTAGGTGTTTCAAATTGAATCCTTTTCAAAGTATAGTTTACTTAATGCAATGCACTGGCCTAAATGTGTTTTTTACTTTTCAAATTTGTTTGGAAACTTTTGCAACGTAATGCCTCTGTAAATTTTCCCTTCACCACTTTAAAGTCCACAAAGAAGAAACTGAGATATTTTTTCATTCAAGAGAATTAAAAAAGTCACACAAATTTAAATCAAGCAAATATGGCTGATAGATAAGGTGTGACACGCTGATTTTAATTAAAAATTGTTTCACATTCAAAACTTAATATGCTAATGAGCTGTCATGGTAAAACTTGCACTTCTCACTTTGCACAAAATGAGATGTTTATTTTATAGCGCATAACACAAAAGACTCAGAACTTGTAGGTTTTCAATGTCTGATCATTACAAATAAATTCTGAGTTCACAATGTCATTTGCATCCTAAAACAATCAGCACTATCATGACATTGAAGTACTCATAAACTTGAGTTTTTTCAGAGCTACTTGCCTGTAAACTGATTCAATCATTGCAACTGTTTTCCCTGCTATTTTCCTTAATGTATAAAAATTGATAAATCTGTGAAATGCACTTTATATTATATATGTCATCACAAATTCACATAGTGATGACATCATTTGGCAGATTAATGCAGAATCCCTACAAAAGATATATAGTATCAGAATCATGTAGTATAACAAGTGCACCTACCAGAAAACAATTCTGGTTACTTTTGGGTCCCCTTCATATGTAACAGTGCCACTACATTCCTAGTTTTCAAAATGAAATTCTTATGTATTATAAAATTATTTACAAATTATTTTTGTTTATAAAGTATTGATTTTAAAGAAGCAGTTCTAATTAAAACACCAAGAGAAAATTAGATTTTATCCTTGATTGTTTTTTTGTTCTATTTTAAATAACTGTAAATGCTTTTCAGAGAATATTCAGGTATCGTTTTTTAATTAAAAATACAATTTTAAGAGCATCATTAGAAAGTTATCAAACTGATATTATGTATTAAAATTCAGCCCCACCCCCAGTACTTCTTGACTGGAGAACCATCAAATATTTCAGTTTCATATTGCATTGTCATCTAACACTTGTACATAGAAGTATATTAAAAATTCATTACAAGACTTTGCATGGATAAATAAAAATAATTTTTCAAATATAAGCATTTAAAAAATACAAATATACAAAATATTTTAAAACAAATTTATCATAATGTCAAATATTTTCTAAACTATAAAGATGTACAAGGAATGTGGTTTTATATAATTTGAATAAGTGAAGATATGCCCAAAACTATACATATTGTGAACATCAAAAGATTTTAATAATAAATTGACTTTCATCAAAATAGATATAATACAACTGTGTATAATGATTTTCATCAGTAATAGTCAGAAACATATACTTAAATTCAATTTCAAATAAATAGTATAATTGTTATAATAAAATTAACAAGAGAATACAGAAAACTCTCATTGAGCTATATGTAAACTAACTGACAGCAAATATAAAATAATGATAAGTAAACATAAAAACAAAGGATATCACTAGTGGCAGCAAAGAGTAAGGTTAAGTTATTACTACTTACCAGATGAAAGTGCATTTAAATTCCCAATCCTTAAGCCAGTGTCTAGACATTGCTTATATTAATGAAGCTGATCACAAGGCTTGAATTAATGCAGCTTTTCACCTAGCAACTACTTTCAATGTTATTTCATTGCCCATACATAAAGCCTGAAAATTTAAAAACACCTTAAGCTTTTGAATGTAAAACAACCTGACATCACATGATAACCATTTCCTATGCTTGCACATAATTGTTATTAACACAGGCAAAACTCTCCATACAATAGTGCCACTCATTGCCAGACAGAATAGTCAATGGATGCCAGAAGGCTTGTGGATAAAATCCCCATCTAGTGCATTACATCCTAAGATCTATGTGCAGTGCTCTCAGATACAAAGGTCCTCACTGATGAAGGCCATGAAACTAGTCTGAGGATATTAGATGAGTAGGCATTAGATAGGGATTTTATGCACAAACCTTCTGGCATCCATTGATTACTCTGGCTGGCACTGAGTGGCACTACTGTATGGAGAGTTTTGCCTGTCTTAAGTTGCTTAAACAGTTATATAATGCAGACTCCCAGATTGCAATTATACAATTTGGTGCTATTAATTCTTTACCGACTTTAAGCATTTCTATCCCCTAGATATAAAGGCTAATAACATTAAATTATTTAGGCTAAAAGGAATGGATCATTAAATCAATCAAAAATTTTATTTCTAAATATTTTACATTATAGTTTTAATTGACAAGTTTGAGATTTTTTTCATTTTTAAAACTTTGTTGACAAGGATTTAAATGATGAAAATACACACTAGATTGTACATAGTGTTAAATATATAGGTAATGTTTTTTGATTACTTTAAAATTTATTCCTCTAGCCAAAGTGTTTCAGACATTCCCCTCTATATATGAAAGATGTGAAGGTAAAATCATTTATTCTTTTAATGACAAAATTGTTGACTTACGCTATGCCCTGAGGCATTTCAATTATTTATAATAACAGTTGCATAGAGTGCTAATCTTGAAACATTACATATATATATATATTGTAATCACTCAGTCTAATTTTGTTTGGAAGTGAGTCAGTGATTAAGAGGTTAATTGGGCTAAAACGGAAATCGAAGGGAGAGAAACTGAAAGAGCACTTCCGGTTGTGTTTGGGTGTACTGAAAACGCATTCGCATATAAATTGAGCCTTTATAAGACTTTAACCTACACGAATGCACTCACTCCAGATTTCCCTAACAAAATAAGTAATCAATGAAAATATATAATTTCTCAGGGATTTTAAATATTGATTACTAAACATTTAAAATATATATATTTTTTATAATATTTCAACAATCATTGGTTCATTACTAAATGATTTCATACTTATATAATTTTGTTTTATATATTCATTAATTACATATTCTCAGGGTTTCTATTAATAAAATATTCATTATGTCATGTAATAATTATCTCAGAGTTTTTCTTTAATAAACATATATTACTATCATGATGAATATGCTTATCAAAGATTTTGACGTACGCATTCTACTTTTAACTTTTTGGATTCAAATAGAAAATATATTAAAAAATATTTAAGTAACCTTAAATGAATCAGCAGTGTGATGTCTTGATGAGAACATAAATGGTATCAAAATGATGTTTAATGAATAATGCCATATAATCCAACAAAATAACAAAATTTTTTTATTTCATGTAAATAACAAAACAAAATAATAAATATAAATCAGCACCATATAATAGCAAATATTAAAGGTAAATATTTATAATATGAATTATCTCCATAGGATAACATATATTAAAGATAAATGTTTTCGAGGTTTATGTGGTATATTGATTATATCTACATTTGATGTATACACTCACCGTATGTGTGGCAATACAATGTACATGTTACAGAAGATGGGTTGCAATATTTCATCACACTTTTACTTTGAACATATAATCAAATTAAGAGTTTTAATACTTACACATTTATAACTTTCTTATCCACTCTAGTTTGAATTCAAATTTTATTACTGTAAAGTTTATTTTACAAATACCTATGCAATAGAGTATTTTAATACTTCTTCACCATGCTAGTGGAATTGGTATATAAATTATATCATAGCAGCAAATCTTAACACATAATTTTAAATTAATTCTAGGATATATTTTCACACATAGTATTTGGTGAACCAAATATAAACAAGCTTTATCCTGAAAATATACTACTTCTAGAGAGTTTTACTCAAACATGAATTGAGAAGGACATTTTACAATTTTTTTTTACAAATGATGTAACATTTCAAATAAATTTAAAATGATAGTTTAAAAAATGCAATCTCTCTCCACTAACAACGATTTAAACTATATTCATTCTCACTTATCTATCAGCTATATACCCTTAAATATTAAAGATAAAATATACTACCTGAATTTCCAACTGAGCTTTTTTATATTTGGTACAATTAAAACACAAGTAACTAATACATCATTCATATAAAGTTTATATGGCAATCCAATACCCAAATTTATCAATAATAGCACTAGCAAACACAATTCAATTTAATGATTTGTAGCACTATTTATTATTCACATTTACTGAAGATTAAAATCATCATAATCAAATTAATCTATTTTGAAAAATATTGATCTCAAATATTAAATGTTACTCTTGAACTCCTTTAATCTCATTAATTCTTTTGATAGTTTGTATGTATAAACACATAAAATATTCAAGTAATTCTTTATCAACATAAATACTAAGACCACTATACTACTTTCATGCTAATGATGTTTTAAAGAAAATTATTCTATTCAATAATAAAATATTATTTATTCCTTTATATTAGGCACTTCCAATATCCTTCACCAAAAGCTCCCTTAACTAGATAAGATTTTGGGATAATCACTCAAATTTTTACTGGAACACATATTAAAAGCATATTCCTTTAAAATTAAAGAAACACAATTTAGAAGTTTAATCATAAATATATAAATTCAACATTCCTCCTTTTTCTTTTTAAAACTTGTTTTATTCCAAACTATAATTTTATTTCTCTTCCATACAACATTTCAACTACATTCTGTAGTCATTATCAAGTTCCCTTAAAATAATAATAATAATAATAATAATAATAATAATAATAATAATAATAATAATAATAATAATAATAATAATAATAATAATAATAATAATAATAATAATAATAATAATAATAATAATAATAATAATAATAATAATAATAATAATAATAATAATAATAATAATAATAATAAATATAAATAAAAAACAAAAATAATAACACAAATAAATAAAATATTAATACATTGCAAATATATAATATTCAAATAAAACCACAATATTATTATCATGTACAAATACAATTATTTACCTCCTTCCCTATCTTTAATTATTTCTTTTAAAATGCCTTTATAATTTAATACTCTTCTTATATAAATTTATTATCTATTCTCTAAATCTTTATCCATTAACATTCTTTTTATACCCTCCCCCCTTTTTATATATTATTCCTATATTATCTTATTTTTTATTTTTATTTATTAACATTCTATTTAATACTGGTTTATACTGATCGATATATACTTTCTCTATTTTTATTAAATATAATGTTAATAAATAAAGATAAAAAATAAGATAATATAGGAATAATATATAAAAAGGAGGGGGACTATAAAAAGAATGTTAATGGGTAAAGATTTAGAGAATAGATAATAAATTTATATAAGAAGAGTATTAAATTATAAAGGTATTTAAAAAAAAAATAATTAAAGATAGGGAAAGAGGTAAATAATTGTATTTGTACATGATTATTTAATATTGTGGTTTTATTTGAATATTATATGTTTGGAATGTATTAATATTTTATTTATTTGTGTTATTATTTTTGTTTTTTATTTTTATTTATTTTATTATTATTATTATTATTATTATTATTATTATTATTATTATTATTATTATTATTATTATTATTATTATTATTATTATTATTATTATTATTATTATTATTATTATTATTATTATTATTATTATTATTATTATTATTATTATTATTATTATTATTTTAAGGAAACTTGATAATGACTACAAAATGTAGTTGAAACGTTGTATGGAACAGAAACAAAATTATAGTTTGGAATAAAACAAGTTTTAAAAAGAAAAAGGAGGAATGTTGACTTTATATATTTATTATCATGGAGCTACAATTTAAAAAGAAAGAGAAGTGAAAAGTTGTCTATATAATTAAGTTTAATCATTTAAACAAATTTTAGTAGGACATTCTACAATTTCAATATCACAAATTTCAAATTCTTTTATATGAAAATGTAAAAAAAAAAGTGGTGTTTTTCCTTTTAAATTTTTGTTTAAAATATATACATCATTGCCATTGAAATAGAGTGAAGACCTGCCACTTTCTAGGGCAGGCTCATAGTACTTTTTCTATCCACATCATCCTCAAGTAAATTGTTACAAAAATGGTGATTTTGGATAACAACATGACTGATTTGATGTCTCATTTTAATTTATGGGTATTTATAGGTTTTCTCCTATAATGTCAAAATTTTCCACAATGCATCTCTCCTGGTAGTTGATTTTCAGGCATCTCCATAGTACAGTTAATAATCAGATGAAATCCTGTAGTTTTTTCACTCAATTGGCAGGAAATAAATATATAAAAATGCATCTATTCATTCATTAACAAACCTTATTAGAGCAATAAATATTTGTCAATAAGTATTATGAGATCAATAAAATTTTATTAATATTTTAACATCAATAATTTCATTAGGACTTATATTCTGTTATTTTACAAATATTTATTAAATCTAAACATTTCATTATCTAAAATTTCAGTAATTGTTTTGGTAATCTTTTGAGCACATTTTTATAATTTTATGAATATTATTTACACATGCGCCTATACATCTATATGTAAATGTACATAATTTTATACATTTCTAAATATGCTGATTTAATCAGCAAATTATTCGTTTTAAATTTGTTGTAAATATTCCAATTTAGCAAAGTTTGACTATTTATGATCTCACTGTTTATTCATAAACACTATGCTACTTGTATCTGGATTTATAACCATCACTAAAACAATTCACTAAATGTTTGTTAATTGTTGTAAAGAAATGCAATATTTAATATTTGAAAATATTCAAAAGCTTATATTTGAAGTCTAAAAAAAGTAAAAAATAAATACTATTATCCCCCTTGCACATCGTTTTAAAGATGTTTACCCTTGGTTTTACACCTATCACATAATCTTCCCATATATTGTGAAATATATAATCAAAAAAAAAAAATTGAACAATTCATCCCTGCAGACCATAATATTTTTTCACAGATAAATGATGAATTCATAGTATTACTTATGGGAGCTTCCATGTAATACAAATATAATATCTAAATAAGGAACATTTTAGTACAACATGATTTCAGAAAAAAGCTCTGAGAAAAGTACTTGTTATTTTTTTTTTTATTAAAAGAAATTAATTATACATGAGATTCTTAAAATTTACATAGAATTATTATAAACAAAGGGAATTGACATTGTTTACAAAAGATATACCTGAGGCAATTAAAAGTCTATACTAAGCATGAAATGTTTAGCCCTTGTTTAAAGTGAACTTGGACCAGATGTTTCTAAACAAAGAGTGAAGTGTCAGCAGCTTGTCTTTGTCCTTGATCCTGCCAATTAAGTCAGTATAGACTTGACCAATGTTGTGGTTGGTATGGAAAAAAGATATTTCCATCTTGTGAGCCAAACTGAGAAAAACAAGAAGATAGCAAGTCTAATGATGGAGTAAGTGCCATTCATGATGGCTCTCTTGATAGATAGCCCATGCCTTATATCATAAAACACACCATCTACAATTAGGGATTGCAGTGGAGCAAGAAAGGGACAGGTGTAAAACAGGTGATTTAGAGTTTCAGCACCTGTTTGACACAATTTACATTGATGATCAAGGTTTGTGAAGCCTCTCATCCACACCAGAAAGTGACTGGTAGGTAATAATGAGAGGTTAAATTTGATGAGAAAGTCTATATACTTTGGCTTGAATATCCAGTTTTTGGATTTTTTGATGATTTGTTTATTATTTAGATCTAACTGTGACTGCAACATCATTTGGTTTGGATATATCATTTTGTACACCTCCCAGTATGATTTTCTATTTTGAAGGGTTTGCTTTGGAATAGTAAAGAGGCTGTTGATGTGACTGGTAATGTCAGTAATACATTTACTCTTAGAAGGAGGAGGAGGAATTTCTGTAGGATCAATAGGAAAATTGATGTTGTTATTTGGTATATCCAGATTAATTGCTCTTAGTAGGCCAACTGATTTCTACACATAGAACATAGATATAGAGTGTGGGCCAAGAACACTTAGCTCTGGGGGTCTCTGCATTTGTTACTGAAATGTTTGCTATTTAACAATTATATATTTATTACATGGACACACCAGAAATAATTCTATATATATATATATATATATATATATATATATATATATATATATATATATATATATATATATATATAACATTGTAAATAATCTATATTTTATATATATATTTAAAATGAACTTTTTCTCAGATATATTTAAAAATTTTACCATAAATTCCTGAAGCGTATGAATAAAGACATTACAGGAACACATATAGTCTCCAAGAAATTTACTTCATGCTAAGCAAAGCTCATCAGTTGGTCCAGATAACTCTTATATTTTTTTTTTTTTTTTTTTTTTTTTTTTTTTTTTTTTTTTTTTCTCCGCCCTTCCCCTTCGCCGTCCCTTCCGCCGTTCGGGTCCCTCTTCCCCCCTTGCTTTAATGATTGCTTCGATCTAAATTTTCATAATAAGCCTTTTTTCTGTTTCTTCGCCTTCCGCGTCAGGCAGCAGACTGTTCTTTTTTAACCTCTTTTTGCCTTCTTTTCTTCTCCTCTGCCTTTCTCTTCAATAAACAGGTACCAGGAATTTTCTATCAAATTCCTTTGTATTATTCAATAAATTATCTGTACACCCTTTCCGCAATTTCTTTCAATTCTTTTAAATTTTAAGAGAATTTAAAAAAAAAAAAAATTTTTATTTTTAAATAACTTAAATATTTTATTTAATAGTAATTTTGAAGGATGTAAAGGTTAAAAAAAATATGATTTTATTTCTTGCCATTTAAATTGCCTAAAAATTGTGTGTAGAAAAGTAAATTGTTTGGAAATAAGAAAATTGCTTAGAAAAGGGGTGTTACATTGAATAATTTATTGAAAATACAAAGGAAGTTTTTGATAGAAAGACTATTCCTGGTGTGGTATATTTTATTCCTTGTTTATTTTGTAAGAAGGTTTACATAGGTCAGAGTAGGTTGGTTTAAATGAAAGAGTAAAGGTTCATAAAAGTAGAGTTAAAAATAGATATCTTAGTTCTGCTTTGTATGTCCATGAAAAAGATACAGGCCACACTATTGATTTTGATGAAGCTAAGGTTGTCTTCTTTGAGAGAAATGAAATCAAAAGAAGAATTAAAGAGTCTTTATTATTGAAAATTTATGATTCTGAAGCAATTAACTTATTTAAGAGTTCTTTTAATATTAAGGGTGGATGGGAAGTGAATGGATTTGTGGGTAGTTTTTAATAGTATATATAATGTGTGTTTTTTTATTATTTCTTTACACTTGAGAAGTCTGCTTGTAGCAGTGAAACCTTAGGTTGTGTTTTAATATTATTTTTATTCTGGTCTGGTTTAATTTTAGATTTGGGGTAGTTTTGATATATATATATATATATATGTGTGTGTGTGTGTAATCTTATAATTGAAGATTTTTATAAATACAGTAATTAGATATATGTAAAGTATAACTTTAAAATTTTTATCCACTTAGGAGTGCTTTCAACTATCCTCATAGGCTTTGTCAACTAACAGTTTGAAAACCTAACCTTCCCACAATTCCATAACCTTAACATTTGCTGCCTGTCTGTTAATTAAGTCTTGTTTGTATTTGTATATTAACATAGCTTCCTTTATTTTCCCTTTGTTGCCATTTTTTTCAAATTGTAATATTTTTACATTATTATAAGTGAAATTAAAACCATAAATTCATGACTTATTATGGTCGTAAAAAATGGATGCTGAAACATTATTATTTACTTTGCAATTTTGTTTCATTTTCTGAACACTTTTTAATAATAGCAAGTGCTCTTTATTTCTATTTTTCAACATGCATTTCAATTCCCCTATATATCCACTACCACACTTACATATCCATTTATAAATGAGGCAATTTTTATTTATAAATGAGGTTTTATCTTTAGAATATACATATGTAATAATATTATATATCAATGTCTGTATTTCTTCAAAGCAATATATGTAATCTTATAATTAAATATTAGTAAATATTGTAATCAACATTTTTCAAAATTTTTTGATTACTGGGTATACTACTACTTAATTATAAGATTACACACACACACATCTATATATATATATACACATATATATCTATATATATATATATATCTTCATTAGTTGTTCATTATGTATTTATATTAGTATTTAATTAAAGTTCAAAGAGTACATCTGGGATAAACATGACATGATAATTTCTAAGCTATTAAGTGATTAATTAATTGTCATTAAGGTATATATTCTTTACTAAATATGATATCACAATAGTACAAAAGATTGGTTGTGCCTTTGCATAAAAATGTGATATGAATATTGTACCGGTCAAAATAGTATGCTCACTTAACAAGATTCAAATCCTAAGCAAAAGTACCTTGAATCCAATTATGCTCGAGATACACAGGTCTGGAGCAGTCCTGAATTCTAACCTATTTGCCTATTCTTCAAATCTCTGACCCAATGAACAACAATCATGATTTCACAGTAAAATTATTTTAAGCCCATGCCCAGAAGCAAAGCGGTAGAGCATAAGATCGGACTGATGATGATGATTGAGGTCAGAGTAGCTCAGGAATTACATTTATTATAGTTATTTATTAATTCCTAGGCTCTTAGCTAAAGAAAATAGTTCTAAATATTAACTAGAAAATAATAATTCAAAAACAAAACAGGATTTACATGAAATTATATATATATATATATTTAATAAATGTAGAAAACGCATATATATGTTACAAAATTGCTTCACACTTGGAGTGATCTTATACATTTTGAAAACTTGGGATTTGTTTTATAAAATCCCCTTTACATCAATTATTTCATGAATATACTTTTATAGAATGTGTTATAAGTTGTGCAGGGTTGATATGCTAATTTACAAATGTTTACAAATAAAATGCTGTGGATGTACAAAACAATCTACAAGATCGGAACAGATTCGGATTACAGAATGATACATGATAATTTAACATTAACCATTTTGACAAATAAATATAAATGTACAATCTCAATCATTTATTTACAATCTTAAAATCATTACATATGTTTGATAGGCATTGTTTGAACATAGCATCTTTAGAATAAGTATACATAAGAAACAAACAATGCGCAATATTTACAAGAATAAATTATACAAATTGATTTACATCTCTGGGAATCGATAACGCTTTTTTTTCAAACAAAAGCAGTTTTAAAATCAACATGCTGAATGTATTTTTATGAAATGAATCATTATCTTTAACACATCAAGGCAACTTACTAAGGTCAGGTGGAAAATGATCAAATTAAAGAGCAAAGTAATGGTACTAGCATACAATAATGAAATAAGGCCTCATGGCGATTGTGGATATTTTATCATTTTAAAAGAATATTTGAAATGAACTTAGATTGGATATGCCCACGCATTCTGGTGGAGTGATATCAAAGGAGAGGCTGGGTTTGAGAGCCCAGATCTGGATGTGCTGTCATTCACAGCACATAAACCTCATAGACTTTACGTTCCACAGGGATTAGTGTCTCTGATTACGAACGATTTTGAAAAGTAGGATGGGAGCTTCAAGCTTTCTCCATCCCCAATAACAAAATAATCAAGAAATGGAAAAGATAAAATACCAGAATAAAGGAAAAGGTATGCCAGCAATGTTTATATAATTTTATATTATTTAAAGTTTGGAAATGGTCTAACCTCTTGCGCAATAATCTGTTTTCAATCCTGAGTCATTTAACAAATAGTAATGAATAATAACCCTTCTATTTATAATATTATTAAACTATCAAAATTTATATTTAAAATTTGATTCCCATGTACGTATTAACTGGTAGAATTCACCCTTCAGGCAATGGTAAGAAAAGGTAAAATGTTATATTAAGTGTCGCGATCTTTTATAATGGCAACTCAACAACAAAGTAAAATAAGCATCCACAATAAAATACCTTTAGATACACAACCAACTTAGTGAACAATTTCTATTTCAAATAAAGAAATGAATATAATTTTACTAATGAATTTAATTAAAGTCACGAGATTGATTGATACCGATATATTAGAGAAAATAATATATATATTAAACAAAATAAATTGTATACATTTAATTGAGCCACATAAAGTTATATAAACATAAATTAAGTGTGAAAGCAACATATTTTTAGAATTACATAAGTATTAATAAAGCATTATAGAGAGAGAGTTTACGAGCAAAACTAGCAAAACATCATAAATGGATCTATGAATTAATTTAGCTACAAATTATAAATCACCTGTGAATGTTCGTATTAAGGCAGCTCTAAATTACATGATTTTACTTAAGATATCAGCATAATGGCAGGCAGACAGGTTAGCAATTCTACGTCATCTCATATGGCCGGTCAGATGGAAATTTTACGGCTGGTAGACAGTCCTCCGAGAGGAAAAAGAAAGGCGGACAGCTCCACTACTCATGCTCCATTGCACTAAACTTCTCTTGACTTCTTAAATGATGGTCTGGCAACACTTTTGAATCAGGAACGTAAAAGTAACCAACTGATCAAGTGAAAGTAACTAACTGATTTATCAAGTAACTAACTTATCAAGTGAAAATAACCGACTGCCCTTAAAAGGTCTTATGGGCTCTTTTTATACACTATCTCTATAATCCCCTTACAAAGAACATTTAATTAACAACAAGTTTTTATATAGATAAGGCTCAAAATACCATTTTTAGCTATTTTAAATCATTTGACAACAAATGATAAGTGATTTGTTTTCGGTCTTAATTGTGATTGACAATTTTAATTAAAGGCAACAAGCTAAATTTAAACAAAGATTATTTTAGTATTTCGAGCCTCCCCATTTTTCTTTGTTGTTACATTCCAATAGTTTAATTAAATACTTTAAATCAAAAGTCATATAGATATAACAAAAAAATTTACAATTATATAAAGAAAATGTTTAGTTGTCAGCAATAAACATTAATAACATTATTGCTTCATTCATATATATACGCATCACACACACTACTGTTTTACTTTACTAAATAAAAATTAATTTTACTAATCTTTCTAATGATTCGGCATACAGTGTGATAGGGATTAGCATATATTTATAGCAAGGTCTGAATTTCGGACACCTAGGAAGTTAGTATAGATGGTGAAACATGAAGCATCGATGATTATTAGTCATCGATTGCTTCATTATATACACGTTAAAATTTTAACAGTAATTTTGTGAGTATTAAATTCGAAAAACCTTCAGCTACAAAGTAACTAGGCAATCATCAAGTAAAATCAATAATACAAACTAAACAAAAGTAATTAGCTCTCTTATAAATAATTACAGGGTAATTTATTTGGAATTCTATGGAGAGAGACATAACTTTTTTGTTTTCCATCAATCTCTTGTGACTACTTGCACCATTATTTAGCTGGTTTTTCTTCTATTTGACAACAGAAAATGAAATGTAACTAATATTGATTTATTAATTTAAAAAAATTCTGAGGAAGTCAGTGTAATCTACTCTTCCTTATCTGTCAATGATGGATAGATTTTTTGTTCTTTTGCTTCAAGACAATTTGTAAGATTCTTTGGGAATTTTTTTTTACTACATTAAAATAATTGTAACAAAAAGGGATGTTTTTGCCAATTTGTTTAAATATCTATGATTATCTTTATACAATATTTATATAATAAATATTTAAAAACAAAAATGTTCATGATTTTATTTGAATATATTTTATATTTAAAAGTATAAGTTAACAAATCCAATCATAATGGTAAATGGAAAACTACATGGTAAGAGTTTTGACACCTATTATAAACCCTTTGTAATATGATACTTTACAATGTTTTGTTATATTTTAAAAATTCTAAATTCACTTTTAAATTTTAGAACAGAATTTGATAAGTGTATGGTGGATTCCCATTAATTCGTTTATGTTTAAAAAATATGGTACAAATATTTTTTTTGTTTTTGTTAATTTGCTTATTTCAATGACTATGATGTTTCTCCTTTACACTAACAATTAGAAACAAAGTTTATTATTTTTATTTAACATTATTACTTTTCTATATTTTAAAATTTAAATATGATTTTTGGGATGTTTTTCATTTGCAGGTATTTCTAACAAATCAATTCAATTTTATTAAATTCTTTTAAAGAATAAAAATTTAATACTAAAATCAAATAATGTGTGATTGCAAAAAATGCCACTAGGTAGAGCCATGGAAATATTTTCACAAGTTGAAGGTTTAACAGTAGCCAATAATAGATCTACTAATTATTAATTGCTAGGCCAACAGTTCAGCATGGATTATCGCTCTCATTGGGTTGTTGCTAGTCACATATTTGTGGAAGTTTTGTTGTAGTTTCATAAATCAAAAATTCTCATATAATATTCAATGTTTACATTTTAAATTAGTTAAAATATTTGATTTAATGTATATATCTATACACACTGTTTCATATAAAAATTTACTTGTAAATAAATAAACAAATGTAAACACTAAAAAAGAAAAAAAAAACTTAGTGTTTTAATTAAAAATTGAGAATATTTAAAAAAATAAATAAAAAGAATTAAAAGTGCAGTAGAAAATCTATTAGAACTAACTAATAAAACTTCTCTTTTTTTCTAATTACTTCAATCCTCATAAAAATTAACCTTTATTAAACTTTAACGAAACAATTTCTAATGAAAAATAAAAATCAGTCATCATTTCCATTAAAAAGACGCAGATGTAAAACAAAAGTATCAATTTTAAAATGTTGATGGTCACAGCTTAATGAAGGCTTCAATAAATCTACTTCTGAAGTGGAAATTTCAATCACAGCTTACATAAGATAAGATGAAAAATGAGGTCTGACCAGGTGGATGGTCGGTCTTACTATCTCCTTTTTCTTTTTAATTTGATTGTGGATTTACTAAGAAACAGACTGCGTAATTTAATATTTATTTTATAAAATTTAAACTTTTGAAAAGAAAAAGTAAAAGATAGCAAGAATGATTTAAACAAGAAAATGACTCACATACCATCATCATTATTATTATCAGTTAAAACTCTTCCATTGTCCCAGACAATTTGCTTCTTGTCTTCTGTCTCGAACTTTATTCTTTATATTCACATAATTTATATATTATTGACATTTAGTTATTCCAATACATTTCACCCCAAAATATTTTTCAAAAGCTATTCCTGTATATATATTTTCAAAATTTCAAAACAATTACTAATTTCTATCTTCATCTAGTTCTCTTCAATATTTAATGATTCGGAACTTACCATTTATTTAGAAACTTTTCATATCTACATATGTAAAGTTTAAATCTATAGCCATGCTTCCTATAACATATAGTCTAAACTTAACATTGAACAAGCCTATTTTTTAAAAAAATAACTTCACGGAATCATGAAATAATATTTTACTTTTATATAAAAGGCGTGCTTATAGATTAATATTCGTCACTCTAAGGTTTTTTATTACTACTTCAATCACTTTTAAATATGTTCAATAATTAATAAATTGTAAAAAATATAAAACTTTAGATATCCTTTCAGCACTAATGGATGAATGCAACGTGATGGAGTTTGATGGGATGTGATGCACTGTGACTTCTCTTTATAGAGAGCCAGAAATCTCTCAGCAACTATGTCCAGAGAAACCTGTTAGCCACTTTCCCTTCCCCACCCTATGTTTCTCTATATCCTGTTCCATCCCATTTCACAACATAATCTTTGTCAATAATCTTTGTCAACTCCATGGCCTTCATATCTAAACCCCCCTTATCTGTTCCCAAACCCAGCATAAAAACCAATAACTCACTTTCTGTATAATTTCTTTGTTTACATTTAGTCTTTCATAACTTCATTATTTGTACTCTTTCTGCTTTCAAGCATTTACATTAAATCAACAGATGCCTAATATTTTCTATGACTTCCTTACACAACTTTGAGACTAAATCACCCATATTGTTTCATTTACATGTATATTCCCTTGTTGATAAAGATCCCATTTGAGCCTTAAACAGTAAACTACTTTCTTTGCTAGTTTAGATAAAAAAGCATTTCTATGCCCCCCCCCCCCCATTGAAAACATTAAACAATCTGCATTTTAAGTTTTTTTATTCGATTATTTCTATCATTAATTAACTAATTTACATGGGTAAATGGTTCTTCATTTATGTAAAGCCAAATTATATAAATCTAGACTTACATATAATAAGTATAAAAAATAGGAACAGATTGGAAGCCTTGAAATGTGGTCATGGAAAAAGATTTAAAAAAAACTTAATAGTTGATTAAAATTACACAAAAATAAGTTTTGGAAAGAGTAAATGAAAAAAAGAGAGATTCTTAGAGGAAATTAGATATAAAAAAGAAATTAAATTGGACATATATAAAGAAGTAAGAATAGTTTAATGAAAAAAGTTTTAGAGGAATCATGAAAAACATGAACAAAAAAAAGAAAAAAATTAAAACTTTGCTTGGTGATATAAGAGATGAAAAGAGATATGTGGAATTGAAGATCTAGGCAATGAAAAGAGAGAAATAGATAAATTTAAGCTATGATTGTACTCTGGACCTGTCCACAGGCAGAATTCAATTGATTAGAAAATAGACATGCAAATTGTCAAGGCTATTCTCAGTTATCATGCGTCACATGTTATGTGAACATTTGTTTTGAAACATAGGAATACTTATTTTTATTTCTTAAAAAATATTTTCACGTTCTGCAGAATAAAATATAAAAAAATAGAAAAATTAAATGACAAACTTTTAATAATAAAAATTGGATTTTCGATTATTGAAATTATTATCATTATTTCTTAATTAATGATTGACCTTCGTTTTTGTAAACATCAATTATATATGTGAATTCACATTTTAAGAGAATTATTATTATAATATATAAATGTATATATAGAAATATTTTTTTTAAAAAAATGTGGTTGCAATATTTGAAGACTATATAGTAAAATATATAGATAAAACTGATCCACAAAATAAAATTGTATTATTTATGTAAATGATTATATATTCCACCTTTATTATTAAAAGGAGGTTGCCTTAACAACATTTAGAAATTGTTGATTGATATTGATATTGAGATTATCTAGGTGCTGACTTATTTTTAATGATATATATAAATAAGTTTAAATCAACTATCTTATTTGTGACTTGCAAAGATTTTTGCCTTGGAGGTGAATTGACCATACTTGTTTGGAAGTGAATACCTACCTGTTAATGAATATTATGATAGAATGCACAAACATATGCATCCCAATCATGTAAAAAGTAGAATTTTTAAAGACACATTTTACATTTCATACATTAGAATAAAATGCAGCCAGCAATTATACTAACACATGATCACCATTTTCTATAGTTCCCCAAGCTATTAAAATAGTAGTGAACTCCCCATACAGTGATTCCACTCAATGCAAGTTTTCATGATCAATGGATGCAGGAAGGTTTGTGCATAAAATACCTATCTTACTTCCTCCTCATCTAATATCATTATACTAGTTTCTAGCTTGTGGCTTTCATCAGTGAATTTAAGAGCACATCATCTAGATTTAAGGATCTAATGCAACCTTCCAGCAGGCATCTTTTACCAATTTGGTAAACAGTAAATCTTGAAGCCCAACATGAAAACACAATAATGTTTTCACTCCAAAATCATTTTCTAGTATATTCATATAGATTTGAACTCTTTGGTTTTTCAAAAAAAAAACCATTACCATTACATTATAGGAATTTCATGGACAAATATTCCTTTTTTGGATTGATGGATTGATTACAAAAGCTTGCATTTAGTGTTAACTACTGTATTGAGAGTTTGCTACTGTTATTAACAGCCTGCCTAATCACATGAAATGGTGATCATGTGATATTTTGATGGTTTTATACTTACCCTGCCTATAGAATATTGGTGAATGGGATGTTTGAAAACCAATGACACCAAAATGTATAGATGCTGAACTAAATTCATATCAATATGACTGTACAAGAAAATAAATTTGGATTGAAAACATTTTTGTGTTTCCTTCTTGGGATCTTAACTTTATAATTAATCATATAGGTAAGAGGTGGGTGCTGGAAGATTGCATTATATTCTATGATCTAGGTTTGTGCTCTCAAATCACAGTTTCATCACTGATGAATGCCACAAGTTATAAAGTAGTCTGAGAATATTGCAAGAGAGGCACTAGATAGTGATTTTATGCATAAACATTCCTGCATCCATTGATTGTAAAGGCTTGAACTTGGTGACAGTACTGTATAGAGAGTTTGCTATACTGTTAATAACTACCTGTGTAAGCATATAAAATGGTGATTATGTGATACTTGTATGTGTATTATTGTGCTAAAACCAAGTTTAAAATAAGATTGTTCATTTGATTGCTTAAAATTCAAACTATTCTGTAGATGAGTTGTAATTATCTTAGTAAAAAATTGTACAAAACTGATAAATGACTTATAAGTCTAATTTATATCTTCTTTATTACCTTCTTTAAATAGCAATATTGCTTCTGAAGTTCTTCCAATAATCTGGTACATCTTTATTATTTAGACATTTAGTATATACCTTTGCCAACAATTTTTCTATTTTATAACTTGCTTCTTTTAAAATGTTGATTATAATCTCATCATAACTTGCAGTTATTTCCCATTTCATAGATTCAATTGCATTTCTCATTTTTTATTTGAAAATATATGTTATTCAGATGGAGAAGTAATTGTAAAGGATACTTTGTTTTATTGCTAATAATTTTTTTTGAACTGGTCTGCAAATTTTATTACACTTTAGTACCATCTTTTCTGCTTTTGGCCAAAAATAAGTTTCTATGAATCTCAAAACATTATTATTTTCAATATCATTTCTGATTAATTTATATTTATATGTTTTTATATTGTTATTAACTTTTTTGTCCCATCTTACAAAGTTCTAGATATTCAATTCTTCTTAATGAAACAGTTTTGTATAATTTCAGGTTCCTTCTTATCTTCATACATTGTCTTGTGTCAGTAGAAAATTTATTGATCAAATTCTGCTTTATTGTATTCACTATCTTTCTTTTGTTTTTTAATAGTGTATCAATTATTTTCCTATTGATTTTGTTCAAATCTGAACCATCTTCAGTATTTACAAGTTTTAAATTAAATTCATTGAAATGTTTCTGAAGGTTAGGAATATTGCAGATATTGTTTCTCTAAATATTTGTTGTCTCTAAAGTTTTGTATTAACATGTATTTTACATCTCACTAATTAATGATCATTTCCTGTGTTGAATTTATTAAAAACATTACAGGTTGAAATACATATTTTATGTTAGTGAAAATACAATCCTCTCCTGCAGTATCATCATTTGGGTATGTTCATGTCCATTTCCAATGGTGTTTTTCTCAAAGAAAAAAATTGTAGTTTAAAGTTTTTAATTTTCCTGAAAATTCCACAAGTCTGTGTCTTCTCTTATTTCTATCATTAATATATAAAATTGAAGACAACATGTACAAATGATATATTCTAATAAGAAACAAAAAAAAAAGTAATTAATGATGAATCAATGCAGAGATGGACAGCACATTTAAACTATATCCAAATTTAATTACAACATTCTCATCTTCCAATCAATTATAGTATTACCATCTCCCATGACAATTTTAATTTTTTTTTTAATCAAAAGCATTTTGTAAATTTATACAAAAATACTATACTTCTTCTTGACAATATCTTATTGGAGCATAACTATCTGTATATGGTATCTTCCCTTAAGACGAATAATTAATCTTGCCACACTGTCTGATGTATCATCATTCTATGTCATAGTGTTCTTCCATATTTTCTATTTATAATTAATCCTACTCTACTTGTGTTTCCAAGTTTGTACCTTGTTATATAGTATTTGTCCATTTTTTAAATTGTCACTTGACCTTATCTACTAACTTCACAAAGATCAACAATGTATCATTTAATATTAGACAGTTCTTCCAATTTGTACAATATTCCTTTACTGGAAAGTGATCTGTAGTTGTAAGTACTTAAATAAATGGGGTTGTTGTCAAATGGCAGTATGTATATACAATTGGGGATTCTTAGGACCCTACACCTTTGGCCAACGTGTTGTCTTGTCTGGTGATTTTACATCCTTCCAAGGATAAGGATTATAATTTAGACGTATGCATCATGATTGTAAATATCTAATTAAAAAAAATGTATTTAAACTAACATTTATTCTGCCTTCAAAAAAACTCAACTGATATTTTAGTTAAGAGCTATCAATAAGAAAAGCGATGGTATTTCTTGATCATAAATTCAGAAATTAAAAGTAAATGAACTTGCTATGCTGGATGTTGGAGAGCATCCCATCCATGTTTGTATGCTATATAAGTAATCAAATAATAATAACAGCTATAATGACAATAATCTTTAAAGGCTCAATGGATAATCAAAGGTTCTCTTTTCAATTAAAAACAAATTTCTTTGTGCATCCTAATTTATTGTAATTAGCATTCAAAAAAATAAACCAAATAAAAAGTTTATATCAAACACATATGTGGAAACTCATCTCTACAAAAATGTTTTGTGAGAATCAATTGGTTAAATGGAATTTACAATGTAAATTAAATATTTATTATTAGTTTGAAATTCAAATTATTTTAAGTCTTCTTTGAGAGAGAAGAAATTAAAAAAAGAATTAAAGAATCTTTATTATTAAAAATTTATGATTCTGAAACAATTAACTTATTTAAAAATTATTTTAATATTAAGAGTGTATGGGATGTAAGTGGAATTGTGGGTAATGTTTAGTTTAAATATATTGTTATTTTGTAGTTCTTTACACTTGAGAAGTCTGCTTGTAGCAGTGAAATCATTGCTAGTGTTTTAGAGTTTATTTTTGGCTAGTTTGGTTGAACTGTGAATTTGGGGAAATTTTGATTATATATATAATAAATATAGTTTTAAGTCTAAATTTGTTACAGAAATAAATTTACTTTCCATGAATTTAACCCTTTTCCCGCGCTCGACGAGGCTCCTCGTCGACATCTGAAATCACTCTAACTCAGTTGGTTTTTATACGAAAAAATTCGTTAAATACGTATTGAATTCGTTTTTAAAAGTTCTGTACGATGGTGACATCTTCCGATTTATTTTAGAAGTAAAAAATAGAAAAAAACGCATTTAAACCTAAACAAAGAAGGAACATTATTTGTGATTGGTTCTTAGCATGCTCTCAGCCGAAAAAGACATTCTGATTGGCTGGAAAGAACAAAGAAACTGCCTGATCAAAGAAAATAAAGAAAAACGCTGAGATTTTCATTTCGAATACGATTTAAATTATTATTAAATAATATTTATGGAAATTAAACATAATTTTCAGAGAGAATAATAAAAAAACAAAATTATTTTCGAAAAATATTGAAGATTTTAGTACAAATATTGAAGTTGTAATAAAAAGAAATATTTACTTTTCTATAACGTAAAAGTCGATCTTTTTGTTTACATTATAACTTTTATGTTGCCGATATTCAATATCTTAGAATAAATAAATAGCAATTTATTTTTGAAAGAACTTTCGTTGTCTTCACAACCTTAAAAATTAATTATATACTTTTTATAAACGTATCTGAGTTGAATTTAATATTATAGGCGAATATGTTTTAACAATAGGCTTTGTCTTCAGTTTGTGAGTTGGCCAATTAAAAGATTTGATTTTTATCTGATACAACCAATGATAAAATTAGCGGTTTAAGGGTTAAATGTTGTCATGACAATTTTTTTATCAGAAAATCTATAAAAATATAATGCCCATTTATTACTTCTAACTCCAGTCTTAAAAAGGTTTTATTTTCTGACAAATATTGGAATTAAAGGTTAAATTTAAATTCAAACTGGATGTAAACATGGAATTAAATTAATAATATTATGATTATATCTGGCTTAACTTTCAACTTGACTTTTAAATATTTTATTTATCAGAAAATTAAACCAAATTAGAATCAAGCTTAACTTTCAACTTTTAATTGTTTTATTTGTTAGAAAGTTAAACCAAATTAAGACATGAGCTTTTTTGAATTAATGGCCATTTTAAGTTACAGGTATTCTGATAAAAAACAAAAATTGTCTACATTTATATTGACCCCTTAATAAAAACTAGTCTCTTTCCATTTGTCATATATATATAATAAATAAAGTTTGATATCTGTATTCGTTTCACAATATATGTAATATACAAATCAATATATATATATATCAAAATACAGTACAATTTATATAAATTATATTCTTTTAGAAGTACTTTCGACTATACACTTTGTAGTCTTTATCAACTATATAACGTTATATAGTTGATAAAGACTACAAAGTGTATAGTCGAAAGTACTTCTAAAAGAATATAATTTATATAACGTTATATAGTTGATAAAGACTACAAAGTGTATAGTCGAAAGTACTTCTAAAAGAATATAATTTATATAAATTGTACTGTATTTTGATATATATATTGATTTGTATATTATATATATATATATATATATATATATTATATATATATATATATATATATAATGTCCTTTATTTAAAAATTATTGTAATAACAGAAATGTTTTTAAGTTAGTGAATAATTCTAAAAATGGCATACCAGTCAAGCAGTAAAATAATGTTGTGTCTATGTTATCATATATAGGTGAATAGAAGTATAGTATTGAAAAAAGATTAAAGAAGCATGAATTATTATACAAGTTTGTGAAAAGTACAAATAATAATAATTTAATGACTGCTTCAGTTTTCTTGGATTATAAAAGAACATGTAAATATAACTTTAAGTTTGATATTAAAAGTGTTAAGATTCTTCACGAAGAGGGAATCCATAATAAATAAAAATTAAGAAGGCTAGTTTAACAAATAGAAATAAATAGAATATAATTCATAGACAAGCAGCTAATGTTAAATTTGGGATTTATGGGATTTGATTAAATGATGTTTGCTTCCATTATGTTTTTCAAATTTAACAGCAATTGAGGAGAGCTAAGGAATCAATCAAAAGCATTTTTGCAGATTGAAAGATTTTATATAATAGTTAATTATTATTATATTTATTATATATAACAATAATAAATATAATATATATATACTCTATATAGATATATATATATATATATATATATATATATATATATATATATATATCATGACTCAATCTACAAGAGTATATTCTGGCCAGCAGTTTTTGATAATAAAGTTTATAATCATTTGTCAGTGGTATTACAATATTAAGCATACACTTTCATATTATATATGTATTTAATTTATGCATAATTAAAAATTGGAAGTGAAATTAATATAATGTCATAGCAATGTGTGATTTGTAATAAAATTATATATACACCTGGGTCTCGGTTTATGCGGTAGATAGTTCCTCAGAAAATGTGCACAAAAGAAATCGCACAAAAATAGTCTTAACTTATTTTGAAAAATGGAGGATAGGTTACTGTAATTTTCAAAAATTACATAAAAGCAAAGCAACAATGTAAAATTACTTTAAAATTCACACACAAAAATAAGGAAATAAAATATGACTAATAAAAATTTTCAAATTTGAAAAAAATTGATACAAGATTAACTTTTTTTACTTATTTATTAACTACAGGATTTAATTTTATTCAAAACAATATATTTTTATGCATATTTTACAGTATTTTTAATTTTTTCATATATGTACAGCATTTTAATCATTATCAGTATTTGACGATAAGTAAATCCATTAGTAAACTAGTAAGACATGAGATTTGTCACAAGAGGAAATACAACTAGCACCAACTTCATTTTTTAATTGCTCTTATTGTGGACTCACTGAAACTAAATATTTTCCAATTGCTGTTGATCCTTCTGATTTCACTAAGAGATCTAAATTGGAATTTTTGTTTCCAAAGATATTCATTTTCTTGGGTGCTTTTTTTTTCTCCGTTAGAGTAAACTAAAAGTTTAAAATAAAAATAAGAACTTAGACTTATGATAATAAAAAGACATCAACTCACCACTGTTGGGCAAAATTTAATAAAAACTAACAATTAAAAATTAAATTCTTATTTTTGTCTTTAATTTTTTAATTTTCAATACCGTTTAAAAATCAAATTTCATCGATTCACATCACCTTAATTTCAGATCACGTTACATAATTTTTAAATTGTTAATTACAATTAAAAATCAGATTTTAATTGTCAAATTCAATCATGCTTACTGATGTTACTCACCTTTTAAAAGTAAACTTGAGGACACTAAATGATGAACTGATTACGTACTCTTTTTATAAAAAGAAAAAATAGAACGTGATTTAAAAAGCAAAAACAACAACATACATAGTATTTTTCATCTATAATGTTTGAATAGATTTACATTATAGTCTTGTAAAATTTAACATGTGTATATAAAATGGGCAAATCCTGATTTTAAGTGAATTATGAACTTCTTTATTATATAAAATCTATTACAGTACTATTATAAAGCACTGAAAATATTGAAATTATTAGAGAGAAGTCAAACTCCGATAATGCACTATTACTTTAAATGTACATGTGAGTGCATAAAATTTATAATGTTTAAAGTAATAGCACATTATTGGAGCTCGACTTCTGATCTAATAATTTTCATCGCATAAAAGAAAAATGCATACAAAGATATTAAGAAGAAACATGAACCACATAACTTCAAAATTGCATTAAATACATCCTCATAAAATGAGACCCTGGTGTATATAAATATGATCTTTAACAAAATTTAAAATCTAGACATGGTCTAATAATACTATAATAATCTTTAAAAATAGTATCAACTTATCCTTCTATATGCATTAATTAAAAATGAAAGAAATCCATATTTTTATTACTGTTAAAATGATTATTTTATAAAAGTAATCAACCTTACAGTTTCAATTGAACAATGACCTTCTTCAGAGCTAAGTAATACCTATATGCACTCCCTTCTTATTATTCAGTTAATCAATACCAACCTCCTTTTTATTCATTTAACTAAAAAACTAAATAATAAGCAGAAAATGTGTACTAGTATTAGTTAGGTCTGAAGAAGATCATTGGTCAGTCAAAACTGTAAGGTTGATTAATTTTAATAAAATAAGCATTGTAACAGTTTGTTGATTTTTTAATAATCTCAGGCTTAATATAAAAATATATGATCCATTGCAAATAAGGTTGCACAAAAATTTAATCTTGTAGTTTAAGGAGTGAAATGATAAGATGGATGATCAATGAAATGGTTTATTACTCATTAGTTAATAAAAAAAAATAGGCATGAGAGATATTACATCTGGAACTATGAACCATGAACATTGAACTCCAGAGTTCATGTTATTTTATGGCAGTAAATCACATAGGGCCATAGTGAATACTAATGAAATCATTTAACAAGGTATGATGTTTGGAGCCAATTGAAGATTATGACTGTTGGTGGTCAGCTGAATTTTCTTTAAATCTTTATTATCTTATGAGAAATTTGATATTATTAAATATACATATATGTTTGTAATTAGCTTATTTGTATTAAGCATTTGGGACAAGATTTACAATATGTATTTATAAACAAATTATATTCTTACCTTAGTGCAATTTCGATCATAGCTCACTATCGCAATTATCTATTAGTCCAGAATTCATAACAATCTCTCACAATATTGAAGCAATGGATCTGCAGATCAGATCCATGCTTCATTTCTTTCTATATTTCTAACTTAGGATCGAACTTGATCCATGCTCATAAATGATTATTATAAAACTTTTCATCTGCCATCTTGTATATATTAAATTTCCAGATGAATTAATGTGTCAAAAAAAAATCTAAAACTTTTTTATTTAAAACTATGATTATAAATATTGGATGTGTGCAGATATATATATATATATATGCATGGATACATATACATATATAATTATAGACGGAAACTTTTATAAAAATGAAGAATACATTTTTAAATTATATTTCTTTTTACTTTTTTCATTTTATTTAAGTCAGAGTATTTTATTCTGGAGATTCACTTTTCTGATAGACCCTAGTCACATTCTTTAGTGTAAAACAAAAGAAAATCCATTAGCGAAGTAAAAATGAAATTTCTAATTAAATTAAAAATAAATCATAGCAAAGATATTTTTTAAAAAAATTCTTCAAATCTATGTTAAGCTTAAAATAAATTTGAAACAATAAGATCATTGGGTTTGTTGGGAGAGTGGATTTTAAAAAGACGATACTAAAATATTTTAGATTAATGATTATGATTGCCAGAGTCAAATATATCCATTTTGCCTTGGTCATATATAAAAGAGGAATTTTCGAGAAGTATTCTGAAAACATATAAATAGGCCAGGAGAACAATAGAGGAGGCCATTATCATTTTAGTTGAAGAAGCAGTATGGTAAATCCATGTCAATTTTTATTTAAAAATAAGTGCAGCAATATGATTGTGGAGTAAGTGGAACCTGGCCTGCTTGTTCCCCATTGTCTCAGGTGTGATCGCAGAAATATCATGAAGCCGGAAAAATTTCATTAAAATGTTTTATTTTTGGACTGTTGAACTGTGAAACTCTTGGAACAGAACTCAGTACCTAGCTATTCCTATGCCAAAATAATGAAAGCCAATCAAATTATCATTTCATCATGGGACCTAAATTTCAAGCTTAAACCATAAATAAATTAGGTAATATCTTTTAAACTGTTTTTCATTCCTAACCTCCTAAATTATTTTCCAATTCCAGTTGACCATATAATTAATTACTGTATAAAGAAATGTCTTCTAAATATAATTCTCCCTAAATATATTTAAAATGCTGTGTTAACTAAACTTTGTAATTTTGACTTTCTATAATATAACTTTAATGTCTCTGCTATATATTTTATCTGTCTTAAATTATGCTTCTCTTAATGTAAAAACTTTTCTTATAAAGCAGTCTATAAATGATATTTATTACTTACCTATAGATATAGATGTATATTGTCTAGATTTATTAATGTTTAATTTAAGGTTCTATTTAGGTGCCAATTTGTTCCATTTTGACAAATTCATAACTGCCTTATCCCCTTTTCTTATTATGAATTAAATGATTTTCTATCTATTTCCCAAGCCATGATGGTCAGTAAATAAATCCATGTTCACTCTTAATGATTATTTAATTAGAGCACTCTTTTGTTGAGATGAAATGATTTTGTTTATTTTATATTTTTTGGATTATTATCCTAAAAAACATATTCATACATATACGGTTTAGTTTTGGGGGAGACGCTAGATCAAGTGAATAACTGTTAACTACATTATTCAGTGTTAAAATAACCAAAAAGGGGGTGGGAGTAGTTATTTGCTAAGTCATAAGAGAGAATTTAGTAATATTAAATTTAAAATGTTGGTGGGATTTCATTTTGGGGGGAAAGGTGTATCGTACTAAACAAAAGATGATATTCGAGTAATATTTGAGATATATTTGTTGAGATCTGATCTTGGTCAATTCACTACTATGTAAATATAACCTTATGTGGCTTAGTATAATTTTAATTAAAGCAATTTTAAAAATGATGTTTTCCAGTATTTGTTTTTGCATCTCCAGCACTCCACTTGACCGATTTTTCATGTTCTTTTGATCGCTGTGTCATAATTATGCCATGTGATAGATTCACTGGCTAAAATGTAGATCAGGGTATGAAAGACAAAAATGAAAAGACTCAAGGTAAGCTGAGCTTAGAAAACCTTGATGATTCTTGGTCTTTCTCCTGAAATATTTTAAGGTTTTGCAAATTGTGCAAACCATTTGTCTCCATTTTTAGCATCACTGGAACTGAGCAGTGGGATTGAGTTTGTGTTGGTTATGTCATTTCAAACACTGTATATAATTATTTTCTATTTCTTTGAGCATATCATGGTGGGTTGATTATGATTTGATCAAATTAGATTATATTTTATTATCATTAGCATATTTACTCGTGAATATCATGATCTGCTTGCATTCAAGCATGTCACTCTCCTTGAGACCATTTCTTAAAAATATAATCAGGTTATTCTCTCTTATAATAAGTTTATTTATGTCAAAGGTATTTCAAAAGTGAAATTTTGGATATATATACTTGTTTTCATCCCCCAAATATACTTGAATTAGCATCAAACAAAAAACTTTAATCACCCATCTGTTTTAAATTGGCAGCATATAAATTATACTGCTATCTTGTGAGAGGCATATGTTATTCCTATATGTTCATCAATGAGCAATGAAGTAGATAGCAAGATGCTAAAAAATTATAAATATGTCTTTTATTAAAATAAATATATGAATTTAACCGACCTGTGGTTCGTTTTAATTAATTTTACTTCAAAGTTTGCATTCATATCTGAATATTGTGCTGCTATCTGATAACTCAAAGTTACACACACATCTCTTCATCAACTCATGTAGATGTGTAATTAGGATAACTGCTAGTGTAAAGTGTTAGAAATACCAGATCCTCATGTTCCACCACTGTTGCTGTGGGCCAGAGTTTGAAAAGATTAATTGCTTGCCTCGAAATTGTTGTTAATTGGTTGTTAGATTTAGAGGGTGGGTAAACAGGTTAGAATCTATAAATATTTTTGATCTTCAATCTTGTATATGGTTGTATTCGATGTACTTTTACCCAGTCTGTGAATCATGTTGAATTAACATACAATTTTGACAAGTTCAATATAGATATATTAAAAACATATACTTTTTCAAATAATCCATGTAGCATATATTACAATTAAACTTCATATACACATTATTATTTCATAAAGTACAGATATGATTATAATTAGCTTATTTTTAGTAGATTTTTGGTACAAGATTTAGAAGATATATATTTATAATAATAAATATAATAAATATAATGGTAATTAACTATTATATATTGAAGTATTTTCGGTTAACTATTATATAGTCTTTCAATCCACAGAAGTATTTTCAATTCATTAATCAAAAATACTTCTGCAAATTGAAAGGCAATAAACATCACATGACCACCACCTCTTATGCTTGTGTATAACTATTGTTATCACAGACAAAACTCTCTAGATATATTGCCACACACAGCAAGCTAGAGTAATCAATGGATGCCAGAAGGCTTGTGCATAAATTCCCCATCTAGTGCCTATTCATCCAATATCCCCAGACTAGTATCTGGCTTATGGAATTCATCAGTGAGGAGCCTTGGATCTGAGAGCACTGCATCTAAATCTTAGGATCTAATGCAATCCTCCAGAAACCATCTTTGATCTCCATTTATCTACACAAATATGAGTCTTAAACTGAAAACACCTTAATGTTTTCAATCCAGGCCCATTAGCCTACATAGTCATATGGGTCTGAACCCAGTTCAATACCCACACATTTTGGTGTCTTTGGTTCTTTAAAAACCATAGCCACCACTACCCTATTAGGCACCTAAGATCTAGGTGCAGTGCTCTTAGATCCAAGGCTCCTCACTGATGAAGGCCATAAGCCAGAAACTAGTCTGGGGATATTGGATGAGTAGGAACTAGATGGGGATTTTATGCACAAGCCTTCTGGCATCCATTGATTACTCTAGCTTGCTGTGTGTGGCAATATATATATAGTGAGTTTTGCCTTGTTTAGCAACAATTATACACAAGCATAAGAGGTAGTGGTCAAGTGATGTTTATTGCCTTAAAACCAACCCTGCCTAATAGAATAATGGTAGCTATGGTTATTAAAGAACCAAAGACACCAAAATGTATGAGTACTGAACTGGGTTTAGACCCATATGACTATATAGGCTAATGGGCTTGGATTGAAAACATTAAGGTATTTTAAGTTTAAGACCCATAGTTTTGTAGTTAAATGGAGATAAAAGGTGGTTGCTGGAGGGTTGCATTCAATCCTAAGATCTAGGTGCAGTGCTCTCAGATCCAGTGCTCCTCACTGATGAAGGCCATAAGCCAGAAACTAGTCTGGGGATATTGAATGAGTATGTATTAGATGGCGATTTTATGCACAAGCCTGTGTGTGGCATATATATAGTCAGTTTTGCCTATTTTAACAACATATTGAAAGGCTGTGAGTAATACTTAATTACTGTTGTATATACTATTTTTATTGTTATTACAATGTTTTTTTTATTTAACAGATATTTTATTTATTTATATGAACATTCCAAACAAACAATTTTCCAAATGTACTTATAATTAAAATGCTTTTTTTCCCACTTAATTCAATGTAAGCATAATAATTTCTTAAATAATTTTATATGCTGGCAGTTTTAACTGTCCAGCAGTCTTCTTCAGATCTACAAAATATTTGAATATATATGACTTCAGGTAATGACTGCAGAAAAAAGTTTGATATTAAGTTAAAGGAGACTCTTTGATATCTCTTGGAGAACTTAAAAGACATGAGCAGGGCAAATTCCTAATGTCCACTTCATACATTTTTGTCATGCAACTGTCATTACTATGTGATTATTCATAAAGTATATGAACATGGATGGGCTGCTCACCAACATGCATTAGCCAGTGTGGTGAATTTTTTGGCTATTTACTACTGAGTTTAAGATTAAGAAGCATCATGGTCTTTCTTCTCAGTTGCCTGATCAGTCAGAATGAATGCATGTGTAAATGATAAATATTTTTCTGATAGAAATATACAATCATGACATACAAAAATAAATCATGGCCCTTATTCCCAGGACACTGTAAAGTTATCAACCAAGGCAGTGGTTGGTGGCTGAAGGTGGAGGGTGCTAAAAATCCCCTGAATGTGGACCCAGGCTGCCATTTGATGTTGACTTTTAATTTAGATACTTACAACTGTAGATCACTTTCAAATAAAGGAAGACTTCAAGAATTAAAAGTATTAACTATCTTATATTAAATGGGACATTATTGAACTTTGTGTAGTTAGAAGAAAAGGTGAAGAGATAATTGATTTAAAAAGTGGATAGGTACTCTACTATAAAGGCACAAATAATGGAAATGTAAGTGGAGTAGGATTCATTATAAATAAAAAGTGAAAGAACAACATTGTGGAGGTTGATGGTACATCAGACAGAGTGGCAAGATTAGTTATACAACTTAATATCAGGTACCAAATGCAGATAACTCAGGTTTATACCCCAACAAATTCTCATAGTGATAAAGTAATAGAATATTTTTATATGAAAGTACAAAAGGCTTTTGATAAGAGTAAACATTTTAAAATTGTTATAGTACAATTTAATGATAGAATTGATAAACAAATGATAGGTGACAGGTATGTAAGTAATTTTGGTTATGGTAATAGAAATGAGAGAGGACATAGACTTATGAAGTTTGCAGAAAATGAAAAACTTTATATTATGAATTATTTTTTGAGAAAAATATTAAAAGGAAATGGACATGAAAGCATCCAAATGAAGGTACAGCAGAATTGGATTATATTTTGACTAACTGAAAATACATATTTCAAGATTGTAATGTTCTTAATAAATCTAACACAGGAAGTGATCATCAATTAGTAAGATGTAAGATTCGTGTTAATGCAAAACTAAAGAGACAAAAATTATTTTAAAAAACAATATTTACAGTTGATGATCCTAATCTTCAGAAACATTCTAATGAATTTAAATTAGAACTTACAAATTGGTTTCAAGTATTAGAAGATCTTGAACATGATGCAGATTTGAATGAAGTTAATAAGAAAATAACTGATACAGTTTTAAAAACTCTAACCAAAAATAGCTGGTAAAAAAAAGCAGCAATTGATGAATAAAATTTCTACTGAGACTAGAGAATATATGAAGGAATATAAAGATATACAAAAATGATGCATTAAAAAGGAGTGAATACCTCAAATTTTGTAAAATGGTGCAAAAAGAATTGAGAATGATATGAAGTATATCTGTGAACTAGCAAGGAAAGCTGTGAAAGAGAATAAAAGTCTCAAGTGTATAAAACATTATTTTGGTATTAGTAAAAAATTTATACCTGCAATAAAAAAAAAGATGGAATTATTACTAAAATGAGAGATAACATCATGAAATGGGTATAAGACTTTTATCAAGAATTATACAGTAATAAAAAAATAAGTACCTGCTATATCCATTCTATCTTCTGAATTGCCCAGAATTTTAAATGAAGAAGTGAGACAGGTAATTAAATTTATGAAGAAAGGAAAGGCTCCAGGTAATGATGGGATTATAATTAATATATTAAACAAGCAGGTGAAGAAATACAAACATTTTAAGCAAAGTTCTATACTGAATGTCTAAATGATAAAGATGTCCCAGATGATTGGAAGAATACAGAATTAATATTAATATTTAAAAAGGGTGATAAAGAAGATATTAGAAATTAAAGGCCTATCCGCCTTTTATCAGTTTTATACAAAATTTTTATCAAGATAATTACAACTTGTCTACAGAAAATGCTGGATTTCCACCAACCAAGAGAACAAGTTGGATTAAAATGTGGTTTTAGTACAGTATACCATATCCAGATATTGAGAGAAGTTTTAGAAAGGACAAATGAAATATAAGTTGGCATTATCCTTTGGATTTGTAAATAATAAAAAGGCATTTGATTCTAGAAACATTTCTTCTGTTATTAAAGCATTGGATCATCAAGGTATAGATCCGGAATATTGTCATATTTTAAGAAATTTTTATAAAAATGCAACCACAACAATTAGATTATATAACAATACTAGAAAAGTCAACATTGAAAGGGTGTAAGACAGGGTGACTACATATATCCAAAACATTTGACAGCAGTGCTTCAAGAAATATTTTGTGGATAAAATGGGAAGCTAAATAATTGAAAGTAAATGGAAATTATTTAAATAATTTAGATTTTGCAGATGTTGTAGTTCTTTTTGCAAATAATGCTTTAGAGCTGCAGGAAATGTTGCAGGAGTTTCAGATGAAAGTAAGAGTAAAGATATATGTTAAAAAGGCTTAAGTAATGTTCAATGGATTTTCTCAAAATATGAAAATAAAGATTGATTATGATGAGTTAGAAAAAGTTAACAGCTACAAATACCTTGGTCAGATTATTAATACAGATGGAAACATAATGGATGAAATTAATCATAGAAGTAAACTTGGTTGGAGTGCTTTTGGTAGAAATAACTTGATACTAAAAGGAAATATGCCTATGTGTTTGAAAAGGAAAGTTTTAATAAATATGTTTTCCCAGTTCTTACATATGGATCTGAGATTTGAACATTTAATAGAAGAGCAATGCAGAGACTTCAGACACTCAAAGAAATATGGAGAGATGCATCTGAGTAACAAGAAGATCGAAAATGCAATATATGAGTAAGAGAACAAGCAAGTGTTACTGACTTCATTGAAAAAATTAAAAGACTAAAGTGGAGTTGCACTGGACATATTGCTAGAAGAGATGATAATATATGGACAATTGAAATCTTCAACTGGGTTCCAAGAGATTGTAATAGATCTAGAAAGAGACCACATGTGAGATGGATGGATGAAATAAATAAGTGTGCAGGGGTGATATGGAGAAAAGAGACTAAAGATCAGAGAATGTGGATTGAACTTGGAGAGACAATCATCCTGGAGTGGGTTGATAATGGTTGATAATGATGATGATGCTAACAAAATACTTTACTATAATTATAGCATGAATTGTGTACCTTTAGGTATAATTATAGTGATACATTTTGTTTCAATGTAATCACATATATTTAAATATTTTGTAGCTTGAAAAAAGATTGTTTGTTAGTTGAAACTGAAGGGAAATACAATTATTTATAGAAACAAATGTGTGTGTATTGTATAAAAAGAAAAATGGTGTTATCAATATATTATACATTCCAAATTCTGAACACTTTTTATTGAGCCATCTGGTGAGAATTTTTGGAAATGATCAACCCTTCAATTTTGTATAAAATATTTATTTTATATTAAAAATCAATAAATTGGACTTGATAACTTAATTTTGATAAATTAATAATATTTTAAAAAGTGATATTTGACCTTTTTAAATATTTAAAAATTGCATTAAATAAGAACATAATACTATGTTTGTATTTCAAAAAAAATGATTTTTTTATTTTAAACTTTTTTTTTTTTTAACGTGAATGAATGAATGTAAATTTGTGACAAATCTATCAAATTCTGCTTAAAATCTTACACTTTGTTTATAGTTTTTATAATATTTGAAAAAAATCTAAGACCATGTCAATTTTCATATATAATGACATTCGTAATGATTTTCACATGAAGCATTAGCAAACAAGAAGGAGAAAAACTTTAGAATAAATATTTTCTTAGAGAATAATAGAATAAAGGCAATTGATATTTGCTGACTAACCATAAGATACTGACCACTTCAGATTTATTTTCCAATTAAAAAAATCAATAAAAGCAGTATGGCTAAATTTATGACAATATTAAAAATCCTACTCTAATATGACTGGTAATAACAGTAAAATAGATTTGTAATGTGGTAGACCAAAAGAAACACTAAACAATTTTCAATGAATATGAAAGTTATCATGTTAATAATCACTGCATAGAGAATAAAATAATAATTAATTTTTCAGATGCTAATAATAACTGTACACCCATCTTTTTATTAAACTGTCCACCAAATGTAAAATTAATATGTGAGAGAACTACATCAAAATTCCTAAAGATAGCATACATTAATCGTTATTTTATGTTTTAAAAAGTCTAATAAAGACCGCATCTGAAAAATTAAGTTTCAGTATTTATATAAAATTTGAAAAGTTATATTGATTAGTTATTTAATGAGAAACCAACCAGTAACCGTCTAAACATTCACAATAAAGATAATAATCAATATTTCTCACTGCTATCAAGGCAACCTTCTCACCTTTTAATAGCAAGAATGGAAATCCAATCTTACTAATGGTCCATTGAATATATATGGACACTTAAAGATTGCAACTTGACCACAGAGAATAAAATATTGATACAATGAAGTTTAAATAAACCTCTTTAAACATAAAATAAACATGTCCATGTAATGCTGACTAATAAATAGTCAATTATAACATTTAAAATATTGCAGTTTGTAATGATGATTTATTAGTCTTCATTACATGGACATGTTTATTTCATGTTTAAAGAGGTTTATTTAAACTTCATTGCATCAATATTTCATTCTCTGTGGCCAAGTTGCAATCTTTAAGTATCCATATATATTCAATGGACCAATAATAAGAGTGGATTTCCATTCTTGCTATTAAAAAATGAGAATGTTGCCTTGACAGCAGTGAGAAATATTGATTATTATCTTTATTGTGAATGTTTAGGTGTTTACTGGTTGGTTTCTAATTACATAAATATCCCATTTAGCTTTAAGCATTATTTCACTTATTATTTAATTAGTTATTATATATATAAAAGAAGCGGAAGTCGATAAATCCTCTAAACGATTTTCAATCAGTTTACTTACCTACATTGTCTTTGACAAAAAGACGACTAAGAATAAAGCGTTTCAAGCAATCCTATTTATATTTTAAATTGCTAACCTTAATAAACCTTATTTTTCAACCCTTGTTGAAATTATGTGTGTATGTGTGCACGTGTAAAAGTTTTGGCTATTATTGTATGGGTTTATTTTATTTTTTTGCTCTTGGAAAAAAATTAAAATTTAAATACTTATATTACTATGTATTGAAAGTGTTCGATGTTTATAGACAGAAAAATCTTAATAAACTACAAATATAAAAAAGTATATACAGCGTAATTCTAATAATCAGTATCTTCTTTGCGTTAATGTGGATGACTACTCAACGACACACTCACATGTGATATTATTGGTTAGGATTATTATCATCCATATATATTTAAGAGAGTATTTACATATATCTGTAATGTTACATATAATATCTAAGTGTTTATTTCATAAATTATATATATATGTTTGTTATTTTATTTTAGAAAATTGCTTGTAGAATATTTGTCAATATATATTTAAACTAAAAGAAGTTACATTTAAATGAGAATATATACATATGTATAATAGAAATATCAAGATGTATTGAAATCTAAAATGCATATCTTAAAACTAACACCGCACCCTAAGACCTCCCAGTTGCATATAGTTAAAAAAATTATAATTCATTTTACCCCAAGCTTTCAATTTTTCCTTTGCAAGCTATAAATAGACCTCAATAATTGCATTTTAAAATGCAGATTTTTTTTAAAAAAAAAAATCTTTCCCTTGCAGCGTTTTGTATCTTGGCACAAGAAGATGGCTCCCTCCCTCCCACTGTCCTCAAAGGCTTGTGATAAAGTTTTAACCCCCCAGCAGTGAAACCACCTTTGTAGCATTCAGATTATTTAACAATTCTATTAGATTCGTTTTAAGGCAAAAACTAATTGACTGGTATTTTTTTCCCTGTTACCTCTAAGGTAGTTATTAACACAAAGTATATTCCTTTGTACATATTTTGTTTCATTATAACTGTCATACACTTTGATAATGATATCAGTGTGTTTCTTCTCAGGATGGCTAACTTATTAAAAAAGATATAATGTGTAATGCACAGTAGTTTTTATTTCTGTCATTTCTGTTTTTCTAGATATAAAGTCATCACAAGTTTTGGAGTTTCCTTTTTTTAAAAAAAGAAATTAAATAAAAAAATGTGATTTGTGTATAGAATTGTATTTCTTTCAACATTTTTTTTAATTTTAGCTGCAAAAAAATTTGACTATTAGATATAGGCAAAATACAAATGCAAAATATTGCCAATTGTAAATAATATGAACCATGTAAAAAGTCTTTAAAGAGAAATTGAGTAAGTCCTATTTTTAACAGCTTCTATAACAAGTAGCTATAATTTTGTTTAAGTGTGTTGAAATATTATATGATCATACACAACTCACCGTATAAGCATCACGTGATCACCATCTCTTATACTAGCACATAATTGTTTATAAACAAGGCAAAACTCTCCATACAGTAGTGTCACCCTGTGCCAATCAGAGTAATCAATGGATGCCAGAAGTATTGTGCATAAAATTCCTATCTAATGCCTACTCATCCAATATCCCCAGACTATTTACTGGCTTGTGGCCTTCGTCAGTGAGAAGCTTTGGATCTGAATGCACTGCACCTTAGATCTTAGGATCAAATGCAACCCTCCAACAACCACCTTTTATCTCTACTCAACTCTAAAACTATGAGAATAAAATTGGAAAACACAAAAATATTTTCAATCTAAGCTCAATAGGTTATATAGTCATATGGGTCAATAGCTTATATAGTTATATGGGTCTGAACTCAGTTCAGCACCCATATATTTTAATGGTTTAACACCAATTCTGCTTAATAGGATAGTGGTGGCTATGGTTGTTAAAGAGCCAAAGACACCAAAATGTATGGGTGCTGAACTGAGTTCAGACCCATATGACTATATAAGCTATTGAGCTTAGATAGAAAATATTTTTGTGTTTTCCAATTTCATTCTCATAGTTTTATAGTTGAGTAGAGATAAAAGGTGGTTGTTGGAGGATTTCATTAGATTCTAGGATCTGGATGCAGTGATCTCAGATACAAAGCTCCTCACTGACGAAGGCCACAAGCCTGAAACTAGTCTGGGGATATTGGATGAGTAGGCATTAGATAGGAATTTTATGCACAAGCCTTCTGGCATCCATTGATTACTCTGGTTGGCACAGGATGCACTACTATATGGAGAGTTTTGTTCTGTTGTTAAACAATTATGTGCTAGTATAAGAGATGGTGATCATGTGATGCTTAATGGTTTAACACCAATCCTGCCTAATAGGATAGTGGCGGGTATGGTTGTTAAAGAGCCAAAGACACCAAATATATGGTGCTGAACTGAGTTCAGACCCTATGACTATATAAGCTATTGAACTTAGATTGAAATTTTCAATTTCATTCTCATAGTTTTATAGTTAAGTAGAGATAAAAGGTGGTTGTTGGAGGGTTGCATTAGATCCTAAGATCTTGGTGCAGTGCTTTCAGATCCAAAGTGCATCACTGATGAGGGCCACAAGCCAGAAACTAGTCTGGGGATATTGGATGAGTAGGCATTAGATAGGAATTTTATGCACAAGCCTTCTGGCATCCATTGATTACTCTGGTTGGCACAGGGTGACACTACTGTATTGCAAGTTTTGCCTTGTTTAACTCACCATATAAGTGTTTAGTACTATGATATTATTATAATTTGTTAAAATTTTTTTGTGACACTAATAAAAGTTTTATAGTCTTTGCTTTCTTAAGAATACAACTTTAAGGGTGGTAATAAAGTAACAATAATCATTAATTTATTCTGAGAATAGTAAAATATTTGCAATTACAATTACACCCCAACAGCACTATATTTTGTTTCAAGATCTCCTCATGTTCAAATCTATATACCATGAAATAATTTTAATTTTGTTGATAAAGATTAACTATAATAATGAAGACAGAAAGGATTTGAACTCAGTCTTTCAAATCCCTTCTATTTAGATAAAATTCGGTACAGACAATATATTTGTATTTAAATATTGATTAGAATAAAAAATGTATTGTTTAGCATATATTCAACACTGAAAAGAAAAGTAGAAATAAACACAATTTTTTTTAGATATTTTCTATATTACACTGGAATAACAGTTAAGGATTATATAATTGTGAATTTAAACAAAAGTATACTATAAATTAAATATTTTAAAAAATCTAATTAATATAATATTAATTCAGATTTTGAAATTAAAACAGTATGTTTTTATGTTACAATATTCATACTGGTAATTATAAAATTCCACTATTTATTATGAGCAATTTTTTTTTAAATTAAAGCTTGTATAACATATTTTGATAAAAATCATACAAAATTATTTTTAAAAGGATTGGGGTCAATTGAAAAGAGGCATTAACTTTTTCAATCAAGATAAAGAAAGCTTACTTATAATTACTGTGTTTTTTTTTTAAAAATTCAACTTTGACTATAGGAAAAAAGATTAGAGTGGAGTTTTTATAGCTTTTTACAGATTATTGCAATATTAGAGTTACTATAAAGATATAACTGAAAGCAAGACAATGCAAGTCAAGTACTTTTAATGTCATAACAGCAAAGGAAAGGACCAACTTTTCTGTGTTTTTAGACTGTATTTATTGTATACTAGCTGGTATGCCTGAAGTCTATCAATTTTTAGACTAAATGGAGCTGACTGTATCTATGTCAACAATTACAGAATTATACCTATCCTGAATATGGCAGTAGAACAGCTTATAGATAGAGAGTGGACCAGCTTACCAAGAAATTACCATCATATATATGCAGTTTTATCAATATGCAAAAAAGTGCAGACAAATATAAAATGCTTTACAGATATCAGATGGTTTTAAAGATAAATAATTTTTTACTAAATTATTCAACTAAAATTAGAATAATGAGAGAAAATCGTAAATGACTGGTTCCAGTTTTATTCATTAAATGTGAAACTCTGGAACTTTTTTACAAAAATTATAATTTCAATAATTATATAATTTTTGAGAAGTTAATAAACAAATTTTCATTACAAAAATTATAATTGTTAAAATCTCTAATTTAACAATAAAACAAGTAAATATTTTTTGCTTAAATTATAAATCTAAACACAAAGAATTGATTTATAAATGATTTTATTTTGAAATTTAAAAAAAGTAAACTCCAAAAATATTTTTAGATTGGAAAACAAAAGGAAGCTTTGAGGATCTTTTTTTTAGATATTGAAAATGAGATTATGCAGACCTAAATTTTAAATGACACTTTCCAAATTATAATAATTTGTTTTTTTTTTAAAGAAAAACTTTCACTTATCATAAAAAAGATAAGAGGCTAATTAATAGTTTTAATTCATATTATCTATATTTTATATATGCACCTATATATGTGCACTTATATATTAATGGGATGCTTGGTTGTAGCATATCATATGTTTGTGTCAGCAAATTTGTTGAAATTTTGTTTTCTTTTTGAAATTGCATGAAAACTATAAGCATGGCACAAACAGAAATCCCAGCAATCATTGCTGCTTCATTCTCTTTTTAAAATGGTGTATCACAATTTGAAATCGGATAAATTTGAATTTTTTATTAATATTTTTATCAATAGGTACATTTTTTTTCTTTTCTGGTCAGTTTATTAGATTACACAAAGATGACAAATGCAGAAAATATTATTGGACAGATTAGTTAGTAAAATGGATTAAAAATATGCTGATGATTCACTTTCAAGGCCTTCAATGTGATAAAAATGTAATCGTGGAATATCGGTCATAAGTATTCAATTTTATTTTTTCAATTATTTGAATAATATTTTTAATTTTTTTAAGTATTTGATATATGGTATACTTTATAAATGTATTTGAATTTGTATTGGTGTGTCTGTGTAGTATATAAATTATATAATATTAAATCATTTATACTCTTTATTATACAGTATATAAATTTGTATTCAAATATAACAAATGTGGTTTATGTACAGTGTAATTATGGGTCTCTGATCCAAGATTGAGGCAACCTTATTTTATAGTCATAATAACTTTCAAAAAAATTATAATTTATTAATATGTTTAAATTTATGTTTGCACTTGCATCTTTGCATTTGCAATGATTTACTATACCAATCATACACGTCCTACCTCCAACATGACCTACGATCCTTGAAAGAACTTTGAGCCATCCTGATCTAGATTTGATTCAAGACCAGTTCGGATTTGAACCCATCCCAAAATCCCAGATCAAACCCCAAAGTATGACCTATAATGACCGTACAATGATAATATGTACCATGAACTAGCTCAATAGATATTATTATTAATTAGACTACTTAACTGATTCTAAGATAATGCAGGATAGAACTATTTATGGATATCTATGAGTAAATCAACATATATATATATATTGGGTTGCCAAAACAACAGTAAACATTAATACTTAATCTAATTAATAAATAATGATGGGTCAGACACCAAGTATAATATATAATATTTAATATAAGCAATGATTATATAAATGATGATGATGATTTGCATAAATTATCTCCAGTCTTAAAATACAAAATTACAATATACAAGGCTGATGGTGGTTTTCTATATATGCCAATAATTAATGCATAAGTACCTAAGGTATATATATATATATTGTAATTATGATTGAAATAATATTTTTAAACGGTTTATAAACAATTCAAACAATCTTTAAATCCGCAGAAGTACTTTTGGTTACTTTCAAACCTGCCTGTTTGAATTGTTTATAAACCGTTTAAAAATATTATTTCAATCATAATTACAATATTATTTTTAATTAACGGATATTTTTATTTATTTTATATATATATGTTTAATCTATGCTCTGACGAAACAGACGTGTGATTAAAATACGTATAGCATATATGCCAAATGAGTTATTTATGTTAGCTATTAATTTGACACATATCTAGAAAAAAAATACACTTCTAATTTATTAAAAAAAACAAAGAAGGTGAGATTTATCTCCCCCTCCTCTATAAATCAGTTTATGGAAAGCATGAAAAAATCCACAATACATGTGTTTTTTTAATCAAGAAATTATCTAATTATTTGAATATTATCAAATCAGTATTAACTTTAAGTTTATTCTAAAAATTTTCAAGACTTTTAGTAATTACACTTAGAAACTATCCACACATCAAATTTAGAAAGGACAATAAGGAAAATATAAAATATATGTGCTTTCAATATAAACTGCAGAAATCTTGTTGATATAAATAATCATGCACAATGCTATGAGAAAGGAAAATGGCTATTGGCATATTGTAAATTTCTGTACAAATTAACTTTTCTTTTTAAATGATATTATGAAATGCTCAGAAAAGAAAAAATGGCCACTGAATATTGTAAAACTTCTGAAGTTTTTTTTTTTTTTTAAGTGTCATAGCATCGACCAGGATGTGAACCTGCAACCTGGGCAACTGCCTGCAAGTGCAAGGCAGTCATGCTGACCTTTTGATGGTGTTTTAGTTTGTTTATTTATAATTTTTATTTACCCTTTTCTTTGGATAATGTAAAATTGAAATCATGCAGTTAGATACAGCATAATTAGTAACTCCATTATGTAGTAATGCTTCTTACATGAAGAAAATATTAAGAAGTCTTTAAATATAAAAATATCAAATATAATCATGCCTCTTTTTCATAAGCGAAGGCTACAAGGGGCTGCCCCAAAATAACTCGAATTTTGTAATAAAAAATTGCATATTTATTTTTCCATATTTCAAATTTAATCTCTTTCAAAATATAAATTATTTAATGCAATATATCATTCTAAACCTTTCTTTTTTTACTTTTCAAAGTTGTTGGAACACTTGCAATGTGATGCCTTTTAATACCTCCATTTTTTTCATGACTTTTAAATCTGCAAAAAAAAAAGACATTGTTTTTCACTTAAGAGATTAAAAAAAAGTTGTATGAAGTCAGATAAAGTAACAGTGACTTATGGATAATTTGACTCATGCAGAATTTAATAAAAATATTTCACATTCAGGCTTTTTGCATTAACATGTTGTAAGATGGACCTCCATAGTGAATGGACAATGGTTGAAAATGTCAAAATCTAAGACAGTAATAGATATAAATCAAACTACACATCTTCATAAGTATCATTATAAGATCAAATATTTACTTCCAATTGTTTCAGTGCCAAGTTACCCTTCTCAGTTGTAAGTGTAAAAAATTATAAGTGTAAGTATGTGTGGTTTTAAGTTGGTTTAAACTTAAAAAGTTTGTCTTCATAAAGAATCTAATTGATAGTTAATTTTTCATTATTTTATGCAAGTATTCATAATTTTAAATACATTCTCCTACTTTTTTTTTTTGAGTTCACATGGTTCTAAACAATAACATGTTAATATGTACAAAAACATGCTCTCTTTGAAGGCCAGAGATAAATGCAATGAATTTTTCAAGCACTAGAATCTCTCAGCTTTATGACAGTTGCCTACATAGTATCAAGTAATCATGCAAAAAAAAAATAGAATGTTGGGAACCAATCATTTTACATTTATCACATGATCATCTCTCTTTATGACTATACAAGCTGTATACCCAAAGTTTACATTTTCCATACAGTAATGCCATGCTGTGCAAGCCAGAGTAATCAATGATGAAAGCCACAAGCTAGAAAGAAGTCTGGGGATATTGGATGAGTAGGCGCTAGATAAGGATTTTACGCACAAATCTACTTGCATCTATTGATTACTCTGGATAGCACTGAGTGGCACTCATGTATGGAATTTAGCCTCTGTGTCATTTTACATTTATGTATAAACAAGTTTTATATCTTGATCTCAGAGTAATAAAAAAAATTGTTTCTTTCTCCGTTTTGACTAAATATAAAAAGACATGTAACTACTTAGACAATAGTATATAAAAAACTAGAAAATAGTTTTTAAAACCCTACAAATATCCATTTCTAGGTCATCCAATAATGCTTACAAATAAATTTGATAAACAGATGTCTGTAGAAAGTAACGCCAGAAAGTGTATAATTTTAGCATTTCAGTTAATTATGAAACTTATATTCTGGATTCTATAACAATGTTTAATGCTGAACGTTTTGTTTTATCTATTTTGAAATATCATCTGTAGGAATCAGAGGTATTTCAGTTGCGGTTTAGGATTGACAGAATATTAGTCTAAAAAGTTATGTGTTTTTATATTCAATTTTTTAAGTCAACACATAATACTTAAATAAAGTTTGACTGGATTCAGTATTTTTTATTATTTCTCTGTGTCACACCTTAGGAAAGCTAAGTAACCATCTAATAGAACTTATTATGAAGTTCTGATATTTAATCCTTCAATTGATGTTTGGCTTATAATCTGGTTTTCATGATAATGCGAAATTTTATTCTTTGTTTTTACCTATTTTGAAAGCTTAATCCAATATAACAATTGTTAAATAATCATGGGTGGTATGGGATTGGAGCAGAATGGTAGATACCAGTAGTCAAAGTTCATGAATTTCAAACAACTCTGCCTCTTCCAATGATCAAATTTAGGAACTGCTGATCAATAAATCATTTATTGTTTAAATTAATGTAGTTATAAGCATATATATATATATATGCATATACTCATACGTTTGTAATTTAAGTGGAATCCAATTACCTTTAAGATATACGCTCCCCATCTATAAACACGGGAGGGGATCCGTGTTTTTAAAATAAGTATTGATGGTCAATATTCATAATTGGTAACGCAGATGTGAAAGGTAGTTTACTTCGATAGAAATTACCTATATGTAAAAATGCTATATTAAAATTAATATTTATATGTTTGTATACTAATATATATATATGCATGCATCCACACACACACAAGTGCATACATATGTATATTGTAAATGTTTTCATAGTGCTTATAGAAAGTATAAGCATTCACATCTTTATGTGTGTGCCTGCATACACATGATTTCATAATGTATCTTTATTATACTTTTATATTTAGAGATGCAGGTTAAATCTGCATCTAATTTCCGCATAAAAAATAATCATTTTTCAATCCACATAGAAAACCTTGACATTTTTATCAGCTCATTTCTTCGAACCGACCATGTAGGCAGAAAGTAATCTCTACGAGTTTTCTTGTTAAAGCCTTTAATGAATCTTTCAATTTGGGTAACCAGGAATTGAAGATGCCCGATAAAAGAAACCATATAGAATCATGAAGAAAAATGAGAAAGAGAAAAATCCATTTAACATATCGCTCTCTGCGTTAGAGAAAAAGATCATGGTTAATAAGTATTAGTTGAGAAAAATGTGGCCTTTTCAGCTAATCTTCATTACTTTTCAATTGTTATTCTTTTAACCTTGCAGACTTTGGTGGCTGGAATTTTAATCCATTAACAACCCCTATTTGTCTTGGATTTTTCTATTGTCTTTCGATAAGCAGCACTTTTTAGCGCCTCAATTTCAATTTCTGACCTGCATTACTGTTGGTAAATTTTGAAGTTAAGTGTACTTTGTCATTAACTTATCAGCTAGTATTTAAATAGCATTTAACTTATCAATTGGAATTGTCTTTTTCTAAATCTTTATTCTTATTGGCATTCTTGCTTTCCTAATTTTAGTCCTGGTATAACCAACAAACTAATCTTTAATTTATCATTTCTTAATTACAGTAATATTTTTTTTTTAGCTATTATAAATATCCATGTTGGTTTGCAATTTTCCAAATTAATTAGATGAAAAAAAGGTGTCTTGTATACAACTGATTATCTAATATCCAAATTGTTTATATATAAAACTATGATATAATTACATATGCACACACATACATGTTGATATATATATAGATAATTAAAGGGGATTTGAACACAGACGTTCAAGTTTTTTTCGGCCATTTATTCCATCTTATATAAACGATACATAAGACCACACACATGTGAAAAAAATAAATGTGTTCAAATCCCCTTTAATTACAGGTTAAAATTCGGTCTTTACAATATACTAGTATTGATATATATATATGCGTACATAACGTGGATAGAGTACTTTGGATAGAAATAATAATATCAAAGGAAAATATATCTATGTATTTGAAAAGAAAGATTTTTAATATATGTATTTTAACAATCCTTATTTATGAATCTGAAGCTTGAACATTTAACAGAAGACTTTAAACATCGAAGGAAATTTGGAGAAATGGGTATTGGAAGTAATAGAAAGAGATAAAAGTGAAATATGTGACTGAAAAAGCAAACAGGTATCATTTAATATCTATGAAAAAATTATGAAATTGGACTGGAGCTAGGCTGGCCATATGGCTAAAAAAGATAAGAAGTAAACACGTGAAGTTTAAATGATATTCCAATAGATTGTAAAATACCTAGAATAAGACCACTTGTGAGATGAATGGATGAAATTAGGAAGTTTGCTGGCATGATGTGAAAAAGAAAGGTGATATATCAGAAAAAAAGTGAATTAAACTTGTAGAGATTTTCATTATAAAGTGGACTGATAATTATTGAAAATTAGACAATATATATTATAAAAAATTTTACAGTTGCAGATATAAATGATATATTTTGTGTGATCAAGCTGAAATATCAATATATTTATAAATAATCATACATGGTTGAACATAAAAACATATACGGTTGAACATAAAAACATATACCATTTATATGTATGTATTCAGATAGGGCCTGTGTTTTCCAGGAACTGGGAGTTAAAATTTATATTACAATACAATTGTATATATGTAGTAAATTTTTAAAACACATACTTTCTTGCAAAGAGTAGATCAATTTCTTTTTCATATAATGATTAAGAATAAATTAGAGTTTCTGACATTTTGGAGATTTGGTATCACTTCCAATTGCTTCAAATATATTTACAGGGACAATATAAACATTTAAAATTACATATGTATGCACAAGAAAAAAACCTTGTGGTAGCTGATTAATACATTTAACTACCATATTTTTAGCCTGGTTAAAATATGTGAAAATGCTTTTAAATGATTTAAATTTTCAAAACATCTTTGGAATCTTTTTCAAGAAGCGAGTTATAGTCAACCAAGCTAATCAATTACTTCTTGGTCAGAAAGTAGATGTCTAACTATTCTCACAAATAGATAAAATAATAAGTATAAGTCTCTCACAAACTGCAAATGCTAGTTTGATATCTTAAATTCATTCTATGGAGAAATACTGGTGAAGTCTCTTCCTTGATGATGACTATTTTAGACTGCTTTACATGGCAAAGAATGCAATGATCAAGCAATAGAAACATCATATAATTGCTATGAGATATTGTAAATAAAGTTTCTCACCAACTTTAAGCATTTAAAATATATTATTGTTTGTTTATGATGGTACTAATATGTGAAGTTATTAACCTGGAGTCAATTCTGTACAGCTGACAAGAATATTAGCTTGGTTTCATAACTTTAGATTGTTTTAAAATTTTGAGAATTTTAGCTTGAATGATAAATGGAGATAAAGGTGGTTTCATGATAGAGAATTTCAATATCTCTTGAATCCAATTCTTAAATAATAAAGGCAACATTTTGGCCTGAGAATAGATATTTAACTGCACTAGCATTTGATAATTATTGATTACTCAACATTGCTGAAGATGATATTAAAGTAGAGATATTAATCTACTGCAGAATTAAAATCTCTTAGACTTGATCTCATGTTTTCGATCTAAAGTCTCTATTTGTATTCCTTCAACAAAAAAAATTGCCTATATTTTTTATATTTTATTTATTTTAATAAACCTGTAAATAACTTTTTGATATCAGAAATGTAACACCGATAATATGTTCATTTATGGAACAATCAAGTCTGAAAGTATTACTATGCCAATTCACAGGTCAGATCCACAAAGGATTATTTGAATAAACTTTTAAATAACTATAAAAGCTATTTAATAAATTATAATAAAATTTTGTATAATCATTAGGGTTAATAACCCTACTCATTCTTAAATATAGTATAAACTTACCATGTAGTAATAAAATAGTTATTTATAAATAAATATTATTATAAACTATTAATTAATATATCTGTCATAATTTTCAAATACATTATTTTATATCGTGTAGACAATATTGGTGTCCAATCAAGTTGATATTTATCTATTATGTAAATACTATTAATAAAGTTTTAACATTATTCCAGTATAGATTTCAGATTATTTTATTAATAGATCTTGCTTAACCTTTGCTCATTTATTTCCATTACAGATTTGGTGTACTTCTTTTGTACATCACTATTAATTTTAGCTAGCTTATTTACACTATTATAAATATGGCATTGTACAATTTTACAATTATAGATTTTATCTTTGTCCAATCAGAGGGCATCTAAAAGTAAACATTCCCATTTGATTGATTTGCTCCATTACAGATTTTAGTCTTCACACGTGTTAGTTTTTTTTTTTTTAATAAAATATTAATCAAATCTTTCTTCATTTTGTACTGATACAGATTTAGATTGCTCAAAGATTTGGGGAATTAAGAGGAATTCTCATGTTCACATTTCTTCAAAGTTTGGGCATGTAACAAAGCCTCTCTTATTGCTCTCATTTTTCTACCATCTTGATATGGACACTTGAAATCTTAAATTAAATCCTAAGAAATTGAAAAAGGCCTCACATTTGAGATGGATGAAGGAAATAAGAAAAGTTTACTGCATGATGTGGAGAATGCTATAAACTGGAGAAATTGGATTGAAAGAGACCATCTTGCTGTGAACGATGATAGGATGATACAACTTCACAGGTCCATATGTTCTTAAAAATTATCTTTTTACAATTAACATATCACAATAGGACTAATCACTCTGCAGTACACATTTTTTCAGAAGTGATTTCTTTGTGAGCTGTCTTAGAGCTTTTCCAACAATTACAATTAAATAATAGCTGCCAAACTTATGTTAATACTGATGGCTAATGCAATTCTACGGATGATTAGCAGATGGTGAAGAAAATTGTCCCTGAAATGTTATGTATAAAGCCAAGCCATTCTCCATTTTTATCTGTAGTGAGACAGCTAAAATAAAAAAAAATATTATCTACACAATGTCTGGAGTTGAAATGGTCTTTCTTTACTAATATTAATAATATTAGGTATCACATATAACTCCATTAAATAAGCTCTTTTATTACTGAAATCATTAAGATAGCATTAGAATTCATTAGTATCCATATAAAAAAGACAGTGGGTTTTTTTAATGTCTTTTTACAGGTATAATATTTCATATTACCTTTATGTTAAATTTTACAAGTTATACAGATGATGAATATATATATATATATTTCAGTGTATATTAATGATCTTTGTCAATAAAAATATAAGGATAAACTACTATCTTTTGTTATCATTCTCTTGTGATTTTGAAAGCAAATATAAATTGCTAATACCCTGAAAAAATACCACAGCTGAGTCATCAAGATATGTGAATGTGTTTGATGACTGAAATATCAACAAACAATCACCATATATATAGAATACATTGTAATTGCTAATATGTAAATAAGAAGTAAAAGTAATTAATGATCTAAAATCCATTGAGATATGGGGAATTACATTCGTAAGCATCTATGACTAAATTATGAAAAATAAACCCAAGATTCCTATCTAGGCAAGTCTCTACTTTAAAGATAAAATTTAATACCATAGGGTATAGCAAAAAACATTGTAAGGTCAAATTTTATTTCCGTGTTGATTTTAATGCTGTAAAAAAAAAAAAAATCATCTGTAATTTAAAAAAATATATATCATTTGAATAAAAGCAACAAATTATCTTTTTCTTTTTGCCATCGTGGTGTAATTTGTTTTAGCTTTTTCAAAATTAGGAATAAAACTTTAAATTAAACATGGGAGGGGGGGTCTTGCTGGATGAACTATCTGATAATTAGAATTAAGCAACACCTAAAACAAATTTAACAGATTAGTGGGAAAAAAATCAAAATAAAAAAACAGCAACTATGGACCATTAATAAACTATCTGCTACAATAGGTAAACGAGTATTTTTAAAAGTAGTTTAAATGCAATATAAATTTGCTCTGTTCTTTTACCGTAATGTAATAATAAAATAAATAAGTATTGTATTGAAAGAATAGTTGGAAAAATGTACCTCGTTCTCGATATTAATGTTTTGTTTTGTTTTTTTTTTGCTATCGGGAACATAAAGCACATTTTAAAATTCAGATAATCTAAAAATTCACTCTTTTTTTTTTTTTTAAGTGTCATAGCATCGGCCGGGACGCGAATCCGCAACCCGGGCAACTGCCTGCAAGTGCATAGCAGTCGCGCTCTTCCAATAAGAAAACGGTTGAATTTTCGATAGTGATCTCACGTAAAACTAGTTAATCTATAAATATTAGCAATAGAATAATTATAATTAGCACGCTCATTATATTACATATGTAAATACAAGCTTTTTAAATTAAGTCACATGATGTATGACTTGATTTGTTTGTTATTATAGTTTGGCTTTTAAGGCTTTGTAGATGTTATAGTGTTAGGGCTCTTAATATATGGTCGATCTAAAAATTAATCGGTCCCATATAGCTATTTAAGTTAGATAGATGGATTTGAAGACATGTAGATGTCTGAAAACTGTAGATTTTCTATTTAATAGTTAAGTATTGATAAATGCTGTCCTTGAGTATGTATTTTAGATCTAGTGTCTGAATGTCCTAGCGCCTTACTGACGAGAGCTATCAGCCACCAGTATGGTCAACTGTTAAAATATTAAATTTACCAGAAATAAATCATCATCATACGATATCTCAAGGTTTAGAAATTTTAATATCTGTGTTTCACTTAAATAATTAAAGATATTTCTTTTATCTATTTATAAAAATAAAAAAAATGTATCTCTAATTTTTCTTTTGCTATCATTTTTGTCCTCTTGAAGAATTCAAATACCATTTCTTATAATCAAAGAAAACTGAAGCTGTTATTATATAATCATTTTCCCTATTTGTTTGGAAGATCTAAAAAAACCTCATGCCTTTTAATCTTTAATCATTTCTGAATATAATAGTTCATGAATTTTGGGATATTACATGATAATGTTTGCTTCTGTTAAATTCAATATTTTAAACAGTTGCTTAATGATTACTTGATAAAAGATAATAGTTTGTAAATTCTGGTATCTATGTTATCACCTTATTTTAAAAAATATCAGAAATTATACACCTATATTCTTTCAGTTCTGTATAAAATTTTAATCAAAATAATTGGAAATGTATATAGTATATTTGTGTTCTAATTAGCCATAAGAACAAGCATTTATTAAAAAAATTACAGAAGAGATAAATAAATATGATTTTCCATTTGCTTTTTATTTGTATGTCATTAAAATGTATTTAAATGTATAAGCATTTCCACAATGATCAAATCTTTGACCAAATCAAGATATAGATTTCAAATATAAAAATATTTATCTAAATGTAACAATAGTGATTGGATTATAGGGAGATGTAAAAAGATTAACACTGATAAGATTATAAAATAGGATGTTTTTTTATCTCAAAATATTTTGAAGCAATTCGATAAAAAGTATTTTTTTTTTCTTTCCTCTTTTTTCCATGTGTCAAAGCATCAGCTGGGAAGTGAATCTGTGAACCCAGACAACTGCTTGTAAGGCAACTGTGCCGACTTCTCAGCCACCAATGCTTGACAAAAGAAGTATTTTATGAAGTAATATAGAAATAATTTGTCATTTAGATTTTTCATTTGTACACAATGTGATTGTTTTCACAATAATACTTCAGAGTTTCAATAAAAGTTGTATAAGTTATCAGATGAAAGTAAAGATGTAGGACTAAAATAAATACTAAAAAAGTCTAATGTTATGTTCATTGCTATTTTTCAAAAGAAAACAATAAAGATTGACAATGGTGAATTAGAAGGTTAAAATATTAATCTGAAATTTAGATACTTAACAGAGGAATGATAAAGAGATTTCAGACATTCATTAAAGTAAGGGAATGTTAGAAGTAAGAAATAGTGATCAATGCAAAATAATTGAGTGAAAGAATAAATAAGTATAATTAACATCACATGATCACTATTTCTTATGCTCTTCTGGCATCCATTGATTACTCTGACTTGTACTGAGTGGCAATACATATAGAGAGTTTTACCTGTTTTAATAAGTATAATTAACATTATTAAAAGAACTAAAAAACTAAAATTGAGATTAGCTGAATATATTGCTTGTCCTATATTTTCATAAACTGTAAAGAGCATAGAAACATACTGGTTATGAGAAAGATGGATGAATATTAAAGTTTGATGTTATAATGTCAAGAGAAAACACTACAGATAATAAAAAGTGAATTTATATATATATTATACATACAGATAATAAAAAGTGAATTTATATATATATTGTAATGAAATTAAAAAAGTGTCAAGTAGTGTAATTTAATAAAAATATTTCAAAATAAATTCAACAGTATTTTACTCACTTTTTATCTCTTAGTTTTATTAAGGGAACATCTAAGTGAATATGGTCTATCAGGGTGCCACTATGTTATCTGAACCTAGATAAAGTTATATTCTATACCTATTTCAAATGTACCAGATTTGAACCCATTTGGTACCTTATTCATAACAAAATGTATGATTTTTGGATTTTAGAACCATATCACATTTGCACTAATATGAAGGAAAACATAAAAACATCCTTATGCTTTTGGTTGTGCATATAAAATTTATCAGACAAAAATTATCACTTATATTTTAATATTATAAATGCATTTCAACATTTTCATAAGTATTTCTAGCTCATATCAAACATTATCAATTTACAGTGGCAATTTGCTCATTCTTGAATGATGTGAATAATGGAATGGTGGTTATTATCTTATAATGACTCAAAAAATGACAACCAAACATAATGAAAATCATTATTTATCTATGGCCATTAAACACATTATTTAGATTATTAATTTAAAAACATAATGATGATGATGACAATGGTACTTCAAGACACAGCTTTAGAACTAACACCTAACATAATATTTAACTTTTATAAATTTAGAATTATTTGTCTAACTTTATTATATTTTAACTTAACTCTTAATATTCAACAGTGATGATGAATGATCATAATCAATAAAGCAACTAATACTCTTAATAAAGATATATACCTCTTTTAATAAAACAAATTAACATTTATTACTGGACTACTAAAATATACATACTATATAAAGATATATATGAAAATTTATATGAATAACAATTATGAGTTGTTTATATTTAAACTATTCCCCCCTTTCCCCTTAATGACAGTATCCAATGTTTATATTATAGTATAATATTTATGTCATAATATAATGTTTGTGCATCAATTTGGACTGAAAATTTATATCCAAATGAAAATATTAAAAAAACACTCTTTGCATGCTCATACTTTGGTAACCTTATACATTTAAATTTAACATATAAAGTAAAATGATTATTTAGAAAAGGTTAGTTAGATTCTAGAAAGATGAAAGTATTTACAGAAACAAGTTTTAAATTACTTATCTTCCCCTTTAAGCTATTGAGGTCACTAATCATAACTTTTAAAAAAAATCCAGCTCCTTCAATACTACCTTTATATCACTTTCAACATTTATTCAACACAGCTATCCATGTGGCAAGTATAATTATATTACTATGTGTGTGTATGTATGTACTCCCATTATGAGTAAAACATTATTATCAAACAAAAAAAACACATTTCAACATCTAAACATATTACATAATTTTGAATTTGACCCACAATAATATATTTCACAAAATAAAATATATCAATAAGTGGATAATATAATAATTTTAGAATACATAAAATCATTAATACTGTTCTACCTGTTGTTACTGAAATTCTGCTTTTTACTTGATTTTGGTTTTAAAATTCAGAGACAATAAAAGATACAGGATTTGTTATTAAAAATTTTGTTAATAGTACCTCATATAATAAAAAGGAAAATATATAATTAAAATTCATATTACCAGTCCTTTTATTTTTTTAAGGCAGCACTTTCCAAGAGTTCAAATTCAGTTTGTTGAATGTTTATAAATTTTGCAGCAACCATATACACCAATCTGTAACATGCATATATCACCAATTTCTGTGGTTTAGTGGAACAGCCCTATTCTTTTTCTTGACTTGTGGCTTGTAATTCTTCTACTGCAATGATGATGGTGAAGTCACTTCCATAAAAACCATTTGGGCACTGGAATTGTTTCTTCCTTACTTTATAGCATTCTTATTTTAATAGATTAGTTATATCTGTTGTTTTCATATTTTTATCATTTTTTCTGGGGTTTAAACCCCATTCACTGGCATAACTGAACTAGCATGGTTTAACACTTTTCAGTAGTTTACTTATTTTCATTTTAGCTTTAAAAATGCAGGTGAGAAATCAGTGTCTTTTATCTTATTTTTCACAGTCAGTAACAATATGTGTAATACTTTTGGCTCAGACTTTTCAATATGCATGGGCTGATGGATGGCTGAGCCAGCCAGATGAAACATATATGTGTACTTAGGCTGTCATTATGCTATATGCAACCTTCCAAAGAAAATTAGATATAAAATGACAGTAATTCAAACTGATCTGTTTCTACACTTTAACTTGTTCCCTTCATAAATTTTAGTACTTAATAATTATTTTAAGTGATTGCCAGCCTTCTTATATCACTGAGTCCTTTTTCAGACCCCCAGATAGAAAACTTGATTTTTATTAGTTAAATCATTTGATTAAACTGATCAACTGCTTTCAATTTACTGTTGATAAGAAATCCAAACCAATAGATAGAAATGTGATTTTTATTAATTAACCAGTCTAATTTAAAACTGATCATCTGTTTCAAATTTACTGTTGGTAAAAAAATTCAGACCAATAACTTTCTTGACAATTAACTAGTCTGGAGGGAATCCATTATTTTAATGGCCATCACACCTTTGTGTCAAATCTAACTTTATAAAATTTAATTACATTTGTTTCTGATTATCTCTGACTTTAAAGACTTTCAGCTGGTGCCAAAAGGAATTCTTACCTGTGAGTTTAATTAAAATAATATAATTCTTTACACAATTTTCTCCCTAAAAAATGATTTTAACAAAATTTTTCTTTTACTATTATGTAAAATACAAGCACACACATACATTCAGAAAAATCTGCCTATTAAAAATAATCTGAATAATTTTTTTACAAACTATAACTTAATATTCAAAATTAAATTATTAGAACTATTAGACTTAAATTATTGTTATAAGAAGAATAAAAATACCAGAATTTAGCAAGTATAGATCAATTTTGAAGAAAATTACTATTCAAAATAATAAAATGCTTAACTAAATAGTTTGTGTCTCCAGACTACGGTCTATATGTGTTCTAATCCTAATTTTCAAAAATAACTATTAAAAATTCAAGGTATGTACTATTCTTTTTGGGTTATATCAATACAAACAAACAAAGAGCATAAATATTTCCCCACTCTCTCTGTCCTAGGCTTTTGGGACTTGATCCTATAGGGTTTAAACTTGGGTGCCCTACACTTCCCTTCCTATATAAGAAAATGTGATGATTTTTTCCTATTTTCATTTTATGCACATTACTACAATTTATCCACAGGTTAAATTGAAATGGGCACAATGTATATATTATTTGGGTATTATGTACATTCCCCTGAAATTGTCATAATCTAAAATCAAAATGTGACTCCTTAAAACATAAAAACTGTTTTTGGCATGAGATGGTTTTCAGAGAAAAGTCAACTGAAAAGCTATTCACATACTAATTGGTAAATGGATATTTAGTTATTCTTAAGTAGAGTATATAAAATAACAACTATAAGTACCTTGATCAAATTATTGATAAAGATGGAAATGTAATAGATAAAATTAATCACAGAAATTTAAAATAGATGGAGTGCTTTTGGTAAAAATAATTGAATATTTAAAAAGAAAAATGCCTGTTTGAGTTGAAATGTTTTTAGTAAATATGTTTTAGTAACTCTTATTTTTGGATCTGAGGTTACAGGACTTAGCAAAAGAGCAGTTCATAGGAGACACAAGAAAGACCAAATGAGAAACATGTGGGTAAGAGAACAAACAAGTGTTACTGACATCATTGTAATAATTAAAAAAGTGAAGTGGAACTGGGGTGGACATATTGCTAAAAGATGGAACAATTCAAATATTAAACTGGATCCCAATAGTTTGTAAAAGGCATAGAAAGAGATGTGTGTGATATATGGATCAAATAAGAAAATTTGCTGGTGCAATCTGGAGATGAGAGATTAGTATCAGAAAAACTGGATTAAATTTAGAGATCCTCAACCTGCAGTGGATTTGATATTGATTGATAATGCTAACAGTGATGAAATAAAGAGTAAATATGAATAATACATGTAAAATAGAAAGTCTTTTGTATAATGCTATTAAATAATTTGGGGACTTTTGTCTTAGCTTTTATCTTGCAATTCCGATTTAAAGTCTGTTATATATATATTAGCTTTTTATAACTCTTCTCATATACATTCTAATTCAAATTTGTATGTAATCCCTCCTTTTTTTGTAACAGTTTCAACAGTCCTACAGTCTTCATCAGACTACAACATTTAAACATATAATCATATAACCATTATTTTGTATACATATAAAATTTGTATTTTACATAATCATATTTTATTTTTTTAAAATATAATATATATGAATATATGAAGGAATGCAAAAAAAAAGTAAAGGAGAAGATATAAGAATTTTTGTATACAAATATAAAAGCATATATATAACTTATTTTATTGATGTATAAAATTGTAATCTTGTGGAATAAAATTAATCTTCACACATGTGCTATTGATTTTAAATTTATGTGCACTAACCTGCCAAAAGGGTTTTAAAAAGTGACTTGAACACTGATGCTTAGAGCTTATTTTTATATAAACCAACTTTTATTGACCATACTTAAATCAGGATTTGATATATAAACCATGGATATATAATATAATGAAAGCATAATAAGCATAGCGTTTAGCCAAAAAATATATTCTTACCAATTCTGTATAAATGCTCAAACATTTATATTACTAATAAAATATGCTCTATGCATAAGTGTTATATTTATGCTTATTTATTGATGGGTGAGTGCATGCAAATTTGCTATCAATAGCACATGTGTGAAGATTAATTTCCCTTATAAAAGACTGTATGCACACATACACACACACACACATATATATATATATAATAAAACAAAAAAATGGAATTAACTCTACAATTTCAATATACCAATAAATAAATAAATAACTACTACAGCTAATTATCAACATGGATGGCATTCTGAATAGCATATTATAATAACACAAAATAATGATGGATTAATTAATGATGAAAGTGTCATTGTTGAAAACATGAACAAATTGTATGTGATATATAAAGAGATATGCCAGTGTGAATGAAATTATATTGGTGAGATGAGAAGTGCATGGAAAAAAATGAATTCATGAAAATAGACCAGTGGTCTTCAACCTTTTCACACCTGCATTCTGGCAAAAATAAGGATAAGATTTCATGGACCAGCAGAAGTTTACAGATAAATTTTCTTAAAGATGTAACCTGCTTAGCCTTAAATAAGCATAATTGTTATAACTGACCAAAACAGCATACTAGTTATTGTGTATTGTAATAGTGTTGCTTACCTTCACATGCTGAACACTCTTTCTCGAGTTGCGAAGTCATACTGCTACAGAAAACAGTACAATAACAATCATTCTCATTAATGTGCTTGCATTTTACATTTATTATTTCATTGTTAAAACATGCAAGAATAAAATGTTATTCACCTGAATTTTGAAAAAGTCAAAAGTTTTGATCTTATTTTGGGGGTGAGAAATGCTTTGTCATCACTGAGACAAAAGATAGAAACCAAAGTTATTTTTTGTTTGTTTTTATTTTTTAAAAAAGGTAACAAATTGGTTTTAAAAATAAAAGTTTTAGTATTTTAGCATTATACAAATAAAGCCCAAATAAATATTGCCTTATAGGCCAAAAAAAAGTGGGCATATTTTTAAACAAAAAAAAAAAGAAAACAAAACTTGAAAAAGTCAAAAGATTTGATCTTACTTTATTTTGGGGTGGTGGAGGTGTATTGAGAAATACTTTGTAAAAGTTAGAGACAGAACTTATTTTTTGGGTTTTTTTTTTAAAAAAAGTTAATGAAAATTGATTTCAAAAATAAAAGTTACAGCCAAAAAAAAAATAAAAATTGCCGTATAGTAAAAAAAAAAACACTAAAAATGAAATAGTAGAAAAAATTTAAGAGATCAAAAAAGTCACGTTACATTTTATTGTTTTAACAACGCTGACAAGCAGCAATGATTGACTATCAAAAGACAATCGGAGTTTGTATAATAAAAAACTTTTTTCTACCTCCCACCATAAACATCTGTAATAAATAGAAAAACAAATTAATTTAAGTATGATTGATTAGATTTTGTTTTTGTTCTGTTTCTTTTTTTTTTAATTGGGTAAAAATGCCATGAAAAAATAAATAAAAATTGTTTATATTAATTAAAAGTTTAAAATCTTATTATTTTATTATTACAAAACTTTCTTAACAGTTTGGACTGGCAAAAAACTTCTGCAGCCCAGTGCCAGTCCGCAGACTGGTTGTTGAAGATGTTGAAGACCACTGAAATAGACTACTATATAAAAGTGGTCATTATTTCATGGATAAAGTTTAATATGTGTCTGCAAAACATTTAATTATTTGCAATAGAATTTATTTTGGCAATATTTTTATGTTGCATTTGAAGAAGGATGTAAATGAAATAGTCAAGAAAATAATTTACAGTTGTCATTATCATCAATAATAATAAATTGAAGTACAGATTGTCATTTGAACTCCAAGAAAAAGTAGATTAAAAGACAAAATAAGAAAATAAAGAGAATAATTCACTTAAGGATTATACAAACCAATCTGTAAACTACAAATTTGTCCACGTGTAGAACTTTGTGGTCCACATTTCTGTTTATTTAATATATTGTGAAGCTGTCTTTAAACTTTCTCTGAGAAATATTTCAATATCATGTCTGATTATAGTGCTTTAATGTATTTTCCATGACTTTTGTCAATGAAAGCAAACAACATTGCATTTCTCTAGAATAGCTTTGAGATAATCCTTATAATGTGGATGATGTCTAGTTCTCCCATGACGATCATATTTAAGTTTACCAATAAAATACACATTAGGAAATTTTTTTATTGTTCATGCATTTTACATTCCCAATTGAATAGAGGATGTAATTTCACAATAGTGGTTTTTTTACTATTATATCCAATAAGTTGAAACATATATTGATTGATCTTATGATAATGATAATGCAAATTGAAATTTTACAGAGCATCATTAAAAAAATATTAAGCATTCTTGATTCACCAATAGAGTGCACAAGTCTCATTTTCATAAAATAAAATTAATGTTAAACAATAGCTATACACATTTCTAATTCAGTTGTCTTAGTTATTTCTCTATCATGAAATATCTTTGAACTTGCTAGAAGTAACATCTGCATATAAAAGTCTGTGTTTTATCTAAAGATCCATGCCCACCTTTCTATTTATAAAATAATCACATTATTTAAATTAACTTACATTTAAGTTAATTGTCATTCAAACTAAAAATTAAATCATCAAACATCACATGATCACCATTCTTTAGGTTTACACATATATTGGATATAGGGTGAATAGACACTAGATAGGGATTTTATGCACAAACCTTCCTGTATCCATTGATTATTCTGGCTTGCACTGAATGGCACTACTGTTTGGAGAGTTTTGTCCCTTTAACAAACTAAAAATTGTTGATGATATTTTATGCCTCACTATCTGATGACTTGAATTTGTAAACCTTAGTAATTAAACTAGTCTTTACATATTAAATTCAAACTATTAAGTACTTTCTGTATATGGTTACACTGAAATTGGAAAAAATACTAAAATCATCAGCAAACTGTAAATTCAAACCCAAGAAGAAATACTTTTTTTTAGGATTAAACTTTATTGGTACAAAATGTTTTACAAGATAATCATTGATAAATACACTGTATTTTTTTGTCCATAGCATTTCCAAATATTGATCAACCTCAGAACATTAGTTCATGAGATGATTAATTATTGAAAGTAAATGTAGGATACAATTAGGAATTATTTGTAAAGTCTAGAGTTCAAATATGAATAGCGTTTTAGGAGTACAATATTGAAAAATCCAATTTGCAGCAGATAAGTTGAGGAATAGAAAAACACTTAAGATAATATAAAATATGAGCTAAGCAATCTAGTGTTAAGTTCTCCAAAATGACCTTGAATATCTCCAGAAGTGAGTGATTCAATATACTTTGGAAGACTTATGGAAAACTAGGAAAAAAAAAAAGCTTTGAAATGTCTCTGCTGAAAACCATTTTAATCCATCACGAAGAGCCACATGAACAGCAAAGGGCTAACCTTATCAATAATCAGATTGGACATAATAGTAATAAATTAGGAGAATCCCTTGTGATTAAAACCATTAGGCTAAACTGCAGCTTACTTTGCAATAACACATGGATAAAATCATTTATAAAAATAATGCTAACAAAAGTAACATTATTTCTCTGTTTCTATGAATGAGAAAATCAACGTCTGAAATAATCCCCATAGGATACTCATCACAAATCCCATATTCATCAGAACTAGGATTTAATCTCCTGGGGCCCCTCCCAATGATCAGACTCTATCATCCAATACTTGTATCCTCTTTTAAACAATTTATATTGAACATTCCCCCATCATACTTGTATTCAATGTTTATCACTCATTCATTAGACCATCTTATAAAACAGGACCAAATACTATTGTTCTAAAAACGGAACACAAAGACCTCATCATTATTTAACCATGATTCTTTTTAAATGTTTTAAATTTACCACCTGCAGAAATAAACCTTTCTATCATTCCATTTTATAGAAGCTACATAATTTGAATAAATTTTGGTGAATAGCTGACTAATTTCAAGCAATTGCATTGGCCTGTTTGCTTAAGTAAGTCAAATTCCTTCACCAAATCAGAAAAACAATATGTAAATTATTCCTTTGGTCTTTGATACTTTTCTTGCATTTTCCAAACAACAATGGACATGTCTTTAATATTCCTTGATTCTCTAAAAGTACATTGAGTCTCCAGTAATCACTCATCTATGAGTGAAAGCAGCCTTTTTGGCAAAATTCTTGACAATGACTTTTTATAGAAAATAATAAAGTTATTCCATGGTAATTATTGCAATATTTCTTTATGCCATTTATTTTAGAAAATGAAATAATAGAAGAATTATTAAGATCAGACAGAGGAATTTCATGAATCCAGATATTTATAAAAAAAATATATATTATTTTTATCCTACACATACAATCCTATTTTAATTTTTTTTATAGATATCTCATCAAAATATGCATCCATTCCATTTTTAAGATTACAAAGATCTTTTTGATGTCACTATATATTTTTATTCAAATCCAAATGAGTAGTTAAAATGTATATATTATTAGAAGTAGTTATCCTTTTCTTGTATCATTATTCAAAAATGATTAAGTACTCCTTCCTTATCTATGTAATGCTTTCATTGCACTAAAAAGTTACCCAAAGGACCATGATCAGTGAATATATATACATCCATTACTGATTTAATCCCCTAATAATTTATACATCTTCTTATCAGGCAAAGAACTTCTGTTTTCCAATGGTTATATTTATTATAAAATTCCAAATTCAATTTACTATTATTCCAGGCAGAAAATGTCACATAACATCTTTTATCCAAACCATTAATAATATGATAATAATCAAAAGTAAATCATAAGTCTTGTTTTTTGTGAACCTAAGTATACCTTTACTTGCACTCACATCATACTACTTAAGACAATTCAATGACTCAATAAAATGGCAATCACAAAGACCATATTTGCAATTTAGTGTTTAATGGTTATTAACATGTAGTGTATATAGGAGATTCTGAAAAAAATATTCTTATGTGAATATGATTGGAATATGATCTATTTCCTAGTATAACTATCATTTTAATCTTGGAGCATATAGTTTATGTTCCACATGTCTAAGTAATCTGCATTTCTCTTGTATTGTGGCTCTGAGCCACAATATAATCTACTAAATCCTATTGTTTTATGTGTGGGTGCAAATATGTTTTTATAGCAATTTTCCTGCCTAAACAAAGTATTGGTGATAGTCAATTTGTATGTTATGCAAAAGTCCAATAATAATTAAGCATTTAAATTTATAACATCAATACTACTATTTTAACTACTGTTGAATAATATGTACTACTGGTATCAAAATGTGTCTTAATGTCTCTCAAAAATATTTCAATGTTGCTATAATAAAGCTATTAAGCAAGAAATAAAAGTTTTTTCTTAATTTTTTTTAAATAATGTTAAATCATATGCACTAATAAAATAAGCAAAAGTAACAATTTACCAAATAAGTTTTAACATCCTTAATCTTTTATTGAGTTAGTAAGGAAATTTTACCAAAAAAGAAGATATTAGAATAAACTTGACTGCAAACCTAATGTCATGCATTCTTCTTTTCAGTGACAGATTGCTCTTTCAAAAAAAAATTATTGCTATCTGCCTGATCTACTAAACTTGCTTCTTCTCATAGATACGTTTTATTAAGATCAGATGTATCAAATTTATGTCTTAATATCTCCTTAGCCATCAATAGTCCTCCATTCTGGTCTTGCAGAGTTTGTATCAATGTTTGCATGTTACAAGTACTTATTATATAAAATAAATATATAATACATATTTTTTGTTTACTTCTGCCTGGTTCTTTACTATCATCAGATATTATTATGAATAAATAGATACACAAATTGTGGAAGATTTGCTGATATAACTTTAATGTATAATTTTTAATGTTATTTTTGATTTTTAAATTTTATATTAGTTATAGCTATTTAATTATTTAAATTTTGCTGTGTTGAAGTTTGTGATGTTTGAGCGAGTTCTTTATTATGCAAAAACTTAGCTACAATAGCCAATATATTTGTTTGCATATATATCAAGATTATAAATTTTTTAATATCAAAATTTTTAATAAGCTTTTACTATAATTAATAACTGAAAAATGTCAAATGTGTTCTGTTTTTATTTAAACATTTATTTAGTTAAGGATAACAAAATACTATTTTAATAATTCTAAATTTAAAAATAAATTTATAATGTTAAATCAAAAACAAGTTTTCTAATTAGTATTAAAAACAAATCATAAATTACATATATGTTTGCATATCTCATATAGTGGTTTTATTAAAATCTGTTTATGTGACACTTTTTAATGTATTCTTTTAACTTCTGGATAAAACTTCTCATAGAAAGAGACTTAAAGTTCTTGCATAAATGTAGATCTTCATTTTTTTACCTCACCATATTCTCCCAACAAAAGGAATTTCTATTTTACCCCCTTTAAAATAATTTTTACATATTTATAATGTAAATAGGGAATGCCTATCTTCCAAAACGATTATTAATTCACTTTATTGCTTTTTTTTTCTTTTTTTAGGAATTGTTTCTAATATAAATTATATTACTATTTCATACATCATAAGTCCAAATCATCAGAAGTATATTTTGTAGATAGCACATTCAGTATATCCAAAATCATCAAGTTAAAAAATTATATGAACTGGATATTTGATCTTCCAGTGCCTTTTCAAGATATTATAAAATATTCTTAAATGAAAGTTCTTCACTGCTTTTGTATTATTGTAAAGGAGTGTCCATATATCTCATTCATAAAATAAACTTTGCCAAATAAATGCGTCATAAACAACTTAATAGTCAAATCATATTGACATAATGGCCCATCTTCTAATATTTTCATTTTATCATCCAAATAATAGATTTTGTGTAGGACTTTAACACCCAACGTTGTATTTCCATTTAAAAATCACCAGAAATTAGTACAAATGCAAATGGGAATTTCTACGTAATGCTAAAGGGTCATATACTGGATCTTAAATTCCATGAATTGCACTTTAGCTCTATCATTTATAGACCTTAAACTTCCTATAAAATCCTAAGAAACAAATCATTCAATTAATTAATAAATATATAAACAAAATATTTAAAATAATTCATATTCTAAAACTGGTAGTGAAAGGCTAAAATTTTATTACCATTATTAGCTGATGAATCACAAAAGTTCATATGACTACAGGATTCGTTCCAAAGACATGCATTCCAAAATCTATTACTCTACCTATGTACTAAACCATGCAAGGCAAGCTGTTTTTTTCATTCTTTCTTAATGTTCAATATAAGACTGAATGAGAAATAATCTTCAAGCAGGAAGATCTTTTCTGAATATGCATAATGCTATTTACGGTGCGATAGAAGTCAATGGACACTTGAGAGCAATATAATATTACTAATACGTGTGCTTTATACAAAGAATCACTATAATATATTCACACAAAACGCCATTCCATTAAAATCATTTTTATATATACGCATGCATATATGTCAGTAGGAATAATCCAAAAACTGTTTTAGCGGCACGAAATAATTAATGTTAAACATTTTTAGTGAATAACGCAAAAAGAAAATGTTTTCAACAGTATCAATCTTTTTTTTTTTCTGGAATTACACTGAACCCTGATAGACTAAATGGATTATTGGTGTTGCTGATAAAAACCCAATTTGTAGCATTTGCTTTGCAATCAGCGACGGACAAGTAATCCAAGCTTTACTGAAATGAAAACAGTTAGGAAATCATACGGACTCACAAATTAAAAGGAAGCTTAAACATATATCACATTTAAAGTTACTTTTTGTTAAAAAAATGTTTTAATTAAACAAATAATAAAAATTCGTTAGTTTGAAACTTCCTTCCACTGAGCCCCATGGTTTTTACCTCTCTTCAATTGCTTTCCTTTCAACACAAACTTTGCTTTTTAATTTGAACATCAAAAAATCCTAACTGTCGATTAGAAGAGGTTAAAGATAATTCATTATAAAAGTAATAATGCAAATAAATGGTAGCGCAATCAAATCAATGCATGAAAAAATAGGAGAGGGGGGGGGTAAAATTACACCGATGATCAACAATAATAAAAGAGGAAAAGTGAAACTGAAAATATAACTACTACTACTAATAATAATAGTAATAGTCAAATGGTTTTATTATTCAGGAATGCCTGAAGCAACATTCATTGATCTCAAACCCCAAAGTCTGTTCCTCCTCTATCAACCCAAATACATACTTCTTCATTGAAACATGTTCATCTGATGACATTTGTAAAAAAACCTTTTACAGGAATATAAGTTTCACATTTACTTGTCATGGTCTAGATTGGGGGTTCAAATCTAAGTAAATCTTGAAAAATTTTTAAATAGTTGAAAATTTCCAAACAAATTAATTATATTTATATGTTGGAATATACCATCATCTAATATTAAATATTGAATGTCTTTAGAAAAAAATAACTTTATTTAAATGTTCAATCTAAAGCAATTCGATATTGAATATTTGACGATGGAAATAGTCCATCTAACGAAAATGCCACGGTAACAAACTTTTAGGCAAAGTTAGAATTAATTTTTCATGAAACAATGAAATATGACCTCAATTTATATAATGCTTTTAAATAACGAATCCCATTTTTTCACTCCAACTGAAGCAAATAGTGTAAACTTTAGAGGTAAATAAATAAAGATGGGTGTGTAAAAAATTTCTATCAATGCTGTGCAAGGTTGGTCACTTGATATTTAAAAAAGGATTAAAAATTAACTGCTGGTGGAAAGATACATTAGATAAAAAAAATCCAGGGGATCTTTTCCCAGACCCAATATATTAACAGACAAAATCCTTAGCTGAGAAACTGATCTGGGGGTATTGGTCAGAACAGCACTGGATATTGATTTATTAATCGCTTCCATACAGGTGCTACTAATTATTCAAGCTTCCACTATGTGACATAACTGAAGTAGAGAAAGAAAATTTATTATTGATTTTTTTTCACATATTTGTCTGCAGCAAGCCCAACTAACTATTCAATCATTAGCCAATTAATGGATACTTAAGTTTACTGCTTTTTCCTTCTTCTCATTATTAGATTAAGGCGAACTCATAATCATTGCCCTTGATTGCTTCTTAAATTGAATTTAATAGCCACTGACCTATGTAAATGTGGGAAAACAGAAAACACAAATCACATATGAGTCAATGAAACTTATGATTACCATGTCAGAGCTGAAGAATTTAATAAAGTTACTAATGGTTTTATTTCTTGGTTGGAATCTACATGCTTTTCCATAACATTTTTTTGATATATAAACTGTCTAATAAAAAAAATCCACACATTAAACAAATACATTTCTGCATGGACAAACCTAGAAAAAATTGTTCTTGAATCAAATTACTTTCCTTTTACCAATTAAATAGGTAGTTTATGTTTAATTGCCTTAGAGTAAACTGATTGATTAAAAATGCAAATAAACTCTTGCTATTTAATAAATAATAATATTAGTAATACTACAGTAACATTGGTACTCATGGTTTGTCAAATAAAGAAAGATGGCAGCCTGTATTTTTGATAAATATACAGCTTTCAGGGCCCATACTCTATCAAAGATGTGTTACTTGTTAAATTAAAACAAAATTAATAAATCGATTGTTAAAGTTAAAAAAGGAAAGAAATCCAATAAATTTCATTATGAAGCTTTGTTTTGTTTTTTTACTTACATTATAACATGAGAAGCAATGAGACCTCTTAACACTGTTGTACTTTGGTTCAATTCAGCATGGGGTTTTTTTTTTTTTGTGAGCAGTTTTTCTAATAAATTGTCATAATAAAAAAAAAGAACCTTCCTATTACAAAACATGATGTAATGGACTATTTCCAAAAGTACAGAATCGTGCTTTCCTAAATAGGGTGAGTTAATGTTCATGATATGATTACATGCTGTCGACATGAATAAAGTGTAAATATTGTATTTATATATTTTTTACATTTTCCTATTAATATGTTAATCCAAAAAATTTATATATATATACTGTAAATATTGTAATTAATTTTTTCACAATGATTTATTTTTTTAAATAACAGTAAGAAAAAGTAAAATGTAAATATTATATACGATATTTCCTAGCAGGCATTTTTTGTAAACACCCCCCCCCCCGAAACTGTAGATTTATCAAAAATACAGACTCCCATCTTGATTGACTTGAAAACTCACAAAAATCAAATGGTTATTACTTAAAATGATTGAATTAAAAATATTATCTATGATTGGTTTGAGAAACATGACAAATAATTTGACTAAGTATGACCGCATTTTCATGATTATTATAGCATAATAATTTTACATTATATGACTAGATAAATTTTAACTGCAAATAAACCAAAAACCCCATTCTGGGCCAATTCTTCTTTGCAATTTAAAAATTCAGGAAAATATAAATTACATTCTAATGGTTTTACTTAAAAGATAGAAAATTTTAAGATTCATCAAATATATATTCCTAAAAATATAAACACATTCATCTAATAAACATGTCTGAATATATTAATAATTCACAAGCAAGATTCCTCTTTAAACATCTTTTATATGATAAAATAGATTGCCATTAATATAACTTATGATTGCTGGTTGTTTGTAAGTTTATTTAAATGATTCTTTAGAATCCTTACTTGAAAATTATTTTAAGAACATATTTGGACTTTTTTATTCAGTGATGTGACTTTAAACACTTTGAAAATTAATATAGTATGACTTTTTAAATGATTCTAGATCTTAACAAAAGAATTACAAGATGGGAATGGAGTTGGATGAGATATAGGCCAAAACAGATGGCAGTCAAGAGAAGATCTCAAGAGATTTTAAGATACATAAAAAAGACCACAAGTGATGAATGAATGAGATAAGGAAGTTTTTTGGTTTGCTGTCAAGAAAAACCTTTATCCTGCAATGGATTGCTACTTGTTGGAAATGATGATGATGATTAGATCATATATATATATATATATATATATGATATAGATCATATATATATATATAGTTTAAAGCTGCAAATTATATCAAAAATTATGTATGAGTTATCAATGAACATTCATACCATTATGCTCCTAACTATTAAAATTGTGTTTGCAAAGTATTAAAATTTTAGCCTACCCTAATAAAAGACCTTAATAAAATTTAACAATATTTTTTGATTAATTTTAAACAGTTAAAAGGCCAATATAAAAAATATAAAATAAATACTATAATTTGGGTAATAATCCCAGCAACTTTAATCCCACCAGGTTAAAATCCTGCCAATCTAAAATTCATCTGTAAAATTGCCAATATTCCAAACGGGAAAATCTCTACTTCTTCAATGATCCCAAAATGCAAAATTTTCAATAGCTAATTTTTTTATCTAGTAAGAATAGAATTATATTTTCCAGCCTATTGTATTATTTATTATTTTTGAATTTTTTTAAAAAGCGGGGGGCAATTGACAGGTAAAAAAACAATTATAACGGTCCTTAAAGATTGTGCAAATAGAGAATTATTGGACTATTACAATTTGATTTAGAAGTGTCAAACTTGCACCAGCCACAACATTCACAAGATCCATTGTAGGTAACGATTATAACTAATCATTTATAATACTAGAGATTATCTTTAGTACAGATATAAATTTTAAACTTCAGTTAAACATCAAAAATATATTTTTTTATTATTATTTTGGATTACATTTATGCTATTGAAAACAATACATCTAGTAAGTATTTTAGCATCAGAGGCAGGAAATCATTATTTTACTCTTAATATTTCTGTCTGAAACCAATCTTTTAAAGCAAAATTTTGTTTTAGTAAACTTAATTACAATGAATTCACAATTAAACTAATATAAAATTTGATTTGTTGACATTTTATGTTTTCAGAATTTTACTTTATCAGGATTTTGAGCAAATATGATTTTTGCTGTTGAGGAAGATTATATTTGTTAGAATTTTGGGTAAACCTGTAATGGTCATATTCTTAAATGAAAAGATTCACGTTGAGAAACAATGATAAATAAATAAAAGATAAAAAAAATAATCAGATGCCTTTTAAAATTGGAGATGCATAATAATAATAATAATAATAATAATAATAATAATAATAATAATAATAATAATAATAATAATAATAATAATAATAATAATAATAATAATAATAATAATAATAATAATAATAATAATAATAATAATAAGAATAATAATAATAATAATAATAATAATAATAATAATAATAATAATAATAATAATAATAATAATAATAATAATAATAATAATAATAATAATAATAATAATAATAATAATAATAATAATTCAATTCATTTCAATTCAATTCATTTATTTACCGTACAAAACTACAGCATAAAGCCAATTACAGTATTGCACCATAACAAATATATAAATACATAAATGAGTTTAAATGACAAATTATTAATATAATTATGTGCCATATTTCAATAAAAGATAATTAACACATTTAAAAATCTAAAGTAAAATTAAACATCAGCATATAAACAATTATTATTAAAACATTAATAATAACAAATAAATAAAAGGGATAAATATAAAGCACATAACAAAATAATAATAATAATAATAATAATAATAATAATAATAATAATAATAATAATAATAATAATAATAATAATAATAATAATAAAACAATTTATTATATATATATATAAACAAAATCAAGTTAAACCAATCAAATCTGACATTTAAATTTAATAACATTATAAAATTGATTATAATCTAAATTGAAATAATTAATATTACTACAAATCTAATTATATAAAGATGGTAGCCTAAACAAAGGAGAAAATCTAAGAACATTGGAATGACAAGTTTTAATGTAACAAACAGAAGCAGACTGAGTATCATGCACATGAGATCTAATTATAACAGTAGAAATTGTGTTAGATAAAATAACTATTTTATTAACAAGTTTATAAAGATATTTAAGATCTCTATATTGTCTTCTATCAGTTTTATTTCCCAAAGAAACATATTTAGAAAACTTATTAGACACTGATTGTAATAAATTACATCCCTGTTTAGAGCTAGGATTCCAAATAACTGAACAATATTCAATGATGGGAAGAACCAATGATAAAAATAATTTAAATTTTGTATCACCACTGAAATGATAACCAAACCTTATAATAGTACCTATAATTTTTAAAGCCTTACCAATAATCATTTCCAAATGAGGAAGAAAGGATCCATTACTAGAAAATATAACTCCCAAATCTTTTTGGGATTCAACAGAAATAATTTTGTGAGAATTAATAAAATAATAAAAATGCAAAACTTCAGATTTTTTAGAATACGAGACTAAGGAACATTTACTGAAATTAACAATCATATTATTTAGATCACATCAAGCACTAAAATTATCTATATCCTTTTGAAGAAGAGTGCAATCAAACACAGATGTAATTTTTCTAAAGATTTTACAGTTATCTGCATAGCACAAAAGATAAGATTTTAAGCAATCCTCAATGTTAAAAAGCATAGGTGCTAAAATGTTACCCTGAGGAACTCCCAAATTACATTTAAAATTAGATGAAATAGTATTATTAAATTTAATATATGCAGTATGACCATGAAGAAAGGATTGAAACCAATAAACAAGCTTAGTAGAAAAACCCATTTGATATAATTTGCAAAGAAGAATACTGTGGTCTACTTTATCAAAAGCCTTTGATAAATCAAAATAAACAACATCAAGTCTCTTCTGGTCCTCAATTGCATGAGCTATATGATCATAAATTGTTAACAAATTAGTTTCTACAGATCTATTAGGTATAAAACCATGCTGTAAAGAAGAAATGAGTTTACAAACATCTAAAATAATTTTATTATAAACACACCTCTTAAAAATTCTAGCAATAGTATGTAAACAGGAATAGGTCTATAGTTATTACCACAATCATGTGATACATTCTTAAACATTGGGACCATTTTGGCACACTTAAGCACATTAGGAAAAACACAAGAGTTCAGTGATAAATTAAAAATAAATGCAAGAGGTACTGCATAAATTCAGCTATTGTAAATAAATGAAGGAATATTATCATTTCCCAAACTAGAATGAATTTGAAGTCGCTTAATAGCCATAACAACATCATCCTTAGAAATATGGTCAATCATACAATGAACAGTTGAAGAATTACAAAATAATGCAATATTTAAAGATATTGTATCATGTGATGAATATACATCAGCAAAATGTTTTGAAAAGTCATTGCACTTAAAGTGAAACCATGAGTAGCTTGAACCCTTTTCTTACCCAAACCAGACTTATTAATGAAATCCCAAAATTCTTTAGGGTTAGAAGAAATATTAACCTCAATTTTTCTAATATAATTCTGCAAATCTCTTTTATAAACATGATTCACCAATCTTCTGAAATTAATAAAATTATTATAAAAAAAGATATTCGGTGTTTTAAAATAAAGTCTACGATGATAAGACTTTTTTTTAATAATTTTAACAAGATCGCATGAAAACCAAGGAGGAAAACCCTTATAAAAACACCGCTTATTGGGAATATACAAATCAATAAAACTAATAAGAATCTTTCAAAACCCATCCAAGCAATTATTTACATCATTAAAAGAATACAAAAAATTCCAATTAACCCTAGAAAAGTTACTACAAAAATCAACTAATTACCCTTCCCATAATCCTTTCTTGAAATATTAGAAAAAATTAATCTTTGAGTGACAAACGTTAATATAAAACTCAAAAGGTGGATGATGAGCATCAATAGGAAAATTAACAGAGACAACTTGAAAATTACTAACTACTATTGAATTACATAAAATATAATCCAAAGTACGATGAGAGGAATTACCAAAGGGTTATATTACTTAAGTCCTAAAAATTTACAGAACTGTAATATTCTAGAAGCTTTAAAATTTAAAAAAGAAAAGTATATAGCAATTCTACCCTGATATAAATCCTGAACATTTAAATTCCCAATAATAATAACATTATCATAGCCAATCAGAAAATCTTCAAGAGATGTCAAAAAATAATCAAACTCCAACAATGACAAAGTGGGTTTGAGGTAAACATTACCTAAAATAAATTTAAAATTGTGATTTAAAGTAATTTCACACCATGTAGATTCACAAAAAGAAGAAGAAAAATAAAGTTCTTTATAAAAAACATCTTTATGAAGAGCAATCAAAGTACCACCACCTCAAGAAATATTATCCATAGATCTGTCAGTTCTCAAAATACTGAATCTATCATCAAGAAAAGAACAATCAGGAAATTGTTGATTTAACCAAGTTTCTGTAAGTAAAATAAGATCAAAATGTTCTGTTTCAAAAAATTGTTTAATTTGAACACATTTAGTCCTCATACCTCTGACATTCATGTAGAAACAAGAAAGGCCTACCATGTTACCCACAAAGATAATGGAAACAACACAAATAAAAACAAAAAGAGAAAAAGAAAGAGATAAAGAAAAAAGAAATAAATAAAATAGATAGTAAAACAAAATAAATTATCTTAAAACCTTAGAGAACTGGACAGAGATCAATAAAAAAAAGAAATGGAAGCACCGCAAGGCCATAAATTAGGGGATATTATTTCATTATGTTTATGTGCAGAAACAGAAATATAAAAGCAAGAAGACTTAGAATTATTTATATTAACTTTATGACAAACAATACTAGTTTGTAAATTATTTTCAAGAAATACTGTAATATCTTTTGAACTGAGATTTACTGGCATATTAGAAAAAAAAATATCTATTAGAAGTTATATTAGTATTAGAATAAGCATCAGTAAAATTAGATTTATTAAATCCATCAGATATATTAGTTTTTTTAGTCCTTGAAAAATCATTTTTACTAAAAGATAAAGAGGAGTATCCAGAATGATTTATCCAATAGTTACTATATGAATGAAAGTCAAGTGAATGTGATCTATAAGCTGGAATGAATTTGGGAGCAATATCTGGATAATTAAGAATTTTATGTCTAATAGACTTAGAATAAACATTAGCAAAATTAGATTTATTAAATCCATCAGATATATTAATATTTTTAGTTCTTGAAAAGTCATTTTTACTAGAAGATAAAGAGGAGTATCCAGAATGATTTATCCGATAGTTACTATTTGAATGAAAGTTGTTGTTGTTGTTATTATTATTATTATTATTATTATTATTATTATTATTATTATTATTATTATTATTATTATTATTATTATTATTATTAAAAACTTTCACTCTTAGACTTTTTTAAAAAAACCAGTAAACAAAAATTAATTTTGAAAAATATTGGCCGTTGGGCAAATTATTGCTGTTTAATTTTTAAATATTCAGATGAAGAAGAAGAGGTCAATGTATAAATATTAAAGATTTCATAAATAATTGATGTGTAGCTGATTTTTTTATATTAATTACATGCTTGAGTAGTTAATAAAATTTAGAGTTTATTTCATTAGTTGTCCCTTCTAATTATTATAAAATTTAATTTATTTCTTCTTTAGAGAGCGATGCTGCAAGGTGATAACAACCTTTTAGAATTGTGTAAAAATTTAAGTTAAAATTATCATTTTTTTTAGCATTTCTGTGTGTGTGTGTGTGTGTGTGTGTGTGTGTGTCTATAGTAGCTATAAAGAGATTTGAAAACATTTGTAAGTATGCACCTCTGAAAAGATAATTAAAACACTGTAAATATTAAACTAAGCAAATTAACACAGTATATATTTATATTTTCAACTTTGGTTTTTATCAGCGTATCTTTTACCTTAACTCAATCATATCGCAAACATTTGTCAGCACTAAATTTAGATGAACCTCCCTCACTCTGGATACATTTTAAAACATTATTCCCTTTTTTGAAAGTAAGATATACATAGCTCATAATGTAAGTTATTTTCATATACACATTTTAAAGATATAATTTAACTTCGTATATTTTTATACTACAAAATTCTATTCCATCACAGATTCTTGACATGTGAAAAAAAAAGTGATACTGTCAGTTGGGTCAAATCACAATCTCTTACAATATACTTTCATTTCTGTTAACTATGTTGACAGTTACTATAACTTTTACTATGCCACTTTCAAGCAAAATAAGAGCTGGTTTTTATCCTTTTTTCATTTTTTATAGTCATTTTCAGTATATTATACGATCATAATAATATTGTCAAAAATATAAACTCTTTTTTAATCTATAAGTTATAAATAAATCAAAATAATATACAATTTAATTTAATATCATAATATCGATTTTCATTCATATATGTAAAAATCAATTTGATGATGTTAAATTGTATATCAACAAGTTATCTATTATTTCGATTTATTTATAAATAATACTGAATGTGGAAAAGTCTTATATATAAAGAGGCATCCATTTATATGCAATCCATTGAGATATAAAAGACTGACAACAAATCTAAGGCATTGTTATGATGCCATACGCAAAGGACAAACTTGAGGATATAGAAAGGAATAACCCAATAATGGAAACATCTTAGAACAATAAACATGGCAGCAATCAATCTATGCAACAACTAAGTCAAAGAGATGTCTCCACAGAATCTTTCAATATTTATCAACTTACTTCATTGTCACCTTGATGATATTAAATTGTACACCAACAAGTTGTATATTATTTTCATATATTTATAATTTATCAACTGATTAAAGTATATATATATATATATATATATATATATATATATATATACTTTAATCAGTTGATAAATTATATATATATATATATATATATAAGGAATTGGAACTCAGACTTTCAAACTCCTCACAGCTATTCATTCTATCTTATACAACTGATGCACATGGCCATATACATGTGAAAGAGATAAATGATCTCCAATATATGTATTACATTACTGAACAAGTACTCATCATTTGGTCAAGACCACTATCTCCAACACATACATACAATCACTGATCAGTTTATATTAAGATAGCAATCTTAAAACTTTAATGCACATGTTTGCATCTTTTCCATTCTCCAACTCTTCAGCCATTCATATAATGGAAAATCCAAAGGTGAAATGCTCAAAGCCCTTGATGATGCCAATATTATTGTCATAGCCATGATGACCTTAAGTTTGACCCTTACATACAGCAGTTTAATATGTCCATTTAATTATTGAGAAAAGGGGTGGGCAGAATAGAAGCTGAATCTACCCATCCCTCTTTTGAGCAATAAAATGGACATAATAAGTAAGGTCCTATGTGTGAGGGATCAGATTGATTTAAGGTCAACATGGGCATGATGATAGTATTGGCATCATCAAGGGCTTAGAGCATTTCATTCTTGGATTTTCAATATGGATGATTAAAGAGTTGGAAAGTAGAGAAGATTGAGGCTTGTCTATTAAAGTTCAAATATTTGATATCTTAATGTAAACTGAGCACTAATTATATATATATAAACACACACACACACATATATATATATATCTATATATATATATATATATATATATATATATGGTCTCAATCAACTGATGAGAACTGGTTCAGCATGAAATAGGTATATAGATGATCATTTATCTTTTTCTCATGTATGTGGTCATAGTGAATCAGTTGTATAAGATAGATTGGATAGCTGTGTGAATTTGGAAAGTCTGAGTTCAAGTCCATTATAATTACATTAAATTTAGTATAAACAATATATGTTTATTTAAATATTACATATATATTGAAATATATTAATATGTGAATATATATGTTATATTTTCATTTTCAAAAATTTCTGTCAGATATTAATGAGCAGCAATCAATAGAAATAGTAAACTGTAAATTTTTTGATGCATTTAAAGGACTACCTTTTTTAAATGCAGTATAAAACTAAGAGAGTCACTATTCACAGCCTTTAATATACAATGTTCGTTCTAATACTTGATAGGACACTTTTGGTCTTGGGTTACATTTCTAAGCAAATCCAAGAGCAATAAGTTATTGTAAGCTATTAAAACAAATAATATAGATTTAATTTTTATCAATAGTAATTAGTAGCTATCTATCAATTTCCAGCTAATTCATTCTTGAGCTAATTGCATGGGAATTTTAAACATATACTATTCTTTGCTTTATTCACATAAACATATAGACACACATAATATAAATGTATATATAGTAGATTTGTACAAACATGTTTGTGTATGTAAACAGTTTTCAAGTATGTCTGTGCCAGGTTTTTAGTTGTGACAGTCTTTCAAAAAAATGTGAATATTTGATGGAAACATCTTTAGAAATGCATAAAAATAAAAGTAGAATGCAAATTAAAAATAGATCAGTGTTGAAACAGAAAGGAACAATAGGCCAATATTACAAATATAAGAATCTGATTGGTTTTACACCCAGGTTAACATTGCATACTCATGTGTACATATATGGCTCTGGAGTGATACACAATGATTTATTGCTCATAGTGTGATCAGTTTTGTCAGCGATGATGAACAGTAGATTTTTATTGTTTGCAAGATATCAGGTTCTTTTATGGGTCATGTAGGTGTGTCTGTAAAATGTTTACATATATTAGTCAAATAGTAAATCCTGTATGATTAAGGACAGTGTTAAAATGTCAGACACTTGAGTATAAGGCCCATGGATCAATTTTAATATTTGCATTTCCAAAACTCAATCTCCATCAAGCATTGGTGGCCTAGCAGTTAGCATAGCTGCCTAGCCGGTCAACCCTCTGACATATGAAAAAAACCTCAATCTCCATATGAAATCTTGACTAATAAAGCCATTCAATTATTTATTTATTTATTAATCAAATGGTAGTAATGTGTGAAATCATAAAAATGGTTTCTTGTGCTAAATTTAAACAATGTTAGAATATGGTGGATATAATAAATTGATTTGTTAAATGGGTTTTTACATACTCTTCAGTATAAATTGGATACAAATCATATAATACATATAATTATCCATTAGAAAAAACAGTCAACCCTTAGACAATCCCAATCAATAATTTCAAACATTGTCAAGGTAATCTCCTTTTAGCAATAGAGGTGGAATCCCACTTCCCTTAACGGTCTCATATATTTATAAAGACACTAAAGATTGCAACTTGACTACAAAGATATACATTTTTTTTTTTTTATTTAGATCTGCAGCATCAGTAAAAATTGTATTTGAATTAAATCCTTAATAATAATGCCATAACAAATCTATGATCATTGATGACAAGTGGCTTTAGTGCATAATCTTAGTGCTACTTGGCATGAAATTTTTGTAATCATAAAACTTATTTTGACAAAAATCATTTAATGCATAACCATGTGTGGTTTAATTCAGTGATAGTGTGGCAGCCATTAGAGATAAAGGTTATTGGATCAAATTTTAACCTTTTACTTTCAGTTCTTGATATCACATGTTTATTTGAGTATTGAACTACTTATTGCAAACTAATCATCTCTCTGCATATACACTTTCATATCTAAATATACATTAGTGTGGAATGTAAAAATGGTCATGTGGGTTAGCAAAGCGGTAGAGTGACAGTCTCAAGAATTAGAGTTTTTGGATCAATGCTCAATCTTTCTTTATAGTGCTCAATCATCACATTTGACTTACGATCATCATTTTAATCATTATCTAACAGCTGCAGGTTGAAGATCTCTCTTAGTCTATTTCGCTCTTCCTTATCTCTATCTTTTATTTCTCTACAACATAACAACAAACTTCTTTTCATCTATCCATCTTATATATGGTCTCTTTCTAGGTCATTTGCAGCTTCATGGAGTCTGTTTTCAAATCCTTAATGATCTATTATCATTTCTATGTCACTCTCAGCTCCATTTCAGTTTATTAATTCTTTCAGGGTTGTCAGTGATATCTCTTTGTTATCTCACCCATGTACTTCACTTTCAGTCTCTACTCTCACTCATGTGTTTTCTTCAACCTCTGCTTGTTATTCCTAATAAATTTTCTACTCCCACCTCATACTTTGTTAAATGGTCCAAAATCTATGAAGTGCTCTTCTGTTAAGTGTCTAAGTCTTAAAACCACAAGTTAATAACTGTCCAAAGAAATCTATTAAAAATCTTTCTTTTCAAATTATATATATTTTATTTCAATACCAAATTATTTTTACCAAAAGCACCCCATCCATTCAATGTTTCGATCAGTATTTAATAATCTGACCAAGGTATTTGTAATTGTTAACTTCTTCTAATTCATGAATACTTAACATATATATATATAACGTAAATAATGATATTCAATATAATCAATATTTCCAATAATTAATAATAAATGTAATCTGTTTTATTAATTAATAATGAATTTACAAAGCAAAAAAAAAAATCAATATTCAATCTACAGTTTAAAAGATTATTCTTTAGGTTCACTTTTTAATTATATATATATATATATACAATTTAAAGCATAATAGAAAATTATTAAAGTTATGGCTGTCTAATTATCTCTTTTAATTAACATAATAATCATCTGACTGTTTCAGGTGGATTGAATTTAATCAGTAATAAAACCACCTTTACAATAAGTAAAGCAATGTGGATGGCATTTGAAATCTTCTACAACAAAGCTACTTCTAGAATCCGCAGCTTCTGTATGACATAAACATCTGCTGATCAGTCCAAAGTCAAGCAGCCAGGGGCTATTTCAATCTAAGACACTTTATGACATTCTGTTACATTATTTGCCTTTCATACACATTTTTTTTAAATTATCCCTCAGTATTATTCTGTTCAGAAATCCTTTTAATTACGTATAATCCTTTTCAGCTTCAATACTTTCTTTTAATTTTTAAATTAACAACGAAAATTGATTTACATCTTGTTAATTGAATACTATGCAGTCACACGGTGTCACGGCCTACAAATCTTGCAGGAGAATCAAAATTATGAAATGGAGTTGACAAATAAGAGCCAATTAGATTCTGAAGAGCACCTCAATGATTAGCATTGGTCAAAAAAATTAAAAGTATTATATTTAAAAAATACAAACTGATCAAAAAAAAAAAACACCAAGGAACTTAGCGCTATTGTAATAGTACTATTTACGTACATTTAACAAAAACTTTCTACTAAAAGTAGGTTGACAATTTCAAATTTTAATCTCATATATATATATGTAGTGCTAAAAAAAAGATAAGCATAAGGAAAATAAATAGATAAAAAAATGATTAAATAGTGTCAGCAATAATGTACAGACTCCATTGTCAAACATGCAGTATTTGAAAAAAAAATCTGAAGTAAAAAATAAACTCAGATATTAAAAATTGAATTCTGATATATATATAATAAACGAAATTAGAGTTACTTTTATCAAGTTTTCTCCATCAATATCAATTATAAAAAGTAATATTAAACTTGGTTGGATTGCTTTTAGTAGAAATAACTTGATACTAAAACGAAATATGCTTATGTGTTTGAAAAGGAAGGTTTTTAATAAATGTGTTTTACCAGTTCTTATTAATGGATCTGAGACTTAGACACTTAACAGAAGAGCAATACAGAAACTTCAAACCACTCAAAGAAGTATGGAGATGTATGTTAGGAGTAACAAGAAGAGATCGAAAACGCAATATATGGGTAAGAGAACAAACAGGTGTTACTAACCTCATTGAAAAAATTAAAAAGACTGAAGTGGAGTTGGCTGGACATATTGCTAGAAGAGGTGATAATAGATAGACAATTGAAATTTTGAACTGGATTACAAGAGATTGTAAAAGACCCCCAAAAAACAACATGTGAGATGGATGGATGAAATAAGAAAGTATGTAAGGGTGATGTGGAGAAGAGAAGCTAAAGATCGGAGAAGATGGATTGAACTTGGAGGAACCTTCATCATGCAGTGGATTGATAATGGTTGAAGATGATGATAATGAATATTAAATTATAGTCACATCCTGTATCTATGAACAAGAACGTGCATTCTATTTTACAGATACAATTCACAATTAATTTACATGTGATAGCAGGTACTTATAACACAAACAACTTACCACAATTAGTGTATATTTCTATAATACAATTGTTTGCTCATTAAATAATCCGATTATTTATTAAATAGTTGTTTTTTTATTATCAAAAACAGGTTTATTCAACTATGTTTACAATAAAAGAAAATAATTATAAAATAACATTAAATTTGGCAATACATTTATGAACCATTAAATTACTTAATGTCAAATATTAATAAGATTCCATGTGGAATTTACTATAAAGTGAGAAGCTAACTTCAAATCTCTTTCTTTGATATCTTTTATTTTTTGTAAAAAAATTAATGTTGGATCAGGTATAACTGACTTAAAGATTAGTTGTTTTTTCTTTACTTAATACAAAGTTAACAATTTATGTTTTCCAAAACATTAGTTGCAATTCCAATTGTATTTTATTATTTAAAATTTTAATAGCTTTTAATTTTAGTAGATGTCTCTTATTAAAAAGTAAAACAAAATAATAATAAAAGCCATAGTCTTCGTATTTTGGAATTAAAAAATTTTGCATACCAGCTGAATTGTTTTGTTTTCTACAAAAAATTGACTGCATTATCTTATATTGTTTCATTATTAGAAAAATATCGTAACGAAGAGGGTTTGAATCAAAATAAATCGGAGAATAATTTTTCAAGGCCAAACCAACTAAGAACAAATAGTGTAGCAATATTTCAGGATGCTAAGAGTATGTGTGATTTGCAGAAAATAAATTTTCAATCAAATTTCAATTATCAACAGGATCACAATAAGTTTAAAAATTCTCGTGATTATACTAAATTGTCTAGTACTCGGAGTGCACTTCCAATGAATGCGGATTAATTAAACTCTGAATTTCGTCTGTTAAATTTCAATAATATTAGTCTCAAAAATAACAAAAAACAACTGATAGTAACATTGTTAAAGATATCTCATATACTGGATGCTTGAAACTCAATACATGTGGTATAAATCAAGAAAGAAGGTTAAATCAAATAGTTAACAGCCAAAGTACGATGATAAATAAAGACAATCTCAGAAAAATAGATCAATCTATGTTCTTCTCTAATGTTGAGCTTGAGCAAAAATTAAACCACAATGATACCAACTTTAGCATCTCCGATCCAAATAATGACAATGATGACTTAAATCCAGAAGAATATCAGAATACTAATGATAAGTTTAATGCTAGGGTTCCTCCCATATTGTTTGGTTCACTCTCTAACTTCTACAATGAGAACACACTGATTCTACTTATGACTAATAGAAAATGTGAATTGTTTACATTCCCAATGAATGAATTGTTTGTGTTAATTAAAGACTTGAAAGTCAGTGTTCAATAAAGAGGGTGTATTACCACCCCAATAAAAGATACATGATTGATGAGTTTGAAAATGTGCTAATAAAGGAGCAATTCAAAAGGTCTCAGATGTACTTAGATCACAAATATCTAGTGAAAATTGATACAAATATACTGTACACAGTATCAGGAGTGATCCACAATTGCTATGTAGGATTTGTGCAAAAATATATGCAAAGATTACTGACACAATATGGAACAGTAGTACGTTTTAGATATTTAATGGAGAGAAGAGCTGGAATAGAACTGTCATCCAACCATGCAGCCTTTACAATGAACTTGAATAATGGAATCAACCCAATAGATATACCTTCCATTCTTGAAGCAACTAGATGTCCAATATATGTAGCAGTATGTGGTGTGCAACCACAATGTTACACGTGTGAAGACTGGACTCATCTAATTAAGTCTTGTCCTGCAAGAATATGTCAAAGATGTGGTAAAATCATTAATAGGTACCACAAGTGCACATAATTAGGCACTGTTTCATGATCAGTGAATCATTCAACAGAGATTGAACCTCAGGAACTGTTATTGGAGGGTACAGATAATTTAAGATCTGAGAAGACCCAATTGATGGGTCAGCAGGCAAGTTCACAAAGGGGGACTGAAAAAGGTCAAACAGAAGTATCTATGGAAAGAGGTGGTTTGAAAGCAGCTCTAGTGATACCACAGTGCAGCATGGTAGATACAATGGAAGAGGAAAAGAACAGGTCAGTGGACATGTTAGTAGAGAGATATCAGTTGGACAATGTAGAGAAGACCACTGATTCTGAATTGGCTATTAATGAATCGATTCAAATAGAAAACAGGTTCAAATCTTTAGAACGAAAAGAAAGAATCAGGAACAGTCTGGCTCACAAACTGATGAGAGCAGCATTATACAGTTTAATATTGATTTCAGTAGCAAACAAGGAAAAAGACTGGATTTGATACTGCAAAGTTGATAAAAAACAAAGGTAAAAAAAGACTAGATTCACTGAGTCAAAACTGGATAATAGGATGGGAGTTGAGTCAATGAATGCAAAACATAATGCCTTGGCATCTTCTGACTGTGGTTGGGTGGAAAAGAGCTCGCAACATAAGTTGAAAGGAGAATGCTTTCAAAGCTTGGGGCATGACTGTACTCTAAGTGAAAAAGTGGAGGGAACTTTAGATGAATTATAGAGCAATATTGAATTTAAAAGTAAGTCTACCAGAGCTGGACAGTGAGCCAAAGTTGATTTATTATTCGAAAATGACCCAGGAGCAGATTGAAAAGAATCAAAGAATAAGGTATAGGAACGAAATGAAATATTGGTCAAACATGGAAGACAATGATCATGAAGAAAATAGAAAATTCATGCAGAATATGTCACGGAAACAAAAAAGGGTCAACCTGAAGAATATGGCAATTGAAACTCACAAACAACCAGTGCAACCCGATAGTGAAATTGTGGATGAGCTTGGACAATCCACAAAGGATGAAGTTATTAATCTAAAGACAATGTTCTATAATGAAGCAGATGAAATGTTAGTCTAAGTGTCCTCTAAGAAGTTGTCCTGTAAAATAAAATTGAGATACTCAATTGAAACAAGAAGTGCAAAGTGAAAGAGTTTTCTAAGAATAATATTTGTAAAACTTTGCTTAAATCTATGATAACATAAACTAAGGTATCTAATCTTGTAAATGCTGGTACTCAGCAGTCTTTTTCTTTAATAAAAAAATTGACTTCATTATGTAATGGTACAGCATTTACCTATAATTACAACAAAGTGAGTTTGAATTCTAGTCAAGCACAAGTTGAAATTTTATTCTCAGAATTAATCAAGCTTAAGATTTTTATTTTATTTTCAGGTAGCTATCTCATATCCAATCCAGATATTTAATCAATATTCATCTGTAAAGTGATACCTAACTACATACTAAGAACTTTATGATATACAAGTACAGCTTTTACCTGATCCTGCAATAGCCCAGTTTCAAATTCAAGCCAGTTAAAATTCTATTTCCAGTATTTACTGAGGCATACTATTTTTATCCTTCAGATAACCATTCCATAGCTAAACCAATAAATCATTCAATATTGGTCAGTAATTGGGTATCTGATAGTAGACAAAAATGAGTAACATCTTATCTTCACCTTTCTTCTATGAGATATTATTGCCCAGCAGTGTGCTATATATATTCCTCCATTTAAATGCAATTTACATGTCATTTTTGCCTTAATTCCTAATCTGGGGCAGTTGGCTTTCATGGATTACTGTACTAGTTAAAGTGTGTTCTAATTAAATAATTATGAATGAATAATTCCACATATTAAATATTTGCACACACATATTGTAACAGTAAGTATCTTCTCAATGAGATAAATTAAGGCAGTCGCATCTCACTATAATCAAATTTAAGACCTTCATATAGGATGCTATGAATGATGTCATTTAATTTTAATATAAAATTATATCTATTCCAAATAAATAATTTATTAAATTATTAACATAAATGATATCTAAAGCACATCAAATCAATCTTCACCTTAATTGATTTAATCATTATGCTCAGATTTCAAACTCAGAAAAGTTTAACAATTGCCTCTCTTCAGGGGTTCCTATCAATATACTAGAGTATTAATAATAAATCTGACTAACTCTTTAAAATGGGTTTCATGAAGTTATTATAATAATCAATAAAGATTATATATTAAATGTTTGATCTTATCTTATAAAATCAAATAAATAAATAAAACAAATGAAAAACTTCATTTAGTTAATATAAAACATAACAATTATTTATTTAATAAATAAATAATCTAAACTTTAAAATATATAAGAATTATTTATATATCTACTATCTTATATTTAAAATATAAATATATTCTATTTACCCATTGTAGACATATTTTTAAATTTATAACACTACATGATTTAATAGTTGAAAAGATCATGAATAAGATTTTGTAATTTATACAAAGTATATGTATATCTAAATATTAAGAAACTATCATACAGTAATTAGATTATACAAATAATAATTTAATTATTTATATGTAATATTTTCTTCCATTAAAATGATTATATGTAATTTATGACAATTAATAAAAAAATATATAAAATTATATTTCATACCAATGTTAATCATCTATCCAACTATAATAAACAACGGTTATTAAACTACTTGAATCAGTACAAACAATGTAGTGTCTATATATATATATATATATATATATATATATATATATATATATATATATATATATATATATATATATATATATATATATATATATATATATATTGAAGAATAATTTAATTTCTTACTTGTAAATTCACTCTATCTCTTTAATATATTTATATGTCTTTCCCATGTTAATATTCCTTATCCCATATCTAAATTTTTATTAAATATAAAAAAATAAATAAAAATATTTTAAATTATTGATCTCTTCTTCTTATTCATTTCTTCAATGAAATGAATTTAATGATAAAGGAGATGAGATTAATGTTCACCAATTGTAATTTTTAAGAATGGTAATTATAAAAGTTAATGAAATAGTCCTAGATGTTCCTGGAATTTGCAAATTAAATCCTTTGAAGATAAAATTCTTAATTCCTTGGTTATTATGCATTGAAGAAGATAATATGAGCTCTCAAGTTGATGTTTAGTTTCCTCCTTGCACATAGACAGCATCTTTTTATTAGCAATTATAATTCCATTTCAAAGATATAGCTTATATATAAGTTTAAAGGCATTTGGCAAAAGTTGTTACTCATATATATATATATATATATATTTGGTTAGACAAATGCATTTTACATATCCTACAATAAAATTGGGGTTCTATACACTTTGTATTTTTATTATAATGTAAAGTTCATTAATTTAATTTACTTGAAGTTTATGTAAAATGTTTCTTTACAAAAAATGATTTTTATATTTAAAACTCCAACTAGATCAATCTTTAGAATACAAAAACATATTCAAATTAAGCAATTTAGAAATTACTTTTCTTTAAGAAATATTAGAAATTTCTTCTAGTAAGCTTTCTTATTAAATTGTTTAAAAATATGGATTTTATCCAATACACTGTTCTTTAAATCGAACACAATATAAATCCTTGTGATGATACGGCTGAAAATATAGAATCTTTAATCTTTTTTTTTAATTATTTGATTTTTTCTATGTATAGCTGCATGAGCTTGCTAAAGCATATATTATATATTACGATATTACAATTCTATATTAAATCAATGAATTAATTTCATTCCCTTTAATTCATTGATAGATTCCATTTGAACATAAATGTTATCACCTTGTCAACTGTCTTTATTAATGAATTAGTATTTCAACAATGGTTTTTCATTTTAAAGAATGAAAAATACTAATTTACTATGTTACATATTTATTTTTATAAATATAATAGAAATAAAAATATAATGTATACATATATTGATTATATGCATGTGTAAGTAATGTATATTCTTACATTTCCCCTCAACTAAAGAGGATTAAAATAAACTAACATTTTATTCTAATTCTTCATCTTTATCATCATTTATGCATTATTACAATACATATTTCTTTTTTTTTCATTTACCCCTTGACTTAAGATTTTTATATTCTTAATCAATTATTAAAGAAAAAATAATATGATTATTAATTATTATATTTAATAATAATTAAATTGCTTTATAGGCAATTGGGTTTTTATTTTTATAATATCTTAGATATGGTACATCTCATACAATTTGTCTTAATCAAATCATAGATTAGATATAATATTATTTCTATAATATCATCTTTTATCCTGACTATTTTATTTTAAAATTATTACCTATTAAACTTAAATAATTTAATAATTTATTATGTAAAAATCATTATATAGATTACTTTTTTCTTTTCTTCTTTCAATCAATTTCCATATAATGTATCCTTATGAATATACTAAGTATTTAGAATGGCATATCAAAATAATTATATGGTAGAAAAGCTGACTATTTTGTAACTAAGTTTTAATTAGTTAAGTCATAAGTATTTTATGTATAAAGCAATTTAAAGTGCCAATCCTGTTACTTTTTGAGACTTACTAGACTATCACTGACATTCAATAAATGAATACGCATAAACTTATTTAAAGGTACTAATCCTGCTCTTTAATTTTTGAGACTTACTAGATTATCTTCAGCATCCAATAAACATATCAGTTGGAATCCATTTATGAACATGACAACCTATAAACAACCAATCTTCTGTTTCCATATTAATGATATAATCCATCCTATGTTTTTATTTTTATAAATGAATTATAAATTTTTTAGACACAATTATATATAGTATTTCCTTCTCCTTTATAATTTAATCCTTTACATTTCTTTACTATAATCCTATTAATTATTACATAATTTAAGCCTTACATAACTTATGGTAATTGATTATTTAAGAAAATTATATTTTTCTTCGATAGGGCTTTAAATATGAGCATTATAAGTACCTCATATCTTACCATCACAATCTAACCAATATACATTTGGCCCAACTTTTTTTAAAATAGTTAACACTCCTTCATTGTTATTACAAAATTTTTGAAAAATAAAATCTTGTGGATTACTAACATGTGGAGTCTTTAAAAATACTTTCTCACCTACTTTAAATTGATAATTTGACATGAATATATTTTTATGACATTTTTGAACCTTTTGTATCATTCTTTTAAAAGCTTCTTTTCTATCTTTTTCTATTGATTATTTGAGTCTATATTATTTAAAAAATCAATAATTGTTCGATATTAAGCGCATTAGAAAATAATAAAGACTGCTCAATTTTCATAGGTAAGTTATGTTTCAATATACGAATAATTTGATTTTGGCTAAAATGATACATATCAAGGATTTTCAGTTTTGATACCTGTCTTCTAAAAAAATTTAGTAAGAGTTTCACCTGGCATATTTTTATATTTTTCCTGAAGTATTTGATACAACAGTGATTCTTGACGATCATTATTTCAAAAATTCTTTATCAATATTTTTTGATATTCTTCGAAAGTTGTAGGTATTTGAAATAATGATTCCCACCATGATAAAAGCATCACCTTGTAAATGACTATATGATACTATAAATTTTTCACCTTCTATTAAATTACTATTTACTGAAAAATATAAATTAAAGCTTTTTAGATGCTCTATTGGATCTTCATTTGTAAACCCTTGGAAAATTTTTAATTTTACAAATTGATTTATGGCATATTGTAATGTGTGATTTGAATTATTAATATTTTCTTTTTGCAGACTTATAGATGATTGTTAATTATGATAATGAGACAATCTATAGAATAAATAATATTATCATTATTATTTTGTTATCTTTGCATGTTTTCCATCTCAATTATTATTTCATCTTGATATTCCTTTTTGTTTGGATCTTCCTTTATCCTATTAATAGCTTCTAATATTTGATTAAATTTATTTGAAGTAGTGTCTTGTTTGATATTATATAATTTAATCTTTTTACAAGCTTGTGTATAATTTTCCATCATTATTTTTCTTTCTTTCTTAAATTCATCCTTCAAAATTTTTATTGTTTGATCTACAATAATATTTTTATTTTCCAATTGGTTAAATATATCCGATTGACTTTCTAATTATATTTCAATATTATCTTTATTTAATTTTAAATCTGTATCAATCAAATTTTGTTTCACATTTAAACATTGAAAATCTTTTCCATAGACTGAATTTTCTTTTCTTTGTTATTAATTTCTATATGGACATCTTTTATTTTCTCATCTATAACCTTTTCAGTCTCTTCTTGGATTTTATATATTTTAATTTGAAGATGATTGTATACAGTTTTTATTTCTAAAAATATGTTTTCTACTTTATTTTCTATCTTTGTTTCAAATTCAAAAAATCTTTTTTGATACTTAAGATCTGTTTTCTCAATGACCTTTTGAATTTCATTACTCATATTTGTTTGTATCTGTGATACCTCATCCATTAAATCTATTTTTATGTTATCTAATTTTATTGATAATTCATTTATTATATTGGCTTTCATATCTTTCATCTCTGCTTTCATATTTCTCATCTTGGTATCCATATTTGCAGACAAATCTACTTTCAAATTTTTTATCTTTGTATCCATATTTGCAAAGAAATTTGCTTTCAGATTTGCATTTAAATTTTCCATCATTTGTTGCATCATTAACATCATTTGACTTAATGATGGATTATTATCATTTGTTTTATTTTCTATAAGATTGTTAATAATATCCAAAGTTTTTGGAACATGGATATTTAATATAGAACTACCCTCAGACACACCTATATCTATTTGTTCATTGGTACTGTTCATAACATAATCAACTATATTTGAACTAAGTACCTCACTTTGCATTTCTATATTACTATCAATATTAGAAGAAAATATTTTATATTTACTTCTCTTAATCATAAAACTATGATTTTAATCAAAAAATTAGCACATCAGTTTTTACTTCCCATTTTTTTAGAAATTGGTCACAGACCTGATTTTGACAATACAAAAATACTGGCTAATTTAGAAAGATATGATTTAAGAACCATGAGAGAGTCAAGTGAAATATTAAAGAGACCTACTGGTATAAATAGGGCTGACAAAGCACAACATATTCCAGCTATGTGGAAATCTCTCATTTTATCTAATATTAACTTAAAATTAATAGATGAAAAAACTGAGGAAAATAAACATTTTGATAAACCTCATATTGTGAATGCTGAACTACTTCAAGTTGAATCTCATTTCTCATCTCTCCCTGAGTCATGTTATTGTTTGAGATCTAACAATTTTTCTTTCAAAAGTTAACCTTGATAATGGCAGATAGCTAGTACATTGAAATATCAGTATGTAATAAAAAATAATCCATGGTTCAGCCCAAAAACTATTAATTTATCTACATCATAAAACCATGAAAACATTATATATATATATATATATATATATATATATATATATATATATATATATATATATATATATATATATATATAAATGTGAAGTGTTACAAATAATCCAGTAATACTTTAAAAGACTTGTTTATTCATTCTTAGCAATGTTTAAAAAAATATGATTCTGCTCTTACTAACTTATCTGATATCATTTTCAATCATTATAGATGCAATATAGAATGGAGGTCTCTCCATGTTTAATCAATTTTCTGTGATATTTACCCCTCTTTTTTCCACATCAAATTAGCAAGTTTTCTTATTTCACTATCCATTTTACAGGCTGTGTCTTGCTAGGTTTTTTATAATCTCTTGGGATCTGGTTTAAGATTTTAACTGTCCATCTAGTATCATGTCTTTCTGAAATATGTCCACTGGTAATGAATATTGTTCAATGCTGTAATACCTTAATACACACCCTACTCTATGATTACTTTTATATAATCTTATGGTGGGTTGTATAAAATTCTTTAATACAGTTCCCCAATCAGTGTTAGTATGAATATTTTCTAGATATGGTAAATTTAGGGGAAGATAGGCATCTAGCAGGAGCAGTTGTTTATTTGTCTTGATTTGTTTAAATTTAGATAGATTTAAATAGAATTTTTAATAATATATCAGTAAATTTTAATTTCACTCTTGTTTGTGGTTTCTTAAATATAAAAGTCAAAACAAGCTAATAAAGATAGAACTATCTTTTTGTAAATACTGCTAAGCACATATTGATAAATGATAGGATGCTGTGCTGGATTATGAGTTTTTCTATGAGTGTGTATATCCTCAAAGCAACTGAAATTATCAGGTGTTTATGTTGCTTTTAGAATTTAAATTTAAGCCTTTTCAAATAAAATTTTAATTACATCTTATTGAATTTAAAACTCAAACTAGTTCATGATAGCTTAAAAGAGTTTGCTGTTAACTCAAAGGAAGTCCCTTTGGTTTTGCCTTGAGATCTTAGGGCAAATTTCTAATGATCATTGCATACGTTATTCTCTTTGCAGCTGCTATGATGATACAATTAATCATAATGTGAGAATGTAGACAGCTGTTATTCATACCAAATCATCTAGTAAAGTAAGTTTGTTGACTTTTAACATCTGAGTTTAAAATCAAGAAACACAATGGTTTGCTTTCTTAAATGTGTGATAGTTCTTAATTGAAATGTCAGTTGAGTTTTTCTGAAGGCAGAATAAATGTGAACTTTATTTTAAAATATTTACAATCATGACAGATAAAACTAAATTGGAACCTTATTTCTCAAAAGGCTCTATGTCACCAGATTGATGGTATATGTGATAAAGTGGCAGGATTAGTTGTTATTCAATTTAAAGATAAAAAACAAAGGCAGATAATTCATATTTATGTCCAAACAAGATTCTATTGTGATGAGAAAATAAAGGATTTTAATATGGATGTGAAAAATGCTTTTAATGAATGAAACTAATATATTAAAATTGCCACAGGAGACTTTAATGTTAGAATTGATAAATGATTGAAAGATGTAACTGTTATGAGTAAATTTGGTCATGGGTATAGAAATGGGACTTGTGGAATTTGTAGAAAAAGTAAAACTTTATATTATGAATTCTTTTTTTGAGAAAAATGTTAAAAGGAAATGGACACGGAAGCATCCAAATGAAGGTACAGCAGAATTGGATTATATTTTGACTAACAGAAAATGGGCATAAAATGTTCTTAATAAATAAAACACAGCAAGTTATTATTGACTAGTAAAATGAAATATTTTAATGCACAACTAGAGAAACAAAAATTATTTAGAAAAACATTATTCCCAATTAATGTTCTTAATATTCAGAAACATTCCAATGAAGTTAAAGTTGAAAATCATTTTAAAAATGTGATCAGATTTTGAATATAGTTCAGATTTGAATGAGATCAATTGGAAGATAAATGGTTCATTATTAAGAATGGTAGCAATGGTTTATACAAAAAAGCAACAATTGGTTGTAAAATTTCTACCATGACATAACAATTTATGAAGAAAAAAAGGAATATGAAACAATATTAAAAAAAATCCATTAAAAAGGATTGAATGGTATAAAAATTAATGATATAAGAAAATATAATTCTAAATTAGCAAGAAAATCCATAGAAGAGAATACCATTTCAGAAGTGCAAAAATAATGTCATGATATGATAGGAACCTTATTTCTTCATAAAGAAAAATGATGGAATTATTAGTGAAAAAAAAAAGATGATATTATAAAATGTGAGGAAGTTTTTTTTTTTTTAAAGAATTGTTATATATAGAGTAAGTTAAAAACAAACTCTTATAAAGCTTCAAAAATACCCTCAACCTCAGACCGCGGTTTCTGCCTCTAGCATCATCAGTGAGGTACTAGGGAATAAAAATACTAGAACTAGTCCAGCATTTTATCAATACCTAACTATTGAAAAGAAAATCTGAAACTTTCAGACATTTAAATGTCCAAAAATCCAGCTATCTAACTTAAATAGCCGTATGTGACTGAATTAAGTTCAGATACACCATATATTAATAGCTCTAGCAATATAAAATCGCCAAAGCATTAATAGCAAAAAACTAAAATTAAATTGATAAAAAATCAAGTCATATGACCTAATTTTAATAAAGCTCCTATTTACAAATGTTATATATAGAGTAAGTTAAAAACAAACTCTTATGAAGCTTCAAAAATACCCTCAACCTCAGACCGCGGTTTCTGCCTCTAGCGTCATCAGTGAGGTGCTAGGGAATAAAAATACTAGAACTATTCCAGCATTTTATCAATGCCTAACTATTGAGAAGAAAATCTGAAACTTTCAGACATTTAAATGTCCAAAAATCCAGCTATGAAATAGCCGTATGTGACTGAACTAAGTTCAGATACACCATATATTAATAGCTCTAGCAATATAAAATCGCCAAAGCATTAATAGCAAAAAACTAAAATTAAATTGATAAAAAATAAAGTCATATGACCTAATTTTAATAAAGCTCCTATTTACAAATGTTATATATAGAGTAAGTTAAAAACAAACTCTTATGAAGCTTCAAAAATACCCTCAACCTCAGACCGTGGTTTCTGCCTCTAGCATCATCAGTGAGGTGCTAGGGAATAAAAATACTAGAACTACTCCAGCATTTTATCAATGCCTAACTATTGAGAAGAAAATCTGAAACTTTCAGACATTTAAATGTCCAAAAATCCAGCTATCTAACTCAAATAGCCGTATGTGATGAACTAAGTTCAGATACACCATATATTAATAGCTCTAGCAATATAAAATCGCCAAACATTAATAATGCCAAAGATATATTAGGCAGAAACGGCTGAGGTTGAGGGTATTTTTGAAGCTTCATAAGAGTTTGTTTACCTCTATATAACATTTGAAAGGTATTAAAATTAGGTCATATGACTTGATTTTTTATCAATTTAATTTTAAAGAATTGTATTTCATCAGAGAACAAGGAAAAGTATTTCTACAATTACTACATCATACAATAAAATCTGTGAAGAAGAGAATGATCTAGATGAGCTTGGAATTGTAATTGATATCTTAAATGATGTCAATGAAGAAATAAAAAATTGTTGGCAAAGTTATATAACAAATATCTAAATGATAAAGTTGAACTACATAATAAGAAAAATATAGTAATAACATTGATATTTTAAAAAGGTAATAAAGAAGATATTATAAAATACAGACACATCAGTCTTTTATTAGTGCTATATAAAAAAATTTCCAAGTATAATTCACCTTCAGGGAACTTTAGATTTTAAATGATTAGAATACATACTGATACTAAAAAGATTATTATTGAGAATGATGTATGACAGGGTGACTCCATATCTCCAAAACCTTTATACAGCCGTTTTGCAAGAAGTATTTTACGGATTAAAATGAGAAGTTAAGGGAGTTTACATAAAAGTCTGCTGCATTTTGCAGATGATGTAAATGTTTTTTTGCAAATAATGCTTCAGAGCTTCGGAAAATATTATGAGTTACGAAATAAAAGTAAAAACATTAAAAAGACTAAAGTAATGTTCAATCGATTTTTTCAAAAGAATATAATAAAGATTGTTAATGATGTATTAGAAAAAATAACAACTACACATATTTGGGTCAAATTATTATACAGGTGAAAATATAATGGATGGAATTAATCATAAAATTAAACTAGGATAGTGTGCTTTGATAGAAATTAATATTAAAAGAGAACATGCAGTTTTATCAGACCTTACTTATGCATGTGAGACTTGCACACTTAATAGAAGAGCAAATTAAGACTTCAGGTGACTTAACAAAGAATGGAGAGGTATATGTTAGGAGTAATAAGAGGGAATAAAATATATAGATAGAAGGTCAAAACAGGTTTTACTAACATCATTGAAAGAATTAAGAGATTGAAATGGAGATGTTCTAGACATATTACAATATGTGTTAATAGTAGATGACTGGTTGAAATCTTAAACTGGATTCAAATAGATTGTAAAAGATGAATACATCAGGTCAGATGGATGGACAAAATAAGAAAGAATGATAGTGTGATGTGGATATGACAGCCTAAGTATTGAAGATCTTCATCCTGAATTGGATTGATAATAGTTAAAAATGCCTGATGATGATGAAAAATATTAGATCTTCAGAAATAAGTATATCATTAACTGAGAGGAGATTTGTAAATTCATCATTGAGGTATTAAAGAAACCAAGTAGGGCTAATTTCTAATATCATCTCCATATATTAGTTCCATTCCAGGTTTTATTTGTATATATTTATTTATATGGCATATTACTGGTGAGTTTAAGATTAAGAAATACCATAATTTCTTTTTTCTGTTGCCTGATAGTTTTTAATTGAAGTAACAGTTCAGATTTTTGAAGGCAAAATTGAATGGCTGTGAATGAACTTTTTCAAAAATATTTATAATCATGACAAACAAAATTAAATTATGTTCCTTATTTCCAGGATTGGGTAAAGTAAGTAGAAAATCAAAAAGTTGGTGGATAAAGGTAAAGAGTGCTCTCTGATTGCAGACGCAGATTGATATTTGATAATGAAGATATCTTTGATCATTACATAACTAATGCTAAAATTCTTACAACAATGTGTTGTTTAATTGTAAATCAAATAAAAAGAATCCCTTTGTTTAAAGACCTAAAAACTTATGTGAGAAATAGGTTCAAACAAAACTAAAAATAAAATTTTGCCTATTTTAGAAGTAAGCAAACCTTAACTGAAATTTACAACTAGAAATATTAGGTAAATAATATAACAGAATAAGGATTTTAGTGATACTAAAAATCTTGCAGAAATTCACTTCTGTCAATGAAACATTATGAATTCACTATGTTGAAAATCACATGATCACCATTTTTTATGCTTGCTCATAATTGTTATTAAAACAGGCAAAACTCTCCACACAGTAGTGCCACTCAGTGCAAACCAGAGAGTAGGCATTAGATAGTGATACTATGCACAAGACTTCTGGCATCCATTGATTACTCTGGCTTGCACTGAGTGGCACTACTGTCTGGAGAGTTTAACCCTGTTTTAATTATGTTGAAAATCCCAACAACTTGCATGGAAGACACGTTTAGACAATCTTAACTTCAGAATGTATATTTGCTAATTAATTCAAAGACTTTTAAGTGTTCATATGTTATTAAAATGAATATTCAGTGAATCTCATGTGAAAATAGTAAAATTGGGCCCAATTTAATGAGTCTTTTTTACATCTACAATAAGTTACATTCACATAACTCATTTTTTTTAAACATATCACCCATATAAGTCCATAAAATTTCAAACAAAATAACTCAGTTTATTTGAAGATAATTAGAATGTCCAATTTTTTGAAGATTTTTTAATATAGATCACCTAATAGTCAGGAAAGTCTTCATTCTTCAGTTATATAGTGAAACTACAATATATGCAGCATCAATATACACTTTTGTAATTAGAATTAGCCAAAAGGTTAGCACAGTACCTTGCAAGCAAGCAGTTGGTTGCAGATGGTTGTTGCAGGTTCGCCTCCTGGCAAATGCTATGACATATGGAAAAAATATGTACAAAATTATTTTTAAAAAAGCATAATATCAATTAGCATTGTATGCATAGTATGCTTTCAATTACTTAATAGTCATCCTCATAGCACAGATTGTAAGTGGGACTTGTAATATTTATTAGAAAATAAACAAGGCAAGGAATTTACATAAAATTTGAATTGTAAAAAAGTAGTTATGTAAGCCATTTTTTAAAAATAGAGATGCAGGATTCTTTCTTATTGATTGCATAAGTGACCATGGTAATATTCCATGCTTCTTTTACTTCATGTTTGGCATCATTGCATTTGGAACAGACAATTCTGGCAGATATAGGCTCAAAGCAGTGGCCAACCAAAAAAGCATCAAATTCTTAGATTTCTACATTCAGTGTGATATCACTTAAGTTAAACTACAAAATGATAATGAAATCAATCCATGTGTAAAGTGTTATATGCCCTAAATATTTAACACTGAAGACCCATAAATTAGCCCATCTCAAAACATTTTTGTACAGAAGCCATACTCTATGTAAATTTGAAGCAGATATAAAAGATAATATTGAAAAATATATCACAGATTTGTGCAATATAGATACAAAAACTTAACTTTCATCATGACTGTAAAAAACATTTTAAAATCAGACATTCCTCTACACAAATCAATGACAAACTCTGAATATCACTTCAATATATACCAAGAGCTGCACATAGGATAAATTGCACACCAAATTGGCCTTCGCACCTACCTTTGTTGTGAATCAACTGATTATCCATGTAAAAGATAAACAGTCCACTGAGATGAAACCCTAGATTGTATATAATATTAAATGCTGCAATGCAAACTGTAATGCTGCTTATTATTTGGGAAGAGCTCACTAATTTGTTCATCTCAGTTGTGCAATACAGATACTTATATAATTACATCTAAGAGTGCATTGAAACATTAAATTCATTTTCTTCTAACATAAATCCAAACTTGGTCACAGCTTTGAATCTACATCCACCAGCAATGTATGTTCCAAATGTAATACTGCAAAACATAAAGTGAAAGAAACTTGGCAAATTGCCAAGGACAGACATGCAATCAACAAAAAAGAATCCTGTGCCGTCTTTAAAAAAAAAAACGACTTTCATAACTATACTTATTTACCATTCAAATTTTATGTATATTTTTCTCTAATAAATATCACACTTCCTTCTTATTATCTTTACTAGGAGGATGACTTAAGTAGTCAAAAGCACTCTAGGCATACTATGCTAACTGAAGGTTAAATTAAAACTTTTCTTTAAATAGTTTTATTTGTATTTATTTTTTGAATTACATTTTCAGAGATAAAGTATATTAAAGTTTTGATGTTACAATATAACAAAATGGATACACATCTAAAACATAAGATTGTGCTTAAAATTTGTAGGGTGAAATGTGTTTAAAGGAAATAATTAAGTTTCTTAAAACATGTTTGGTTCAGAAAATCTTTCAAAATTGGTGTCAAATCTAAGTGTTTACGGATATTTATAACAGAAATAAAATATCTTTCCAATTAAAATATATTTTGCTGAAAAGCTTTATTAAACTAGGAAGATCTTTAAAAAAGAAGAGTAATGTAAACATAAAAGTTGTACACCAAAATATATACCCTCAGGTGTTAATGATAAATGCCAAATTTTGACTCTTAAACTACAAGCAACATCTGCAAAAAAAATAAGCTTCCTTGCAGGTAAACATGATATAAAGTTAGCTCCTAGAATAATGTATAAGCTTGTCTATTTGACAACACACAACTTGCTTCATAACATAAAGGTGATTCTAGATGATGGACCATGATTTGTTGGCATAATATAGAAACACTCAATGAGAGAGCTTGACACTGATATATAAACAATATACAATGATAGTGAGCAAAGAGGAAATATTATTGATCAAATAGCAACATCAGCAGCTTGTAAACAAATGAAGATTGAAAATTAAAACTGGTTAAAAAATAATGAGTCCGCTAAGCAATATTTTCATGAAAATACCTTTTTTTGTATTAAAGAACATAAGGAGAATTGGTTTGTATTACTATCCAAACAGATGTTTTTGTAAAAATGAATATACAAATCAAGAAGTTAAAATTCAAACTAATGAATTTGTACAATATTAAAATAAATGAAGATAAATTTATATCTGTTATCCTCTGCAAATGTTGGAATAATATGTTCATGAAGTGTGAATATTATATCATCTATCCATCTGCAGAACCTCTCCTAGTCTTTTCACTAATATAAAACTAGAATACATCTATGTTTAATGTGTGACTTCAGCTCAGTGATCAATATAGTTTCAGAATATTTACTGTCAAATCATCTTTTGAATGAATCAATAAAATTAAAAACATATAATTTTATAGGTATAATCATATGACATGGATTGAAAATTTCTGAGCTATATGGTTACATCCCATATAAAATATCAATTTAAATTGTTAAAAAGATGCTGGATAATGCTGAGTATGATGCAGAAGAAACAGAATTCATCATAGAATGCAAAATTGGATCCATAAAGATATTACTACTTTATTTAACAATAAATTATGAAATAAAAGATCAGTGGCCTATACCCTTCCCCTAACATATCAGTGACATAATATCAAGTATTGTACTTAATAAATTTGAAGAAGATATTTTACCTAAATATTTTAAGAAAATTTGATCCTTGGTTATATATACGGTATGTTGATGATGTCTTTATTTATGTTCCAGAGGCACAAATTAGTAAAATACAGTTAAACCTTACACATTTGTCTTCATTAAACTGGACAATAAAAAAAGAAGTCAACCTAAAAGACATCAAATTCTTAAATTTACATATTCAGCATAACATTACTCAGTTAAACTACAAAGTGTAAATGAAACCAATCTATACATGTCCTAAACTTTAACATTGATGACCCATAAATTAGCCAGTCTCATGGGATTGGTATACATAAACCATACTCTATGTAAATTTGATGCAGAGATAAAAGATAAATATTAAAAAAATATTTCACAGATTTGCATAATATATATAGGATACAAAGACTTAGTTCTCATCCAGGCTGTCAAAAATTTTGCACAATATATACAGGATACAAAGACTTAGTTCTTATTAAAGCTGTCAAAATTTTTTATCTTAAGATTAGACAGCCTCCTACACAAGTCAATGACAAACTCTGAATATCATTTCCATATATACCAGGGTCTACATATAAGATAAATAACACACCAAATTATCCTTCACCCTCCCCATATTGAAATGGTTGACAAACAACACAAAAAATAAACTGCCCACTGAAATGAAATCCCAAGCTGCATACAAGATTAGATGCTGTTATCCAAACTGCCATGCAGTATATTGTGGTGAATTATATGCCAATTTATCCACATGATTTGTGCAACACAAATACTTACATAATCATACCAAAGAGTGCACTGAAATTAAATCCATTTTCTTTGAGCATGAATCCAAACTTGGTTATATCTTTGAATTTACATCTGTCAGAATTGTATGTTCTAAATATGCCAAACCTATAGAGAAAGAAGACTGACATATTGCCAAGAATAGATATCCCCCTTTCAAAAAAATTGTTTATGTAACAGTATTTATTTACAATTCAAATTTTATGTAAATTCCCTACATTGTTTATTTTCTAATAAATAACACAAATACCTCTTACAATCTGTGCTATGAGAATGACTATTAAATAGTTGAAAGAATGCTAGGCATACCATGCTAATTGAAGGCTAAATTAAAGCTTTTCTCTAAATAATTTTGTACATATTGTAATTTTCAGATGTGTATAGTCAATAAAAATAATTTTAGGAACCAAGCAATGATTACTAACACACATGTCTGTGAGTAACATTGATATAAACATTACCACATATGCCCTTTTTTAATATCCTGCTGAGGTCAGGGAAATACAAGAGAACCTTAAAACTATACAAAAATTAATTGTGGTAAACAAGATCCAAATACAAGAGTTAATATGTGCATAAGTAAACTTATTAGTGACAAAAAAAAATTGACTCAAAAAATTGATTTAAAGTTTAAATGGCTAGATTTACAGATTATATTGAGTTTGTTGCCAAAACTAACTTAATTAGTGAATAAATAGTTAATTATTGGTAATTGCATAAATTGGAGGAACTATAGGTTATATGTCTCAATAATCCCCAGGGTGGTCATTCTATGAAGGTTTAACTTCTTAATTAATAAACAGTCAGGCAGGTTTAAGATAGAAATATTTATTAACTCTATTAAATCACAAGATTAATGGACAACCACAATTAACTTAGAATTATAACTGACTGCATGCTTGCAAAGTCAAGTTTTAAAATGCATAAAAGAATATTCTAAATACAGTGCTAGGATATCAAAAACAGGGAATATATTTGATGATGAAATACAGATATGATAAACCCACATTGGAGAAGCCATACCCAGGAATTTCAATGGATCAGTGGGTCATATGGAGCAGAAGTGAATGTCTGCTTCTACAACCATTAAACAAACTGATTACTACCAAGCAAAAAAATTGTCTGCAGTGATAACAATATTGTGGTCAACAGTGCATATTATATGAGTATTAAAGTATGAGATATGTGGCAAATCCAATTTCATGAAATAGGAATGAACATATTGAAAACAAAAATATAAATCAAAACATATATTTTTCATCTAACAATGCAATAAAGAACTTATTCATTACGAAGTAATGAAATTTACCATGGTTATTACTAAGAAACAAGTGTAAATAGCCACATTATATGTTTAAACAAATAGCCATATATTAGTTTACTTGCCTAAATTAAAGTCTAATGGTTTATTATATATAAATATCTAAAAAAACAATAAATCTTAATAGTCACTACTTAATTAAAGATCCAACCTAAAGATCATACACACACATATTAAGAAATACATTATCTATTAGTTTGTATTTTGTGATTGATATATATCTTTATAAAGAAACATTGGTGGGCTAACATATTAAAATAAATGACTTAAAAAAATAATCCTATTTTTAACATTGTTTATAAAATTTATTCAACTGATTTTTATAATTGTTAAATAAAACCTGCATTCATAATTTCACAAGTAAAGTTTTATTTGACATGCATGACAACTGTATTTTTAAAAAGCAAAAATTTTTGAGCCAGGTGAGGGATGGGGGATTTAAAATTCTTTGTTCTTTTAATTAATTAGCTTTTTTTACGTGAAAAATGTGGGGAGAGATGATTATCTGAATTTTTAGAAATGAAAATGCCTTTACAAAATAGACTTTAATCACATGATCTTTGAATAAATCGTGCACATATATATGATTTAAGAATGATTGCATATGCCAATATATATTCAATCATTCTTAACAAATACAGATTAGCAAAATATAACATTAAAGAAAAATATTACAAAAAATAAAGAATACAAGTAAAATAAAAACATGTGAATTGTTTCATTGGTATATAAGAAGGGTGCAGAGTCTCACAACTAGAGTACAATTGTTCTTGCTTTTATTACCTTCATGAAGAATGTTAAAAGAACACAGCAAGGTATGAAAAGTGACATATAGATATAATACTGTGTAGCTATCATGTTGCAATTCACATGGTTCTGGATGGCCCTTTCCTCAGTATTAATAATTAATTTGTTATTATGAAGATATGTTCATTTTTGGAAATAGCATGCACCTGAAGTTGGCATAATTGACTAGGTGGCTCTTTATTTCTGGAATTATGGCATGGCAGGTTAGACTGAATTCATTTATGAAGGTGAGAACATTGGCAAGGATACTCAGTTCATCAAACTTCAGATGGGCAGCATTTCACCAACTCCAATAGGATTCCAAACTCACACTTCCCCGTGATGGTGATGGAGAAGCAGACACAAACTTCTACTCACAGGCCATTCTGCATAGCTTCTTATAGCCAAATAACTAATGACATCTTAAAACTTTTGTTGATTATCTAGAAGAATTTGTCTCATCTGAACAGCTTGAAGAAATTTTCATGAAGAACCCTATTGTTGCATTTACTGAATTATTTATACAACTTTTGACAAATGGCTTCCAGATTAATTTCAATTAAAACAAATATTTTTGCTGATAACAATTTTGATCAGCTTAGTTCCAACATAATTCTATTAATTAACAAAATTTTTCAAATTTTGAATATCTTATCTAATGCACTCTTTGCAGTAAGTAATTATCAATTAACACCTTTTTACCACTAGGTCAAATATTAATAATAAACATTCTAGAACAAGCATAACACAAAGTTAATTAGATAAGATTTCAATAACAAACATAAATGTACATATGCTTATAATTAATCTGTCTTTATAAATTATATAAAAATAAAAATGTTCATGAATTTTAATTAGCCGAACTTAAATTATCTGTTTTTCAGAAATTTCTAAAATCTCACATAACTATTTCTACACTCACACATACACATGCATTTAGTGAATTTAATAAAATAAAATTTAATTTTATTAACCTTTAATAAATTTTTAATAAAATATAATTAAAAATTTTCCTATAATAGGATTTAAAAAGATTTAAATATAAATTGACAAGAAGCATATTCATGTAAGTGTAAATATAATTCAGTATTTATTTGTTGAATTACATTTTTGGAAATAAAGTATATTAAAGTTTGATGTTATATTGTAATTATATATTAATTGAAAGAATAATGTAAATAAGCAGTTTAAAAAAGTTTTAAATTTAGTAAATTCTTTGATACAGCAACAACCCATTTTTCTATCTTGGAGTCATACATATGATCACAGTTAAACAAAAAAACATTAAAATTTGTAAATGAAATAAATTTTATGATAAGATGACAGCCATTTTTTCTTCTTTGAACATCATATGAATCATGTTTATTAACCTTTCCACATTTCCACATGTGGTGCTTTGTTTTGTTCATTAACTTGCCTGCTAGTGAGAATTTCCACAAGCTTCATACTGTAATATGTGATTTTCCTATACACTTTATAATATAAAATTTTAGTTAAAAAAATCATAGTTGATGAGAAAATCAAAACATTCCTGAAAATAATAGAATTTAGGTTCCACCCAGACAAGTGTCTATTTTGTATTCTGATAGTTTTTTGCCATCACCATTTAAATCACATTGTTTAAATAACCAAAACTGTGTTTATTTTTAAATTTATTACAATTCTAGATATGTTTTATACAATAATTTATACAATATTTATTAAAAATTGAAAATAAAAATTATTAATAATTTATTTTTAATGGAATTACTTTACTTTCAGAAATAAATTATTATATTAGTGGCAATACAAATATATCCTAAAGCTGTTTAGAAACTTAGTTTTCTACATAAACAATCTAATTATAATAATGAGTATAAAATATACTTTTGCAATAAATATTGAAATTTTTTTAACTTTTAAAGAAGCATGTGTCTTTAAATATAAGAGAATTAAATAAATATTCATTTACACTTTTTTTAAACAAAAACAAATAATAAAGATTTCATGGTATTAATCCTTTATATGTACATGCCGCTTGATGGCATCACATAAAATATAACATTACAAGGCCCAACTTTAATTTTACTACATATTTTAATTGTTTTTTATCTTCTTTTTTTTTATGATGTTGTTACGATTATTTTTTGGTTCAATTTTTTATTTTTTTAATAAACATTGTCAACCTTTTTTTTAATTTTTTAATAATACTGACATGGCTTGTAACTTTACAGGGCCAGCATTAATTTGATAAAATAGTTTAATTGTTTTTGGTCTTTTTTTTTAGATGATGTTATGGTTAATTTTTGGTTCAACATTTTTTTTATAAACATTGTCAACCTTTTTTTAAAATCCAGACATGCACACACATATAAACAGAAAAAGAGCAATAAAAACTGTTTTGCTTTTTGGAAAATTGTTTTGCATTTTTATTAATCAAAACATGAAATCAATTGGTTTTTGTCTTAAGATTAGTTTATTTTTTTAAATCATTAATTGGTATGAATCCTTTAGCTGTTAAGAAAAAATAATGCTTTTCATAACACAAACACACACACATCTAAACACAAATACAGCAATGAAAAGTGTTTTTTTTTTTATTCATCAAAATACAAAACAAATTTCAAGTGAAATATGAATAACAACAGCTACAAAAAAAAAAAACAACAGTTTTACAAGTTTCTAAAGAAGCTGATGCTGTGGAGGATTGGTTCTCACAGACATCTCTGAGAGGATGGCCAGAAAAATGTCTTTCTCCTTATGCAGATGATGCCAAATAAATTCTGCCAGGTAGTTGTCCAGCAATTTCCTGAAAGTTTTGCATTGTTTACAGTGTTGCCACTTCAACAAATCCCAAAGATGCTTGACATTTTGCATGTGAATGCCTGTGGTCAGGTCCACAAAGTTGTAATGGTGGATAACTGTCAGGTGTTGAAAGCCTGCAGCCTACAGATCTACAGTCTTGTAGCCACACCAACAATCAGAGTAGATAATTGACTCAAGCTTCACGTAGTCTTTCAGGGCCTGCATATGTGTGGATGCTGATTGGGAAGGAACAGCTGTTAGAAAACATTCCCTGCTAACATGACATACACCCCCAAAAAGCCACTGATGTGGAAGGACATGGCCTTGGTGGTTTTTACGATGACTGCACATAGTCTCATCGACCTTGACAATCAAACTGGGCCTGCCTATTTGATGACAAGTTTGGCTTCCAGGCTCTCATGGCACATCTCATGCAGCCCATTGCTCCAATACAGAATGGCATTTTTGGATAATTCAAGCTCTGAGAAGATGCCTTCTATTGTTAACTGTTCACAGCTACAGTAGTAGATAACATGGAGCACTTTAGACATTGGGATTCTTGAAATGTCAAACCAACTCCCATTCCTTACAGAACACCTTTGATTCACGAATGTGACAAACATCTGAACTGACTTGTTGTAATATAAATTCTCATCGATGATCCACAAATGCAGGTCTTCTTATTTATTCGAACATTTTTTGCTTGCAGAAATGAAACAGCTTTGAATTCTGTTGATGGCAATTTTTTCAAGCAGATGATTTGTTTGCTAAAATGCACCATTTTTGTTTGTCTCAAGAAGGTGTACATGACATGTGACCTTCTCAGAATTTAGTTTGTTCTTACATTCAAACTGTTTTTGTCACCTTCAAATTTCTCTTCAGGACGAATTGAACTTGGTGACAATTTTATTTTAGTCAAATTGAGTGATTTCCATTTGCCAAAAAAAAATTTCAAAGTAAGAACTTTAAAACAGTTGACATCTACACACCCTCACATAGGGTGAAAGAGAAAGTTTATGTGTGACAATTCACATAAAGTTCTTACAAAGCACAAAGCAGGTCATAATATTTATGTGCAATGTCTAATACAATGAACAGGGTGTATTAGACATAACATATGTCCTGCAGCCACTTAAAATACATTATTATATGATTTAACACATAAATAATGTCATCAAGTGGTGTGCAGGTCTAAAGGATTAATACCAATTTCATTGATTTTCTAAAATGAAAATAATCTTTCCAAAAATGATAATATATGAAGCTTTATATTTTGATTATAATCTCATTTTTTAATATTTATAAAAATAAAATGTGAATATTTAAAACTGATTTTAGTAATAAACAAAATTTCTATCAAATGAAGCCAAATTTATTATTTTCTGGTAAGTAATAATGGTTTGGTCTTAAGTTCTATGTTGAATGTGAAAACAAAGAATACGATGAAATGCAGAAGGATTAATAAATATTCTGCTGTTTATGTTGAAAATAAGATACATTTTATTCTTTTTATTATTCTTTTGAAATTTGATTTACAGTATTTTATGTAATGAGTTGATTTCTAAATGTAATGCTAAAAATTTTATGAAATTAAAGAATGTCGGTAAAGTTGATATGGATTTAAAACATCAGAAAAATTAGAAAAGTAGTACAGTTTGCTGTGATATTTTAATAGGAAAAAAATATTGAAGAAAAAGCATATAACCCAGTGCATATTTAATTGCAATGAAAGTCAGGATTTGACTATTTGTTGACCTTTAAAAAATAAAAATATGATAGTTTTATTTTTTGAGATAATATGAAATGAATGAATACATAGTTAAGTATAAATGTACTCCTGCCAATTTATCATTAATATCCCCATATTCTTGTTTTGTTTATACTATAATTTTAATTTATGTATGCATAATATTCATATAAAACATCTATATTATTATATATATATATATGTGTGTGTGTGTGTGTGTTGAAAAGTATTTTACATTTGCTGTTGAAAAATCAAATGTATTATATTGTAATCAAAACATAACAACAATATTGTAATAGGCAATGTACACAAGAAAAGCAGAAAACAAATATAGCAGAGATTGCAGTTCCTCTTTATGCATTTATATATATATATACAGTAATAAGATTCATGTTATAGTTCTTCATATTTTAATTATAAGTTGTAATTTATAATAAATATGATTTTTGTTTCTCTTGAATAAAATCTTTTATATATGAGAAGGAAACCAAAAATAAAACCAAAAATAACTGGATTTGTTCTCTGATTTGTGCACCTGCTGTCATATATATTTCAGGTGTTACATACTTATTGCAGGAAACATTCTGCATCAGTCTACCAAATGTCATTGCCTTGTTAAGAACCACATAGCACAATTTTCGTAATGTCCATTTCATGTATTTGTTATTTCTTTTATAATAGTTAAAAAGTTCAAACAATGTGAAATTCTATTTTTATAACAGAAAATGACCAGAAAAACAGTTGTAATGTTTGAATTAGATTATATAGCAAGCTGATATCATGAAAACACAAATTTATGAGTGGTTTAATTGAAAAGTTAAATTCACCATGTCGCGAAAAGGCTTGGAAAATGAAGTCCAAAGTCAAACAACAATTATACTTTAAACCTAATCTTCCTTTAGACACTAGTAATAATAAATATATTTTACAAGATGTGAATCCTATGTCATATAAAAAAATTCCCCTGTACATATGTACTTGTACATAATTTATAAATAATAAAGTTTATTTTATATGTAATAAAAAGTAAAACAACACTGACTTTTTTGGTGCAAATAGAATTTTTCTCTCATAGTTAGTTTATAACAGTCAGAATTTTATCTTTAAGTTCTGAAACATTTACCTGATGTAGTAAAATGTAATCATTCCATTTTGTGGAAAAGAAAGAAGTGCAAGCTCCACCCCAACAAATGTCATCTCTTTGAAGTCTTGAGTGTGAAACAATTTAATTAAATTTGGCATGATCCAGCTTATCTATCAGCTATATTTGCTGAATCTCACTTCATGGATTTTTTTTAATCTCTTGAATAAAAAAAAATGTTGCAATCCATTTGTTTTCCTTGCAGACATAGACATAGTAAGAAAACCCAACAAAGGTGTTAAAAGGCGTAACTTTGCAAGTTGTTCTGGACTACTTTAAAAAATGAAAAACATATTTAGACCAGTGTATTGTATCAATGGATAGTCATTTGAAAGAGTTTAAATTTATAACACTTAAAAAAAATGACTACTTTTTATTATAACATTCTGGTTACTTTTGGGTACCCCCTCATATAACTATATGAATATGTTTATGAAATGATATTGTATCTCCAAGGCAATCTAATGATTTTCAGTTCTAGGACAATATACTTTACAGTGTTGAGATATAGTTTTTGTGATTGATCAATTCATTTTTATCAATACATACTATTTTTAAACAATTTTTTTTAAACATATGTGATGAAAAGAAGAAACACTCTACTCAATATCTTTTTATAATAAGCTTCATTAATCCATGATTACCCTACAGTGATGCATTTCAGGAATCATCCCAAGTTCTGGGATTTGCCTTTATCCAAGAAGTCTTATGATTATAACTGGAACCATAGAAGAATTTTATAAGTATATTACTTGTTCTGAATCTACTTACACTTCATACTTTTATTGTGTGTTTCACTCCTCTATTTAAAGCACTTGAAATTTCAAATGATGTTGATTATAATATAAGGACTACACTTTGTTTCTTGATCTGTATTTTATAGACTTCTGCAGCAGATTTCATGATGTGATTCATCTTTTTAAAAAATAATGCCAATATTTTTTTCTTGCAAAATTAACTGGTGATTTACTGCAGTTTTGTACAATTTATCTGTGTAGCTAATATTAACAGAATGCCATTTATTTTATGATTTATCTTACTAAAGCCAGAGTAGTTAGTTACTGATGCTAATATTTTAAAATGATTTGCAAATTATAGATTCAATTCTTTAAAATATTCATAAATTTTAGTAATATCAATGTTAATGTTGTCTTATGACATTTGCATTAATGCATATTTTGTTTCTTACTAGCTGATGATCATTTTCTACGTTGGATCTATTACAAACATTGTGTTCATAATATATACATATATAAATATATATTGCCTGTCAAAATATAGTACAATTAGTCTGCATTTCTGTTTGAATGATTTCAAGTTCATTTTTACTTTGAATGTTTCTCATACATATTTTTCACAAGCTCTTATTTTCTCCCCATATGTAAATACATTCACAGCACTTTCTTCTTTCAATTGTTTTCCACTTCTCCCATTAAAATCTTCCATGACAATTGTGTTTAGTATGATCAAAAGTGTTCTGTGTTTCTAAATAAAAATAATCTGTTTCATTACTTTGGAGCATATTACATATATTTTTGGACGTGATGAGTTCAAACACTAGCAATGACAGATGAGAACCACAAGTTATAGAAACATCAGCTGTTCCAGATCATACAAATTTACTACTGTGTCAAACCAACCATGATTAAATTGAGTAATTAATTTTATTATTCTATTTGATATACCATCAATTTCCACAATTCTGTTCCCAAATTGTTTGCTTACAATAAATTCCAATCTTTATCCCTTCATAGTAAAATATGCAAGTGTGATACATTTTATTTTCATCTTTTTCCTGCTTTACAAAATCTGGCAGGGTCCCATTTAACATTATAGGGATTTTCTAATTCATTTATTCTTTCTCCACATTCAAGTGTAAAGTAAAAAATCATTATCAACTAAACAGCATAAAATCAAAATGAGAAATTTTTTAATGTTTTTTCCTCTGATGACAAACTACAGCTTAAGCTGATATTTTTATAATGCATTGGAAATGTGGGTCTATTGAATTTGTCATCATTATTGAAAGTATGAAAAATGATGACTTTCACCCTCTTATTGCCTTCAGAAAATCGATGTTTCAATTAAAAAATATTAGGCACTGAGAAGATGAGATGTGGCATTTCTTGATTTCAAAGTTAGAGGGCATGATGGAATTATATTGTATCTTAAGAGCAGTTGGCAAAAATAATTGATACATTATTGGCTTATCATTATACCTGATAATTCGAAGAATGTAGTAATGATATTGATATTTAAGGAAAGTAAAAAAAAAAAAAATATTAAAAATGACAGAACTGTCAATCTTATATCAGTTCTATGCAAGATATATATTGAGAGTGATAAAACTTTGGATTGCAAACAATTAAGAGATCAAGGCCGATTTAAAAGTAGTTTTGCTTGAAAAATGTCAGTTAATATGACTTTCCAATAAGCTATGAATTCATTTATAGCATAAATTATATGAAAGAAGATCAAGACATTGATCCAGAATATTGCAATAATTTGACAAACATTTATCAAAATAAACAGCAGTGATTAAATCACATGATTAAGGTAATTAGCATTAATATGGATGTACAAGTATGTGATTCCATATCTCCACAACGTTTTACAGAAGTTTTATATAAAATATTTTGTGAATTAAAATAGGAAGATTAAAGAAATACAAACAAAAGGAACTGGTTTGAGTTACTTAGTTTTTACAGATTATGTTGTTGTTTTTGTAAATAATATTCCAAAGTTTTAAGAAATTTGGCAAAAGATGTTAATAAATGCAATAAAGTAGGACTAAAAATAAAAATGTCAGATATTAAAGTAATATTCAATAGCTTTTCATATAAAAATAGAAGATTTGTAATAATAAATTTAAAAATAATAACTATTACATACAATACATCAATCAGTTTATTAAACAAATGTGTATATAATGATTAAATGTAGTCATAAATAAACATGGATAGTATTTGTTTTTGGCAGAAATAAGTTAATATTAAAAAAAATTATTATTGTGCATTTGAATAAAGTTTTTGAATAGATGTCTTTCACCAGTTCTTATATACAAAAATGAATCTTTGATGTTTAATAGAACACAAATGCAGAAACATCAGTTCACACAATAAAGTATGAAGATAAATATTAAAAATAACAAAAAAAAATAAGAAGTAAAAGTGCATGGGCACACACACAAAAAACAGGTATAATTTTACATTAAAAATAAGTTTGTTAACCCAGCCCTAAACAGTATACCAAAAATATTAAATACCCGGAAAGAAACCACATATAAGAAAAATAAGTGAGATAAAGAAGTATCTAAGAGTGATAAAGAAATAAATAGCTATGGGTAAAAGATGGTGGATTAAATATCAATAAGCTTTTACATATAGTGGTCATAATGATTCTAAACGATAATGATGATAATGATTAACTTTCAAATATAATAATAATAAATTTTATTTTTGCTTTTATTGGCAAATAATTTTTACTAAAAAGATTTTTTTATATAATAAATTACTTTCCATATCTAGATTATTAGTTGCATATATTTTTCATATATATGCAAATAAAATTTGTCTTTTACTACAAATTGAAATGGATTGTGAAATTTGTGTTACCACAAAGATGAAATCATTTTATATATATATTATTGCAAAGCACATCCGACTATGTCTTACAAATCAAAGGTTAATACCCATTATTAGCTCATAGTTAGAAGAATATCACTTTTATAACATAAAAAAATGCAGTTATTCATGAGTTTCGTTCAAATTAATTACACAGAATTTCAATCAAGATAGTTGTGGAGGAAGAGAGAAAAAGTGATTAACTTATTACATTAATTAAATGGCAAAATGTCAAGAAAATAAATAATTTTTCATAAATAATACGAGGGTAAATTACAAGGTAAATTAAAATGTTGAAATGTAAATATTAAAAACGTATTGTAAAAACTCATATATCTAAGCATCTAAAATAATTACATCGCAAAAACAAAAACGGCAACAGATTATGAAGTTCGTAAATAAATACATTGTTGTCTATTGCGTATGATATTTATAGCTTTATTATCTATTCCGACATCTAAATAGTATGAAATGATTTACTGACGATTTATATATATCAAATAATTAAATCTTTTTTTTAATTCTACGGATTGGTAGTAAAAATCGATACTATATATATATATAACACATGTTTTTACTTTGCGTGGTTTAGATCCTGGTAAAGTATCAGAGTTTAGAATCTAAAATCCACGGGCAACACTCTGAAGCTCAGTCTTATGAACTCACGAGCAATAAAACTACTATTCGAATATATATATATATATCAATTTTTATTCTAGATTTTAATTTTTAATTATGTTTAAAGTCTGTATCTGTATTAGAAACATTATCAAATTTAATGCGTTTAATAAACTGAAGTGATTGTGGTCATAGATGTAACCGCAGAAAGATTGACACTTGAAATCAAAATGTAATAATTTAGTAATAGTAAATATGGAACAAGTGAAGAAGTCAATTATAAGAGATATGTATCAACTGATGGGTACTGATTCAACATAAAGTTTGCATTATGGAGGTCATTTTCTTTTTCCAAATCATGATTTATAGAAATGAGAAATATATGATTGATTGTAAGTTTTTAGTATACCTGAAAGGATATATAATTAATTAATTAATTAATTAAATACTGCATAAATATGTAATAATGCTAATGCTATTTACTTATGCTTTCCATAGTAACTTTCTGATATTTGAAGCTTAAACTTTTGATGAAAATATTTTTTTCAGCAAATGTTACCACTGAAAATAATGGAAAATGTCTAAAGAGGGTAAATAACATTAACATTATTATAATGTATAAATTTAATTTATATTTTTTATACATTTTTAGTTTGATAAGGAATAAAAATTAAGAGATTATATCCATGTAAAGAGAAATAATTTTACATTTTTGATATTGCCAAAAGACAATCAAATACTACTAATTGATAATTCTTCTGAGACTAAACAAGTTCTCTCCATTGGCCACATAGCTCTTTTGTTGGTATTTATTGAAGTAAAAGGGGGAAATAAAATAGCTATTATAGATTAATGGTGAAAACTTGTTTATTAATAGAAGGATTGCCTATTAGTAGTAATTGATAGTTTTTTTGCAACATCAAAAAGATAAAGTTATCTCTGTGTGTGTATATATATAAAATACATATTTTGCGGGTTCATCCGTGTTAAAAACTTTTAATATCAATATACTGACGTTTCGACTTGGTCACACAAGCCATATTGATATTAAAAGTTTTTAACACGGATGAACCCGCAAAATATGTATTTTATATATTTAACCCGTGCAAATCTTCGTTTTAACATATATATATAATATTCCCTGTGTTTATGTTTAAGCAGTGCTGAAAAGCAAAGGCTATTATGAAATCAATGATAATGACAGAGGATAAACTGAGGTTCTGCACTGGTAGATGTTTTCATACAGTAAAGATGATATAAGAAAGATACTAATAAAATACAAAATATACAACTATTATTTTATATCTTTATTATTGTTTTTGGGTAAAATTTTAATAATAACAAAAAAAATATGAGCTAATTAAAAAAATCATTTATAAGTTGGCCATCACCTGGAGTAGTCCGATTTACATAAATCTATGGTCTGGCTTAGGATTTTTATAAGTTGGTTTATATATGAAATGGTTAATTACTACAAAATTGGATGCAACTGGTCATCTTTCTATTCTTGGGTAAAAATAAAACAGCTGTTTTCTTCATTTTACATCATGCATGAAAATCTCATTATAACTTGCAAAAATATAAAAAAGTAATGTGGCCTTGTCGTTAGCATAGCTGCCTTCCAAGCAGCTGGCCCGGGTTTGCTTCCCAGTCAACATGAAAAAAGAAGTAATATAAAGTATAAAATTTCCAATATTTGAGAGAATTTGAAGTAAAACTATATAAACAGGCATATAAAATATTATGTTTGACTGCTAGACAAAGAGCGCCTGATAAAATCTTAAAGATTAAAATTATATTCCTCAGATAGATAGATATATTAAGAAAACATATATATGTGTGAGTTAAACAGAGAAAAATAATTCTATAATAGAAGGCAGAGTTTATTTATTTACATTATATATATTAATAATAGAAGGCAGAGTTTATTTATTTACATTATATATATTAATCAATACAATGTAGCAAATTAAAAGTATCTATGTGGTTAAATGTTCACCAGTAGCACGGAAGATGTTCAAAACTTCTTTCTTATTATTTCATTGTATCTGTTATTAAATCATTGATGAGCTATGATTTTTACCATGATCAGTAAGAGTGCTGAATGCAGTTATTTTAAGTTCTTTTTTTTTTCAATCATTTTTAATGTTACTCTTTTCCCCTATTAAATTCAATTTTCCAGTAAAATCATGAATTAATCTAAATACTAAGCCATTATAATAAAAGAAAACTAAAGATGTCAATAGCTCCCAAAGGAAACTTCAAAGAGAACACTAATTTTTCCCTTGTTTACTCATTATCTGAGGAGCCTATAGTTTGATCATAAGAGTGTATAACAAACATAGACACAAACCTTTCATTGTTCTGATAAAATTAGAAAATATCATTTTTCTGAACTTAATTCAAATATTTATATTATTTTTCCAAAATATTTTTATAATAATTAATACAAATTAAATTATTTCATGTTTACATTTATATTTTTTAAATATATTTTATTTTTAAAAATTTACTTTAAATCTATAAAAAAAAATTAGTACAATTTTTACAATGCTTTATTTCATTTGTGATAGTTTTGAACAGAGATTCAACAAATAATTAATAAAATAAATAAGCCATTGTAAAGAAAAGTGTCACAAAATCTTATTGGTACAGTAAATGAAGCTATATTATCTTGATATGAGTGGGACATGAAGCCTGTAGTGGTCTAAGTCACTGAAAACTGTAATATAAAAAAAAGGTAAAAAGAGACAGAAACAATAATGATAACTAATTTGATTAGTAAATTAAATAAAGAAAATGTTGAAAGTAATATTGTTAACTATTTGGGTTTCTGACACCTTTTATTGTTTTACATAATGAGAGTTTTTGGGAATGCATAATCTTTCTGTTTTTTTGTAAATCTGTATTTTATACTAAAACTCAATAAATTGGACTTCATTTTCTTTTCATTTAATTTTATAAGCAAATAATATTCTAAAATATCACATTTCACAATTTTACATTTTTAAATACTGACCTATTAGTAAATCATAGCTATTTACATAAACACTAAAATTAAAATTAACAAATTAGTTTTTACTTTAAGCTTTTATTATTAACATAAATGAATGAAGATAAATTTATAAAACTCTAACAAATTCTGATTTAAAATTTATGTGTTCTTACGAAATAATACAATACTTTAGTAGATTTTAATACCAAGTCAATTTTGACAGATAATGATGTAATAGATGCTGTAGTTTGTTTTCTTTTTATTACTGAAGTTTATTAACTTCTATTTCTAAAAGTAAAACATAATTGAATAAATTAAAAGTTTATTATGTATTTATTTCTAATAATCAATCAATTAGTGTCTAAAAATAATCAAAAATACTTTATAAACAATGGGAAAAATAATATTTCATTATACTTCAAAATCATCACATAAACATTAGATAATAGGAATGTGTGTATTGTAGATGTTTCCTTCTATCAAAGTTTAAAGAAGTTTTTAATCTTAGTTGCAGTCCAAAAGATGCTCATTTCTTCAGATTTTTTTTATTTTAATGGCAATAAAAACATTATGTTAAAAGCTACTTTAAGACAAATTTGTGGATTGTTAACACTTAGGATAACATTAATACTACAATCAAAAATTATGAAACAACAATATTTATTCTGAGGAAACTATCAACAATATATAATGCTGATAAGAAGTAATAAGTGGTAGATTTTAATCACCAATGATATTCAATGTCTACTACTTGGTCATAAAATTTTGCTAATAATCATATTTATTGTCATAAAAATCTATTGTGAAAGCTAACAATATCTCCTATAATAATTCCTTTGCATATATATAATAATCCCAATGCATAATGCTATACTGAAATAATTATACAAATATTAAATATTAAATCACCCCACATGGTTAAGAAATTCAGTACCACCCTCTGTGAACTAATATATAAATACATGTATTTATATATTAGTTCACAGAGGGGGATACCAGATCTCTTAACAATGTGGGGTGATTTAATGTTTAATATATATATATATATTATATATATATAAATATATATATATATATATATATCTATTTCAATATATATATATAGTGACATGAAAATAATATTTCACTTCTCTTTCAGATGGTGTAATGTAACACTCTCTTTTAATTTACAAAAAAAAATATTTTATTTTATTTTTTTAACTGTTTCTGCTGACTTGTAGCACTCGTAACATATCTGTACATATTTTACATTTTATTGTACTACATTTCTTAACAGATCAATATCAACCATTATACATTTTATTGAATATATATATAATTTTAAGATACAACTATATTTTAATGTACAATTTGGTTAATTTTCTTTTAATACAAATTATTTAAGTTTCCATAGCAAAAGTGTCTAATATTGACAAAGTTGCATTGTTCTTCACAGTTAGTGGTGTAAAACTTTGAAGTCTTTTCTTCCTAATATTTTAATTGAAAGTTCATTTTTTCAAGATTTGTGCAGTAATATATTTATAGTACTTTATTGCTTCAAAAATTTTCTGTTCAGATGCAATCATAGAGAAATCTTGACTGCACTTTTCATAATTTATATGTGAGAATGTGAAAAAAACATCCTCCATTTTCTTCCAAGCTTCAAAGACAGTAATATGGACTATTATCTAAAAAGATTTTTTAAATAAATTTTTACTTTCAACATTATTTTGTTATTGCACAATTTAATATGTGAGTAATAAATATTTGTATTGTTCTTTTGATTGACAATTTTTGTCAAATATTTTATTGATTTTTATTTTTTTCCCTGTTTTCAAATATGACCTCTTACAAAATAGATATTGCATATTTCATTTCATATGTATCAATTATTTATTTCATAAGTACAAATACTTGAAGGTGTTAGTATTTCAATTATATATTTATGTATAATGTAGTAGATCAAATACCTTGCTAATATTTTTTATGTAATTTTAAGTGATTTGAATCCAGACTTTCAAGCTCTCTTCAACTAACCATTATGTCTCATAAACCAATACATATAACCACTTACATTTGAAAAAGGTAAATAATCTTCAATATATGTATTTCATGCTGAACCAGCACTCATCAGTTAGCCCAAATTTTGTTCTTCATAAAAAAATGTTATTTAATTCATAAAAACACATATTTAATAGTGTTAGAATTTTAATTAAATAACTATTTAATATGTAGATATTTTAAATAATTTTTATTTTTAGAAATAAATGTTTAAAAATGTACTTAGTTAAAGGATTAATTATATTTAAAAGTTAAAGAATATTGTTATTAATATATACATAGTGTAAAATGTAGTATAACTGACATACAGGCTTACTATATAACTGTATCAATATATGTAATATATAGAGTATATAAGCACAGACATTGTCACAACCCACCACTATCCACTCTATCTCAGAACACTGATACTCTTAAACACATATATGTCAAAAAGATAAATAATCACCAATATATGTAATTCATTCTAAACCAGCAATCATCAGTGGGTCCAGATTATCATCTACACATATATCACAATAAGTGCACAGATATATATTAAGATAGCCAATCTTCATACTTTAGAGGACATGTTTCAATTCACTCCACATTCCAACTCTTCAACCATCTATCCAATTGAAAATCTGATGATGAAATGCTCACAGGCCACCCGGAGGCTCAGATTCTTGTCACACCCATGTTGACCTAAAGTCAATCTAACACCTCATGTACAGGACATAATCCATTTAATACATACACAAGGAATTTCTGATAAAAGCTGCAAGCTGGTTGAAAAAGTTAAAAAATAATTAAAATAAAAATTGCTTTAAAAAGTAAAAAGACCTTAGTAAGTTTTATTACTTCATAATAATCACTATTCTACAACAATAGCATCAGCAGAAGAATAGGATCAACTTCCCAAATAAGCCTTAACATTAATGGATATCTTTGCAAATATAATAATTATAAGCTACATATATAAAGTGAAATGTAAAAAAGTTTTATATAACTTATTTTAATTAAAAACTTTTACATTGGTAAAAAAGACAGTGAGGAAAATGACATTTATTTATCAGGTTTTTTAATTGTTGAGTGGTAAATTACTTTTTTATTCTATAATTAAGAATATCTAGATAATTATTTATCATCCAATTATTTGATGATTAGCTATGATCTGCTTTCTAGAATAAAATTTCTAAGTGTCATTTACTACTATGTATATAAAATCTAGTAATATTATTTACTTATCCCATCCATAAAAATTTGTAAGATTTATGATTTTATATAAAGAAAGGTCTGGTAAAAAAATCAAACTATTGCAGTACATGTGTTTCTGTCAGTCAAACTTGATGTCATCAGCTGCTTGGAAAATTAGTTGAAATTTCATCCAACATAGCGACTCAGTTTTCATTTGAATAGTTACAATACTTAGTTTGATATTAATGTTTGAACTTTAATTTTAGCAATAACTGAACTAAAACCTCTTTGTATTGATTTAATGTTAATTGACAAAACAGAGATTATAATCCAATCCATTCTAAAATAATTTTGAATTGAAATAAATAGTTCAAATACATAAAAAATTAATTAAATCACATAAATATTTAATTTATGTACACTTTCTATAGATGGACAGAAACATGTCTCATGCAAAATATTAATTGATTTTTCATCAAATGTCATATATATGAATGCAACATTATGTAGATTTCTATAAATGGCATTGGTGTGAGGAGCTGCTTTTGTCTTTCAATATCTGATATGGTCTCAACTTTTCTTTTAAGGAGCTGGTGACATCAGGTTTGATTGACAGAAATATGTGTTCTGTAGGAATTTTTTAATTAGATTTTTCATCAAATGTTGCTAAAAATATGTTTTTAAGCTTCTGTAAATTTCTATTCAGGATATAAATAACCAACATTAGTAGATTATGTACTTATGTGACATTACAAATAAAATAAAAAATATATATTTGTTCAAAAGTTTATAAAAAGTTTAACTTATATTATGGTGTGCAATGGGCTTTAGTGGCTTTTATCAATGGTGTTATAATCTTAATGTATACTTTTTTAAAAATGTCAGAATTATACAGACTTGTACAGACCTTTGTAAGTGATTGGTAGTACTTTTTATTGTTATGACAAAGTTATAAATAAGGTAACTTAGAAATGAGATTTGTCATTGACCAAAGCTTTATATTGTGAATATCCTGGGGCTAGAAAAACAAAATATGATTTTTAGAAATTATCAATAATTATGATGCACTCTCTTGGTAAAAGACTTTATTAAGTCAAAAACTACATCACTTGTAAGGGATTCTCTTTGAAAACATTTTATTTTTAAAAAGTGTGTTCTTAGAAAGTATATGTTCCAAAAAACCTGAAGCTTTCTTTCTGGGTAACAAAAATTTTGTTTGTGAAGAGCATAAATAAAATATTCTTTAATACTATAATAATAATAAATAATTTATTAACTTTTATAATTTTATTTTGTTTTTTTGATAACAACTAATTTTTAAATATATCATTTTTAAAAGCATAAATTCTAATATCCAATATTTCATTCTTCTAGCCTTTTCAATAGATAACAATGTTCAAATGATGGTGTGTTCTATTATTTCAGTTAAGATCTTCTATTTCGTATTTATTTTATTAAATCTTAAATATTGACTCTTTTAGATATAATCATTTGAAAACTTAAATATAACCTAAAAAATTAAAATTATTAATGTATAGAAATGAGCTTTAATTCTGTAAATAATTATGCAATATGGCATATAGTTTAATGAAATATTCACTAGGTTATATTAATAGTTTGATAGGCAGATAGACTCACCAACTGTTTTTCCCAAAATGATAATATAAAAATTCTAAACAATTTTTTTTAAATACTTCTCAAACATTATTCTTTCTTATAATAATATAAATAATGTAATATGTAGTATAAATATTTGTAAAACAGAAAGTGAAGTATAAAATCACATAAATAATTTCTTTAGCTCACTCTCTTCAGTAATTACAATTAATTATTACTTTTAATTTTAATTTTGAAAATGTATTAAAAGAAGACATTTTTCACTTCAGTAAATTTCTTGATAAATTTTTATTCTAACTTTTAAAAGAGATAAATAACGAAAGTTATAAATTAAAGGAAAAAAAAATGTAACATTTTGTTAAATTTTGTTTTAAATAATTAGAGTTTTTTGTTCTTCTTTTCCCTTTATTTCTCTCTCCTAAACACAGTATTTAACAAATGAGTGTAATTAACTGATTATCTTGTCTTTCATTTGGTATAAGACAAAATAGTAATTAAAAGATTAATTTATTTTGGCATAAAAACAAGTACAATAGAATTTTTTTGACTTGTTTTGAAGAAAAATAACTGAACAATTATTTTTTTTTTTTTGGCCAAGTACAAAGCATAATTGTGATTGGTCAAAAACATGTTTGTTTCTAAATTAAACGTGTGGATTAATCAAGAGACTGTAAGTGCCTTATAAGAAGGATTCAGTTTCTGACATAGTTGTGAAAGAGGACAGTAGGAGAAAGTTTCTGGCCCAGCTGTTGAAGAGAACAGTCAGTTCTAAGCTAGCTTCTGAAGAAGACAGTAAGAGGAAAAACTTCTAATCAAGCTTTTAAAAAAAAAGCAGATGCAGAAACTCAGCTATTTAAAAATGTTTTCTACAATGAATGAAAGTCAATGGCCTGTCTGTAAAATTAAAATTGTAATATGATACAGCATTTTTTATTTATAGTATGATGTACTTTTGTACTGCCCAAAATCCCGATAGCAAAAATTGTAGCAACTCAATTCTTGACAACCTAAAATCACAACCGTTCAAAATCCTAAGAAGATCAGATTTCAAAAATAAAAAATATAAATAAATCAAAATTAATACAGTATGAGATTCATTGTAAAACATTTCTTATAAAACTTAATTTTTAATTAACATTACTAAATAAAAAATTTGTTTATGAAAATTGATTTCAAACAGAGATAATTTGTTATGTATGTATTACTTCCTGTAATATTAAAATACCGAAAATGTTACATTGTGAGCAATATTACGAAAATAATATAATAAAGGTCTATTTGCATGATCATAGGAAAACCCATTTCCTGTTTTTCAAATTTCGTAAAGATTAAAAAATAACATTGTCAGAAGGAAAACATAACTATCTCAATACATATAAAACAAATTATTTTGTTACTGAAATTTTATATTTGGATGATTTTAGATGGCTGAGATGTTAATCTATAGAGATGTCTGCTGTCAGGGTTCAAACTGTTTATTTTTGAGATCAGGATTTTAGATTGTTAAGGTTTTGAGCTTCAGTAGTACCTGATTAGAATGTTCCCAAAGCTTTCAATGTCTGTAATTATGGTGCATTCATTCAGAATTAATCATTAGATTAAGTAAATAATATTTTATGTTAGGTTCTGACATCAAATATTTCCACAATCACATTGTATAGTCAGAAAGAAGCAGTTATTCATGAGATTACCAAACATAAATGTTGTGAATAGTTAAGTGTTTTTCTGAAGATTTGTGATGAAGGCATTTTAGTTATATATTGGACTATTTCCATCATCTAATATAAATATTGAATGTCTTTAGAAAAAATTAACTTAATTTAAATATTCCAAATACATTCAATTGTTAGTAATAGTATATAGGTTGCACAATGTTCCAAGTGGTATTATTCTTTTTTCTTCAGGTGTTGTTGGCCTGACGGTGACAGTACTAGCATGGAAATTGAACCTGGACCCTTAGATTCTTGAATATTGAATTTTATGGTAACATTCTAACCAATGCAGCCACCCTGCTAAAGGCAACAGTAGAAATTTCATATGATATCAATGAGGATCCTCCTGATCTCTCTATTGTTTTCCTAAAAGAAAAGTGATTAATGGTTTTCATACACTATGTATTGTCATACTAGAATGAGTTATGGGGTTATTCACCATTTCCAAGTGAGCAGCTTTCTTGAATTTTTTTGTAACATTTTTCCTCTATTCAATGTTTTTGTATTTTCTAAACTGAACATATGAATATCTGTTTTTTCTCTTCCAAGCAATCATCAGTTTGTGTTTTTGCAATCACTTTTCAAAAAGGCAATGTGACTTGTTTAATCAATATATTGTTCTTTGACATTCACATGGTATATCATAAATTCAATTTTTGCTTTTCAGCATTTTAAATATATGTATGGTTACACTAACATATACATAATTCTTTTTTTTCTTTTCATGGTTCTTTTTGTTGCTCTTTAATGTTTTCTTAATAACAGCTGATGGACAATGATTTTTCATAAGTTTGTTGTATATATATATATATATATATACAACAAACTTATGAAATATATATATATATATATATATATATATATTATTTCTTTCAAATTGCTGGTTTCAGGATAGATTTACTTTGCTCTGTTTCACAGTGATAGTATAATTTCATGTTTTGTGTTTTAGTGTAAATGAATGTATGTGCTAAGTATTTTCCTATATGTGTGAATTTTTTGTACACTGTAGTTTTGAATATGTCATGAGAAAGTCAGAAAAAGATCTAAGGATGCCAATTTTTGCTCTTGTTTTGATTCTATTGTGAATTTAATTAAAAGGGATATGTTCATGATGTGGTTCTAAAACCTTCGTAATAGTACTCTATTATGTTGCCAAGCAATAAATATATCATTAACATATTGAAGCCAAACTTTAGGTGGATATGAAATATAACTGTGGATTCAGGTTTTTAAAACAGGCAAAACTCTCATATAACAGTTAAGAGCAAGCATAAAAAATGGTGATCATGTGATGTTTATGATTCAGGTTCTTCCATGTAAATATTGGTTATAGGGCATGACAATAGTGAGTTCATATCCATTCTTTGATTTTGTTAGAAGAAATCAATTCCTTGATTTTTTTTTAAAATCTGTGTTATATTAAAAATAGGTTGTTGTTATTCAGAATTTTAATAGTTCTGTTATACTATCAATGGTAAGCATTATTCTGGTTTGTAAGCTATTGTGACTAGACTTTTTCTTATACTAAACAATGCTTCTTCAGATGGTATATTTGTGAACAAAACTTTTTACATCAAATCTTACTAGTATGTCAGTTCTTGCAATTTTCATATTCTTAATTAATTCTACAAATTGTCTAAAGTCCCCGAAAGAGTACTGGATCTTGCGTGCCAAAGAACTAGAAAATTTGAGAAGAAATTTTGACAAGTTTTGGCAAGGTAAATTTCTATAACAAACAAAAGGACTTAATAGAACATGATCCTTATGGATTTTAGGTAGACATTATAGATGAGGAATTTTGCTAAACTATGATGTTAGTTCACTTTTTTCTGAATCACTGAAGTACCTATGATCTTTTCTGAGTATTGCCTATAATTTTGTTTTTCTACTCAGTATAAAATTTTTTACCACTTTTCTATATTGGCCAGCTGTGAGGGATTCTTGTATTTTGTTATTATAATTAGTTATACTCATTACAGCTGTTGCATTGTCTTTAACAGCAAAGAGAGTAATTATAGATTTATCTACTTTGGGTGATTTAATTATTTTTTATTCACCAGAGGATATGTTTGACTTCAATTTTTGTTGCTTCTCAAGTGTTCTTTTTATTTTGTACAGGATATTCTTCAAAAGCTAATTTTTTGAGTGATTTCTCAGTGACTATGACCATGTCTAATAAAGGGATATTAGATTGGGTTATGGTGAAATTTAATTCTTTTTCAAGAACAAAAATTCAGTATCAGGTAGATGTGTAGAACTGAGATGTTTAAGAGGTAAAGCTGGTACAGTGCTTGGTACATTAAGACATTTAGATATCATGTAGATTAGCAATAGTTTTCACTTGTCAATTATTTATTTTTCCATGTAATGTGGAATATGATTTTCTTACTGTTAGATAAACTCTTGTAAAGTCTTCTTCAGTGAGTTTACTTTTTAGAAAACATTCTATACTATTAATGGCATACAAGATATGATATTTCAAAAACCCTTGAGCATTTTTTATTTCTTATAACAGAGGGGTTTTTTTTTTCTGAGTAATTTTCTTAGGTCTCTGAGAATAAATAGGAAGTTTTAGCTACAAACCCTTAGAAACTATCCTTTCAGATTTATATTTACATAAGAAAGTTAAATGATTTTCTATTTGGGCTAGCTTTAGACATAATCTAAAGTTTGATGTAGAAAGATGTCCATACATTACTTAGTATTATTCTGAAGGTTTGTGATGATGGTAGGTTAATTGTATTTATACACTGGATTATTCCCATCATCTAATGCAAGCATTTAAAGTTTTTAAAACAATTTAACTTTATTTAAATATTCTAAATACATTTAACAATGAGTAATAACACATAGGATATCATATGCACAATGTTTGAGAAGTATTATCCTCCTCTCTTCAGGTGTTGGTGACCTGACCAGTGGCAATACTAAAATTTGTCATAAGAGTTTGTTTTATATTTTCAAATCTCTGGTTTCTGAACAAACATATTTTACTCTAGTGATAGTGTAATTCTACGTTTACTCTTTCTGGTGTAATTAGATATGCTATAAAGACTACTCCATATCCACTTAATGTATGGTTTCACTATGTTGATGATACATTTATTGTATAGCCACATGGTAGAGAAATACTCCAAACTTTTTGGAACTGTATCAACAACATATCCTCTTCAATTAAATTTACAATACAATCAGCAGAAGAACAACAATTGGCATTCACAGATGTACTTGTGACAAGACTATCTCATGGCAAATTCATAACTACAGTTTACAAAAAATTCACACATACAATAAAATACTTATCATATAGATTCCAATCACACTAGAAATAAAAATGTGGAGTTATACTATTACTGTAGAACAGAGCAAAAGATGTTTGTTCAGAAACCAGCAATTTGAAAAAAAAAAAATTATATAGAAAATCTCCTATGAAAAATTGATATCCATCATCTCAAATGCAATCATCAAAAGAAAAAAAAACAATTATTGGTATTGTAGTGTAACCATACATACCAAAAATAGCTGCCAAATTAAGAAAATTATGCAATAAGTATAACAAAAAACAGCTTTCCAGAGCCATTTCACACTATGAGGAATTGTAACACCTATAAAGTCTATATTTGAAATGCTTAAAAGCAAAAACTGTATCTATAAAATACCATATAAATGTGAAAGAACATGTATTAGTGATACCAACTATCCCATTGAAAATAATTGCAAATTAGAAGAGAGAAAATAGATGTGTCTAAGGTTATAAATCATGTGTGTACCAATGAACATATGTTCAGTTAGGAAAATACATAAGTACTGAATAGAGAAGAAAAAGTACAAGAAAAAAATTTAAAGAAGCTGCTCACATGACAATGGTGGACAACCACATAATTCAACCTAGTGTGACTATACATAAATATATAGAAACCACAAATAAATTTTGCTTAGAAAAAAGTGGAGAAATCAGGAGGAATCTCATACATAACAATATGAAATTTCTAGTGACTGTTGCCATAAATAACTATATGAAATTTTTAGTGACTGTTGGCAGAATGACTCAGTTGGTTAGAGTATTACCTTACATTTTGATATTAAAAAATATGAGTTCACATTTGATTCATAGCCTAGTATTGTCACTTGTCAGGCCAGCAATATCTGAAGAAGAGGGGATAATAATACCTCTTGAAAAGTTGTGCATATACTAACCTGTTTGATGTGTTATTACTAACAGTTGAATGTATTTGGAATATTTAAATAAAGTTAATTTTTTTTCTAAAAAGATTCAATACTTATATTAGATGGTTGAAATAGTCTAATATATAAAAACAAATAAATCTTGAGAGTTTTTTTTATTTTTTAAAGTATAAATATAAGCAATATTTTGCATGGTCACATACTTTTAATAATTCATTACCTAGTTTGTTTTTTTGCCAATGCAACCATATGCAAATTATAGACTTTATATCACAAACTATTGTATTTGGAATTACACTTCAGCAATAATTATTTAACATATTAAACTTATAGAGATAAATTTGGTTTAAATATCTAAGTGTTTCAATAAGATTTAACTATTATGATGAGTTCCATGATTCTAGTCTTTTGTGTTTTTTGTCTAAAATATTTTATAATATTTATCACTTTTTACTGAAAATTACCATTAAACAAATACTTACTTCTCAATTATCGAATGTTTGTAGAAAAGTTAAAACTATGCCAGAGTATTGGTGAAATGCATGCATAATGAAAGTGACTGGTCAGAGTGTCTGTGTGGGTGATAATAACTGCAATGTGATTGAATTGAGATGAAGATGCATTACTAAATAAAAGAAAAACTGAAAATAGCATTACCAATCATTCTTTTAACCAATCATCAATTAAAATTATGTCATTAAATCAATTCTCAACTAATAAGATAATAGTAGCTTTCTATTTTAGTGCCATCTAATGTAAGCTTGAGTAATCATTTATTGCTCTGTGCATATAAAAGTCACTGATTACTCTAAGGTTATGCTACCAATATTTGAATGAAAAGATACTCTTGTCTTATTATCTTATTTAAGCTGGGAATTTTGTATTTTGTTATTATTTTCAACTAATTATAGTAAAATATATTTCTTACTCTGCTCTGTGATTTGCCTACTCTTATGAAAATGTCATAATTTGCTATAATATGAAACTAAAATGGCAGAAAAGAGCATTTGAGTGCCATCTAGTGGTGATTTTGATACAGCTGTTTGATATTTAGACTGATTTTATTATTATTTTTCTTAAGAGTAGTAGTGTGTGAAGGAAGAATTGTGTGTTCTAATTTGAAAGGTAAGATTTAAATCTTTTAGTCTGTTGAGAATCAAATGAGTAAAATTCAGAGTTATTCCGAAGAAAATTCAAATGAAAAAGTTAAACATGATTCCTTAGTAATGGATGACAAAAAATGTTTCTATGAAAAATGAGTTTAAAACATCAAAAACAATGTCAACAAAAGATATAAAAAAGAAATCTATTAAAATTACCTTTGAAACTTCTTTTGAAAATGAAAATGAAACAAATAATTCAAGTAATTCGAAAATAATATTGAAAGAAAGCATTGTTAAACCTAATTCTAAATTAGAACGTTATGATACTTCAGATAACAATGGAAATGGAAATTTAGAACAAAATTTTTTTATTGTAGCAAATGCTTCAATTCATTCTATTAAAAGTTCAAATCAGCAAATTACAAAAAAGTCAAAAAAAGTACTACTACATAAAGATTTTTCTAACACTAATATCATTTCTAAACAAATATCAAATTTTAAAACTTCTGAAGTTCAAAAGATAAATAATGAAAATGGTATTGAATTGCCAACAAATGTTGATAAATTTGACTTAAGCCCTGCTTCAGAAAATGTAAAAGAAAATAATCCAAAATTGAAAAATCAAAACTTACACGATTATGTGGGTATTTATAATCAAGAGTCTATTGGAAATGAAAATAACAATACTCTAATTTCATCTCCTAATATTTTGAATGATAAAAAGTTTAGTTTTGAGTTATATAATAAAACTAACAATTCAAACTTTAAAAAAAATTGCATAGAAGATAGTGATGATTCTTCAAATGAAATTAGCAATTTGATTGATACCAGGGTTAATGATAAAGAACATAAGACTGTGGATAAAGCTAAACAAAATAAAACTGTTGAAGTTTGCAAGAATATAAATAAAGACAATAGTTATCATTACTCAGTATTACATGAAAATGATAATAAAGGAATTAATGAAAACAAAATGAGCTATGCTCAGAAGGTTAAAACTAAAATATCAACAAACAATTGTACTATCTCACATCATTCTTCACAAAACTCACTTCTCTCTCTAGACCTTGAAGATGATGATGAAGAAACAGAGCAAACTCATTTTGATCACACAAAAGTATCAATTATTAATGAAAAAATGCAGATAATTCTTTTACTCCCTCATGGGACGATTTTAATAAAATCAATAAAAAATTTAATTTATCTATTCCTCAAGCACTTTTAGACTCTTTCAAAGTATATCAAAAGGAGAACACATTAATTATCTCAGCAACTAACAATGACATTAAACCTTTACACTTCCCTATAGATTTATTATATAACACTCTTAGTTTAAATAAACATTGGAATTATATAAATAAAGTGTATCATCATCAAAACAAAAGATATCTTATTTTAGAATTTACAAAACAGCTTTTATAAATACTTACAGAATGCTTGGAGATTTATGGTTATGTAAAGTTGATTTAAATATAAAAAGATCCCTAAAAGGTATTATAAGAAATTGCTACCCAGGATTTGATTCACATGATCTTCAAAAAATACTAAACATTTATGGCATAACTTCAGAGTTTTTTTTTTTAAATGAGAACGGAGCTCTTTCCCATGTGCTTTTGAACATAGCCTCATTTAATTTAGCCCTTAAAGAAAATATCACTGCTCTAGACATCCCATCATTTCATACAGTTGCAAAGACTAACTTAGTAATAAGTTTTCAAGGAGTTCCATCACAGTGCTATATATGCAAATCAAGAGACCATCTAATTAAAGACTGTCCGAAAACTTTTTGCCAAAGATGTAATATTAAATCATCTAAATTTCACTGTTGCCCAGTTTTGGATTATCAAAACAAACAACGGGAAGAATCCTGTTTTGCATCAAACATTGATCATCATAGAAATTCTTTTTCTCATAATTCTTCTTCAATTATTAATATTCAAAATAGGCAAAGTAGCCAATTAGAAAGAAATCAACAACTCAAATCACAAGAGATTACAGGGATTCTTCACAAAGAAATAGAAAAAAATAAAAAATAAATAGAAGATCAATGTTTTCTTAATACTTCTGAACAATTAATTAATTCTCATTTAAATAAGAGTTTACCAAGATTACATAAACTAAAAAAAGAAAGAAATTTAATTACAAATTTAGATAAAACTACTGAAATAATAACAAATGATTCTTCTAATAGTTCAAGCACACTTTGTGGCTCTGATAATGACTTAAATTCTATTACTAAACATCCTAACAAAAAGAAAAAAAAAATTAAAAAAAATCAAGAATATGAAAATGAATTAGATAATCTAATGCAAATAGAGAAGTCTAATACATCAGTAAGTACAACAAATAATGTGATTGCTTATATCACTCCTACAAATTCAGGGTCACATCTTAATTTATTAACACCTGAAGTGGTAGAAGACAAAGAGAGTGATTTCCAATTCTCACCCTTAGTTGGATTTGATATATTGGAATGATTCTTTCATTTTTTCCATTGATGCCTAATCAAATTTAATTTATATTTTAAAATTCTAGTTTTTATCAATACTCAATGAAAATTAAAATAATAGGTATAAATGTAAGAGGATTAAACTCTTTACAACAGTGTCTATGCTATAAAAGATTTTTTATTAAAAAAAACACCAGATATTATTTTCTTTGCAGAAACTAAATTACATATAAACAGCAACTGCAAAATATCAGAAATTTTATCTTCACTAGGTCTATTTAAATTCTCCATAGCAAATTCTCCATCAGGAGGAGTTGCCTTCATAGTAAATTACATCTCTAAATTTACAACCTTTAATATTATCCATTTAGATTCAAATGTTATAATAGTTAATTTTGTATTTGGTCAGACAAATCTAAATGTAATATATCTCTATCTACAAAATAATAGTAATACGATTTATAAAGTAATAAATATAATTAACTTGGCTCTTTATCATAGTTCAGCATCAACTATTCTATTGGGCGATTTTAATCTTCCTTATCACACATTTGACAGAAAATATTTACATTTAATAAATTATGGTCTCATGTCAGCTCAAGGTTTCTTTAATAATAATGCTTATTCTTTCTACACAAAACAGTATTTTTCACTTATAGATTTGATTTATTACTCTCCTGACATACATTTCAAGATTGAAACATCTCTAAAACATGTTTTTTTCTCTGATCACCTAGCTTTAAAAATTTTGCTTTGCATAAATGGGCCAATTAATATTATTGATGGTCTTCCAAGAACATCAAGACTAATTAATAAATTTACAACACCCGAGGCTGTCTTTTCTGAAGCCTACATTTATTTTCACAAGGCAAATATCCTATCTTGGCCACCGATTGATGCCTGGTTTACTTTTACTGAAATTCTAAGAGCCATAACCAATTATTTTTGTAGAAAACAAAATGGACCATGTAAAATGCTAAAAGAAATGGATTCTCTGTCTGCCATAATGAATTCAATGCCCTCTAAGACACTTAATATTAATAAAATACTTCAAATTAAAATTAAATATAAAGAATTACAAAGGGCACTAGCTGAAAATATTTCTATTAAGAGATCTAAAGTTTTTCTAGCCAGTATACATGCCTGGACTAAAAGTTATATTTGTTGGGCATTAGGATCAAAACCAAAACTTATTACACCTTTATCCATTTTAGACAATGGAGCCAACTATGCTGGTTCTTCAATGCTAATGATTATTAGGAATTTCTTCTTCAATAAACTTTGTACAACATCCAGCAATCAAATTAGAACCATATTTAACAATAGTCAAAAAAATGATCATGAAATAACTGAGCAATTAATTTTAAACAAATTAAATTCACTTCCTGAAAAAACACATCCTGGCTCTTATGGTCTCCCAAAATTTGTACTATCTCATTTGGCTCACTTTACTGTTCCAATTATAAAAGGTGTCATTGATGTCATAGCCTCAAGTTGTCAAGACATACCTGGCCTCTACCCTATTTCATTGGTGCCTTTTTTAAAAAAGAAAGGTCTTCCCTCTATTACATCAAATATAAGACCTATCTCTATGACTCCTCTTCTTATTAAAATCATAGAAGGGCTGATTAAAGACAAGATTCAACAAAACATTTTAGATAATATTTATTCTACTCAATATGCAAAGAAAGGTTCATCCACAATGCATGCAATTTGCTTTTTCAAAATTTTAACAGAATACATTAGAATTAAGAGAAAATCAAAGCCAATAGCTGTACAACTAGATATTATAGCAGCATTTGATTCAGTAAGAATTGAAATATTAATGAAAACACTACAACAATATGGAATTCCCTCCATCTATCTTATTATGATAGAGAATCTTCTATTTAATAGAGAAATTTTCATTACACTCAATGGTAGAATTGCACCTGGCTTTAAACCATCAATTTCTATTCCTCAGGGCTCACCCTTGAGTGCACTTTTATTCATTGCTTATATTAACCCCCTTCTCATAGAAATGGAAACTAAACTTCCTGGAGTTTTTGTTCCTTTTCTAAACAAAGAAATTAAACATCTTGCATATATGGATGATATTGTTGTAATGCTGCCATCAGCTAAACACCTACCAGAACTTGAAAAAATCCTTAAAAAGTTTTCATCGGAATACAAATTAAATTTTAATCTAGAGAAATCTGCAGTTTGGAAACTTCATTCAGGAGAAAATGTCCCTGCATGTTTCTCATCAAAACCTCAACCTTTTTTAGGTATACCACTGTACCTTTCACCAAACAAAATGAGAAAAATGTTACAAGACAAACTGATTATATCAACAAAAAAAATAATAGATTCTCTAAAAAGCATTTACTTATCTTTATATGATAAAGTTCTCTTACTAAATTCTCTTGTTTTCAGCAGAATTAATTATTATTTACCGATTTTAAACCCTACTAAAAAATTTACTTCGCAAATTAACTCATTGTGCTCTGGCCCCCTTTGGGAAAAAAAAAGTGTTCTGTATCAGTATACGTAAAATGCAAAATCCAAAAATACTTAATGGCCGAGGTTTACATTCAATTAATACATTATTAATTAAAAATATAGTTAATTTATTCTACTACATCAAGATTGAATTTAATTACCAAAACATTATTGACACAATCATTCCCACAGATACGCCTCCCCCGAATATTAAAAAAAAATGGCTACAACTTCTCATCTCACTTATTGATAAACAAATGGATTTAAATGAAATTCTTTTTAATAATAAGCACACATATTGGGACACGTTTAAAATGATAAACCCTCAGCTGATATGCCCTCCTAGTTATCTTGAAGTGACTAATATCAATCTTTTTAATAAAATGAGAAAATGGTATTTAATGCCTAAATATATTGATTTTATCATTAAAATAAATCTATCTTCACTTCCTACCAACGATTTCCTTCTTTCAAATAGAGGATTTAAAAGGATTGATTCCTTATGTATTTTGTGTAAAAAAGATAGTGAAACATTTGATCATATTCTTGTTTCTTGCTCGGGACTAAGAGAAGCAAAATATATAATTCAAAATTATTTCAATAATCACAATCCAAAACTCTTTGATATCATTCATAATATTAAAATGGGTAATTTCTGCAATATCAGAAGATGCATGTTTATTAACCACGTAATATGGTTACTTAGATGTCATATAATTATAACCAATTCTCCATTGGACTCACAACTTTTTATTAGAGATACATTTAATTCTATTCGAAAAAAAGATAAGCTTCTTGCACCCAAAGAAATCTACCTATCCACATGGACTGGTTCTTAGTACAAGAAATTCAGGAAGTTATTAGTAAAAATGTAAATTTATACTAGATTTTTTTTGTTGTCTAGAGAAATTCATTTGTAACACTTTATATAAAATAAAGACTATATTCTTTAAAAAAAAAAAAAGAGCATTTGTAGCAAAAAAAAAAATAGTATTCTAAAACAGTATAAATAATTATCTATTTAACAATAGACTCGCTCTGCTGCAATTAAATATATATTAAAGGAAAAAAGTTACATTTTAAGAAACAATTAAGGATATTTAACTAGGAAAAATATAACTTGTATTTCTCCTCATAGACAAAGAATACTATAACATGAAAATTTTTGGAAACTCTTTTATAAGATTCCAATATATACGACTTCAGAATTAAGTCTTTTATAATTTAGATTCAGATATTTGTGTTTAAGTTTTTATTATAAACTTTGAGAATATCATAATATATATTTTATATTTGTTGTTATTAACTAGTATGCAAAATACAAATGTACTGAAAACCCCAGCAAATTATATATAAACTAATTGTCAATAAAGGTTAAATATAGCATAAGCCCACTTATACTCTAGCTTTGATTATATATAAGCATACCATTTACTGACATACATACCCACAAAGCATGATTTATATATACTAACTAAATTTTAAGACAACTATAAGCTATTCTGAGATCACTGTAACTAAACAGGAGGGAAAAGCGGGGCCTTATATTTAGCATTCTCTAAATATTAAATTAATATTCAGTTAATAGATGTAAACAGAACCATTTACCAGCTTGAATATAGGTGAACAGCTTATAATTGTCTTGAAATTATGCTAGTATATATAAACCACACTGTCCTTGTAAGTTGTATTTTTATATTGAACTATTTCCATCATCTAATAGGAGTATTGAATGTCTTTAAACAAATTTAACTTTTATTTAAATATTCAAAATACATTCAACTGTTAATAATAGCACAGCAAACATGTTAGTATATGCACCATGTTTAGAGAGGTATTATTCTTCTCTCTTTTTGAGGGGTTGCTGACCTGACCAGTGACAGTATGAGAATAGGATTTGAGCCTGGACCCTTAGATTCATGAGTATTGAATTTTAAGGTAATACTCTAACCAACTGAGCCATCCTGCCAAAAGCAACAGTCAGTAGAAATTGCATGTATTTATCTATATCAATAAAAGGTGAGTTTATATACAATCAAAGCTACAGTGTGGGTGGTCTCATTCTACATTTACTCACACCTAGTTTACATATAACTTCTATTTTTTTTTTTAATATTTCCACATTATTTCATTTATATTCATGATGGTAAAAGTTTATAATTATTTAGAATATAAAAGTAATTAATGGCTTGTCTAGCAGTTCTTAAGAAATGTGATTTCTGAAAGTGAAGGAACTAGTATTAATCCAAGAACTATACATTCCTAGTCTGACATTACATCACTTTGATAAACTGCATAATCACTTAATTAGGCTATTAGGGGACATATTAAAATCTTATGCATGCATGTTCTTAACTGTTGTGTCTATTTCTGGGACATGCAGGCTAGCTCCCCCCCCCGATTTTTGTCACTTTTAAACTTACAGAGGTAAAGGTTTTAGAATAAAATTCCCTGAACCATGTTAATTTATAGGTTGTAGAGATATCTGATTAGAAATGACTCCTTATATTAATAGAAATTACTAACAAGTGATAGTCTAGATTATCATTTTTTTTAAAAAAAAAGATCTACAAATGTTTGTCTTGTATTGGTGGTCGAGAGGTCAGCGTGACTGCCTTGCACTTGCAGGCATATGCCTGGGTTGCGGGTTCGCGTCCCGGCCGATGCTATGACACTTAAAAAAAATGTTTGTCTTCAGAATTACCTTTCATTACTATATTTCAATTTCAATTTAGAAACTTCCTCATAATCCATCATTATAATAATTTTAATAAACCCTTAAACAAATTATGATTATGCTGAGAATATATGCTTATCATGAAGATTAAGTTGAAATATATTATTATTATAATTCTCAATTCAGATTTTTAAAGATTTTTTTTTTTTAATAAACTTGAACTTTTATCTGACCCCATTATTTGTTTGACTAATGAATTGACATTAATAAAAAATAGATATTTGCAAATTCCTTACAAATTGTTTCTTTCTGAATCTAACTTGAGAATTATTCATAATAAAGTATTCAAAGTTGCTTGCTCTGTGATTAAGTTTGTTTATTTCTCTATTTTTTCTTACTTTCTATCCTTCATTCTTTCTTTCTATCAATCTTTCTCTCTTTCTGCCTTCCTTTCTTTTTCTTTTTTTATCTTTTTCATTTTCTCTCTCTTTCTCTCTCTCTTTCCTTCATTTTTACTTTCTATCTCTCTTTGTTCCTTTTTTCTTTCTCTCTTTCCTTTTCTTCTTCTCTTTTTCTCACTCTTTTCTTTCTTTTTCTCTCTCTCTTTCTTTCATTATTTCTATCTCTTTTTCTCTCTTTTTTTCTTCTTTCCCTTTTCTCTCTTTTTTCCCTTTCTTCCTTATTTCTCTCTTTTTCTTTTTTCTTTCTCTTCTTTTCTTCATTCCTTCCTTTTTTTCTCTTTCTTGTTTATATTTCTTTCTCTCTTTCCTTCATTCTTTCATCTCTCTTTTTTTACTTTTTTCTCTCCTTCTTTCCTTTCTTTCTTTCTTCATTGTTTCTCTCTTTACATCATACTTTTTTCTATCATTCTTTCTCTCTTTCTTTCTTTTTTTCTCTTTTTCTCTCTCTTTGGTTTTTTTCTTTTCTTTTTGTTTTCAAATTAATATGTTGTAAAGTATTCAAAATTAGTTTCTCTGTGAATAAGTTTACTATCTATCATGCACTTTTTATTTTTTTTATTAAGCCTCCAAATTAATATTTCATCGACGTATAATAAAGATATATTACTTTATATATATATTGTCTTCATAGTATTCCCAAAATAGTGATTTTAACAATAGTTACTTTTAGCAAGTTTTTTTTTTTATCTATTGTGAGTATAGTAATTATATTTACGGTTATCAATCTTTAAGTAATAAACAGTTTTACAAATGTAAACTCTGGTCCTTAAATTGATGTGGGCTAATAATTTGAATTGTTTTAATTCAAACAGATGCAACTTTATTTGTCATAAATATTGTAAGAATCTATCAGTAAAAAAATCTAACAATCAAACACATATATACATACACACACGCGCCTTTCCCTACGCGAATATATTTATAAAAATTTTATAAAATAAAAAATACCCTTTTTTTGATATCACATCCATTTTTAAAAATTTTAACGACAGCAACCAGCATATATGTAATTAAGATATGAAAAAAAAAGTATTATTATAGACGTTTTAAAACTATTTCTCACAAAATGCATTATTCAATAAAGTCTACCAAGACACTTGACATTAATCTATCAAAAATGCTGATTTTTTTTCTCCCCAATCTACTCATGGCAAGTTTCTCATTTCCTTCTAGACCAAGTTAGCCCGTTCTCATAATATATATTGGATTATCGCTTGTAGAACTGTCATATAAAGAAAGGGTTTAGAACTACTTTCTATACATTAATTAATGCAGGGCCAATAATCTTGTTATTATTAAATTTAAACTAATGTCCAAAAGTAGAAGGATAGTAAGTAATATTCTTATCGTTCAAGATCATTTCCATATGTCAGGTAGAACAAGCTATTGCTATAAAGCATTTGAAGATTGATAGTGAACTTGGTTGAGAAACCGATTTACACTAATGCAAAAAAGCCTCCTTCCCAGGAAAACGATGGAAGAATTTGGACAATTTGTATGTCCTAATCATTTTACTTCCTATCAGGAAAGAATCAAATTACCTTGTAGGAAAGAGAGTTAGAAAGCCAATAAGATAAATTGTTTTACATTCAGATTCTTCAAATATAAATAAGTCATATTTGCTTTAAAGAAAAGATTTATATACCTATTTTTTTTTTATCCTAAGCAAAATTATCACCGTTGGAATAAAATAAAACATTTCATTAAAAGAAAGTGATTTGACCTTAAAACAATGATTCACTTCATTGATCACCCGGAAATAATATTATAAAAATCATTCTGTTGATATTAATATTGATACATTACACACAGATATATATATATATGTTTCTAAAGATGAATATTTCATATGTAGAGCGTTATATTGTATCAAAGCAAATTTACTTAATCCAATAATACCCCCCCCCTCTTTAGTTCTTTTTTTTGTATCTATATATATGAACAATTTGAAATTTGCAGAATCATATATCAATAAATTTACTACTTGATTACTGGAAAGATATCATAAACGACAATATCTATTGTCCAAAATTATATATTGTAGAAGAAAAATGTTCATGTTTTGCAATAAATAAACAAATTTGTACCCACATTTCCAACCAAAGTTTAGGAAAAAAATATCATTTAGTAAATTAATAAACCTAACTACAGTGAGTTTTCTGGGTTTTTTAAATCACATCTTAGCTGAGTTTGACTTTATAACGAGAAAGTAAAAGATTTTTTCTCTAAATCTAAAAAAATAGCATATCCACGAAACTATGGAAACAGAGCTTTAGTATTAATGAAGATTTATTTGTATTTAAAATAAATTTATTTGAGCATTTAATTTGCAAACAAATTCAAAATGCAATTTTTTAATTTATACAAAACGAATAAAACTCACTCAAGCAATAAAAGATTCCAATAGCATAATATCGCCTATGTTTATAAAATAAAGGCATTTGGTATAATAAGTAATGTTATATGAATCTTCTAGTAGTAATAATTTCATATATAACTATCTAACAAAACATTACATGATCATCATTTCCTATGCTGTTATTAACAATCACAAACTCTCCATACAGTAGTGTCACCCAGTGCAAGCCTTAGTAATCAATGGATGCAGGAAGGTTTTTACGTAAAATACTCATTTATGTCTGCTCATCCAATATCCCCAGACTATTTTCTAGCTGGTGGCTTTCATTACAGAGGAGCTTTGGATCTGAAAACACTGCACCTGGATATAAGGATCTAATGCAACTTTTCAACAGTCACCTTTTATTTATTTAATTAACTATAAATCTAGAAGCTGAAGATGAAAATACTGTAACATCTTCAACCCAAGCTTTCTAGTGTTACTGTACCTATGCATTGGTGTACATCATAAATCCAACATTTTTTATACTTAGCAATTTTGCCATATTAAAAATATAATTCAACAATACAATTATTATCATCATCATCAATCATCATTATTAAATAACATTAAGTAAATATTGTTATCTCACCATCATACAAAACTAATTTTTCTTAAATATGAAATCTTGAGTTGTGTATATTATGCACCTTTCCAATAATTTATAGTAATTATAAAATGTGACCAAAGTAAATAAATTCACCCTACTATTTATTCCTCAAGAAAAAAATAAAAACCAATTTCTTCAAATATTGATTTGTGCACTTGTTTTAGGTAACAATTAAAAAATATCATGAAAGAGTGGTTTCATTCTGACTTCTCATTGTTTTTCATGTCACATAACTCAGTGAAAACAGTTATTTCTGTTTCAATTGCAATAATTTTTTTTATCATATTTCTTCACAATCTGGTATTTATATTCAGACAATATCTATTTGACAAAACCAAAGGCATTTAAAAGATAACTGTTTAAGAGTCAGTAAAGCAGGAGACATATGGTTTAGCTCCATAGAAGTGGCAACAAAGTTACCAAAGAGGAAACTAACTTATTTGGAAACTTTGAAGAATGAAAACAAATTCCTACAACATTTCTGACATCAAAATCAAGAACAAAAAAGAACACTTTATATAGTTTTCATAATAGATGTATACTGTGATATTGTATCCCTAAATATATAAAGCTATAGTATTAATTTCTTCCATGCACCACTCTAAAAAGATTGTAGACTTAAACTCTTCAATTGGTAGATCCATGGAAAATCAATTGGATCATTTGATCAGTAATGTTAATGTCTAGTATTGTTGGAACAGTTGTAAGGTGGTAAGGTCTAGAGCCTATGATTCCTGGATTGCAAAACATTTGATGCTCAAACTTTTTACAAACCACTGAACAATAAACCACTTGTTAATTGTATAATAGTAATAATGTTTTTCCCCATTATTCTAATTTTATACAAACATAGTTTGATTGACATTTTAGAGCAGGTCTATTTTCCAACTTGAATATGCTTAGTAATGTGGTTGTCACAAGCCTGATGGGAAAGTTGTATAAATTTTATAAATTGGTTCAACATATGTGAAAATTCTCAGACAAAACCTTATTCCAAGCAAAAGATTAGATAAAATGAACCTATTAATTTCCTATTCAGTTAGATAAAAAAAATTTATAAGTTTAATCAAGGACCTAAGTTGATAAATGACATATGTACTCATTTTATTTAAAGATGATAGTCAATCAATATTAAACAGGATTGATGAAGCTAAATAGATTAGTTGACAATGTTAATTTGACACATGACACTATTTTGATTTATTGAAATAGGATTTATAGTTAATAATACTTCTGAATGCATGGATAACATTGATTTGAATACAAAAACTCTTATTTGGCCACAAACAACTAAAATATTTTGTCAAATCAATGGCAGGGGGCAATATACATACTACTGGAACATTCTTCCATTAAGGCCAAATGCAAGATTTTATAAGAAATGAAGAATACATGTCAATAACTTTTATGGTATGTGTGAATCATGTTTATTTAGAAAATCTCATGAAAAATATGAATCAAATTGTCAAATTTTTCTTTAGTAATATTTTATATACCCTCCATAACCACAGCTATTACTAATTTTAAATTATATTTGCCAAATTTATTAATGCTTTTTAAATTCTTACAAATTATTTTTACATTTCTTTAATTTTTTTAACAAATAAATATGTAATTTTAATTTCTTTTTTTTTTTACTTTTCATGTGTCATAGCATCAGCCAGGAAGTGAACCCGCTAACCCGGGGCAACTGCTTGTAAATACAGCTGTGCTAATCACTCGACCACCAATGCTTGACTAATTTTAATTTCTTATGTAGTGGTTTTATTGCTTTTATTTAAGAGACTTTCTGCAGTTATTTTATATGTATTATCTGGTAAATATCAACTTCCATTGAACTTTTATAATAAATCAAGAAATTTAAGGTAAATTGTATATTACACTGATACCATTATTAATTATTTACTGTATTTTAGATCATAAGGAATATATTTCAATAAATAATTTTCTGCCATCTCTTTAAATTCTTGCTGTAAATTTCCATTTAAATTTATTTTATTTATATGAGTCAAATTATTACAAGCCTATATATATATATATATATATATATATATATATATATATATATATATATATATATATATATGTGTGTGTGTGTGTGTTTGTGCTAATTAAAGAAAGGAGTCAATTTTCCCAATTTTAAAAATGATTATTCTCATGTGTTAACAAACATTCTTATGACACAAACCTTCTTAGATATTAGAGGATGTCCGTTTCCATTTAATTTACAAATATATTTTATGCTAAGCATATATAGTATTTTATGTATATATATATATATATATATATATATATGTATGTGGAAATATTTGTGTGGAGTTATTTATATGTAATTATTTAATTAGAAAGCTTTTTACTTTCTAATTAAATAAGTATAAAGAGATAACTCCACACAAATACTTCCATGTAAACATACATTAAAATATTATATATATATAATGTAAATAAACTCATCAAAAGAGAGTTGATACCAACTGTCTCTTTGTATTTGTTCTTATAAGTTTATTTACATAATTTTAAATGAGGGAGAGAATTTGATCTATTGATTATATATATGTATAAAATAAATGATAAGAATCAGCATTTAACTATTTAGAGGATCAAGTTAAACAACCCCTATACTATTTGAAATACAGACACTTTTCATATACCTGGAGCCTAATTGAAAATATAGGGATTTGAACTGAGATGTTCAAACACCTTTCAACTATCCATGCTATCTCATATCACTGATTACACATGATCACACACATGTAGAAAAGATCAATAATTACCAATATACATATTTCATGATGAACCAGCAATCATCAGTTGGTCAAGATTATCATCTCTCACACACATAATATCATGCTCAGTTTATATTAAGATAGCAAATATTCATACTTTCATGGACAGGCTTCAATCTAGTCCAACCTTCAATTCTTCAGCCATCCATACCATTGAAAATCTGATGATGGAAAGCCCAAATCCCATGCTGATGCCAATATTGGTGTCATGCCCATGTTGACCTCAAGTCACTCTGACACTTCATGTACAGGACTGTATCCATTTAAATACATAGAATAGTGAATGGGCAAGATGCAGGATATTGGCATCAGCATGGGATTTGGGCTTTCCATCATCAAATTTTCAATGGTATGGATGGCTGAAGAGTTGGAGTTTGGAGTAGATTGAAGCCTATTCATTAAAGTATGAAGATTTGCTATCTTAATAGAAACTGAGCACTAATTATATATATGTGTGTGTGAGATGATAGTCTGGACTAACTGATGAGTGCTGGTTCAGCATGAAATATGTATATTGATGATTATTGATTTTTTTCTACATGTATGTGATCACATGCATCAGTGATATGAGATAGCATAGATAGTTGGGATAATTGAAAGGTGCTTAAAAGTCTAAGTTCAAATCCCTTATATTTACAACACCTATACATAAAATAAAACTCAGTGTATATCTGCAAATAATAAATAACTCAGATTATATTTAAATGAACAGGAAATAACTAAAGCTTCCCCAATGAGTTATATCATATAAATAAACTCTTCAAAACACAGGTAATTCTACTAGTCTATTGGCATTTGTTTGTATATATGTTTAGTTTAGTTGCATAATTTCAATGAGGGAGTAAATTATATATATATATAATAAATGGTAAGAATGACCATTTAGCCAAAGCTTAATAAATAAATAGAATCTGAAATCTGTTATGCAAACCATATCTATACATAAAAGGCAGAAACGTATGTAATATCAATATCACATCTATATCAGATTGAGCCATATATTTCTGTCATTATTTAATCTCAATCAGTATTACGTTCTGAATATAAATGCATAGATGTTTATTTTAATACAAAATATTTTTTTTAAAATTGAAGTATATTAATATTTTTCACTAAAGATATGGCATTTATATAAAAAAATTAAATTAAAACTCAACTTGTTTCTCCTGATGTGTTATATGCATTAGTGAGCAGTTCAATCATTTATAAAATTATTTGTTTATCATTTCATCCATGAACTACTTAATAAAATAATGAACATTCATATATACTTTCTAAAAAGAAATATGTAAAGTATATTAGCAAAAACACATTTAATCTGCAAGGCTACAACCAGTATGTGATGCCACTATAACTTTTATTATGCCTTACATTCATAGAATTTGTTTAAGTAGACAGATGTCCATCTCAGTTCCTCCAAAGAATGTCTATATTTTTCAAAAAGCAACTGTTTAAATTTGGCTTTCATAGTATAAATTTTATGCCTTTTTTCAATTTAATATTTCCTATCTTTTGTAGTCTAAACATAAGTAACTTTTCTTTATTATTTGCAATGTATGGCTATTTTTATTCTACCTTTTTAGATGAGTATTGCAATTCTAATTGCAAAAAATGTTTACAATAACAATAAGCAAATTTATTTTACTACAATAATTGATCACAAAACAAGCAGCTGATTACAATTTGAACTATTCTACCTTTTTTATTACCCTTGACACCATACTAAATTTTTAAAAAACTGGCTTAAGACACAATTTTCACAATAACTTCAGTTTTAAAAATGTTAGTGCAAAAAGCTTTACATTGATAGAAAGTAGATAAACAAAGGAAAACAATAAGGCTAAGATAAGTAGTGATTACCATTAAAAAATAAGGGGAAAAAATTTCAACATCTGGCATAATTATTATTTTATTGTTTGTTCATAATTTCTAATTTATCATTAACTAAGTTTAAATTACATCTTCATTGGCAATTTATTTGTATTTCCTCACAAAATTATCTTTCAAATCATATGTAATACTTCTTACCAGAGATAATCCACATCTTCAGAATCTCCAAAACAATTCACATATGAATTCTTCATTTTTATCTTGTACCCCAAAAGTTACCAAATTTCAAAGGCCTCTATAAAAAAAAGATTCATCTTAATAAAATATACAAAACAAATCATTTCCAGAAGATAGATATGCATTTGTTATTATAGCAATTGGCTTCTTGTCTATCTAAAATTAAAAAATGTAGGCTACTGTTTGTATCATTGATAAAATGAGTTTCATCTCTTCATTTTATACTTTTTTGTGTACATTAGGAATGTTTATATTCTTTATGTAAACCAGTGACACTATCTTGTTATATTTATTGTCCCACAGAGATATAATTTATTTGCATATAGCTCATTTGCTAGCTATAGACTTGAAAATAAGGTGATGCAAGATGTGACAAAACTTCTGACTCAACAGCATGAATACCAAGGCATAGACAAGAATCAGAATTTAATTATTTGCCTATATACAATTCCATGCAATATATACATAACTATTTTGGTCATCTCCACACACACACACATACCATTTGCAATCTCTCTTTATTGGTTTTAAGTGTTAATATTTTCACATGGCACTATGCCCAGTAAATTTTGTGATTGCTTTGTCAACTGCAAAATTTCTGTATATTTGATAATCAGTCCTAAAATTTATATTGTACTGCTCTATAATACCTATAATATATATATATTATTTAATTTTGAATACTGTGTTAAATATATTTGTTTGAATTATTATATATATATATATTATTTGTTATATAAACACAGACCTGCAATTGCAAACACAAAGACAGTAAAATATAAACATAGTAAAATAAATTATTAAACCTTTTGAGAATCATTATGTCTATAAAATAAGGTTGTCTAAACTTAGACCAGACCCCCAAAACTACAAACTACTTTTGTTTTATTTCAATACAAATTTATATACATATATTAAAGAGCATAAATGATTTAATATTATATAATTTATATAATACACAGACACCAATACAAATGTAAACATACCATTTATCCAATAATTTCCATTTATCAAATAATTTACTATTGAAATAAATTAAAAATCAAAATTTTTAATACAACCCAATATTCTGATTACATTTCAAAAGGCTTGAAATCTGAATTATTGGCACATTTTAAATCCATTTTCATAAGCTCTTTGGTCATTTAAATTTTTTTGCCTATATCTTCTCCATGAAAAGTAGTAAACTGAACAGAAAATAAAAAAAATAAATGAACTATTAACAAAAAAATTCATCAAAAATTCAAATTTTATCAGATTCTGACAAGTATATGCCATTTAAAAGAACCTTAAAAAAACAATGAATGCTGGGATTTCTGTTGATGTCCTGCTTGTAGTTTATACACAATTTTAAAAAGAACACAAAACTTCAACAAAGTGCTGCTGGGGTGCTGTCTTGCCGCTGTAAATTGTCATCATGCTAAACAAATGTAATTTTATTTTTCCATTTTTTGCAATTATATGATTATATTTTTTTAAAAATTTTTGTACATATATTTTAATGTTTATTGTAAATAATTCTTATAATTAAAAAACAAATACGAAATAAGGATTATATAAAATAAATACTTTTCTTAGGATACCACTTGTAGCATTTATGCTACAATATCATGTTGTAGCCATTATGGATTAAATAGAATTCTTTAAAAAACTACAAAGCAGAATACATTTTCCCCTAGTTTTCTCAACTATTGAATGATAAAAGTTTGATTTGTTTTTCATCTTTATTTATATTTTGTGAATAGCTAAATATTTATATATTGTATGATATTTAGATGGTAAAGGATTGGCAATGAATGACTAATTAATAAATCCCCCATGTTTGCTTGAAATAAAAAAAAATAAAGCTACTTAGACCAAATTTGAAACCTATTCATGAACATGGTTTGTGAAGGCCCTAGCAACTACTACACCATATAGACATTATATATAATAGTATAATATGTATAGTATTATAATTTTTAATCTCAAATATAGTCTTATGGGTTTATATCAACACATTTCACATCTCTATTTCACAATATTGTGACCATTCAACCGTATTGTACTCTTTCACTTTGTATGTTTTTTTATGCCCAATCTTCATACTTCAGGTGAGATACAGATATTAAACATCTTAACATTTCACGTTAATTTCTACAAAGTATTAAAGCTGAGTAAATAATGGTCTTTAATTTGCATGAGAGTCATGTAATGAAATGAAACATGCTCACAATAAAGATTGTTATTTCCCTGAAAAAGCTAAGGTTATTCATGAAATGTATATGAGTGAAAGATAGTGTCTGAATTTATGTATTGGTGGATTTGAAATTTGAAAAGCACTTGTAACAACCGAAAAATAGAGTATATTTGTATATATAATATATGTATAAATAGAAAATTTAAAAAAATATATAAAATATCTCCATTTTTACTCTTCCTATTTTATTTCAAAAATATCACAAATTTTTCTTTTGAAATATATTAGTGAAAAATTATTAGTTAAGTCCTTTCATTAGAATTTGATTTAATATTTAATATAGTAGAAAATAATATTTTTTTACTGAAGACAGAATTCTCTATTAATCAAAGTGTAGAGTATTTAAAGAGTAATTATGAAATAACATTTTCTTTTTTTCTTTACACTATTAACTATACTGTCAACACCATGTGTGGAGTTAGTGGAAATGAGTATTGTGAATCAAATTGTGCCTAAGGAAACAACAAATTTAATATGTGTTATTTGTATCCAAAATATAAAAAAAAAAGCATAAAATGTGATAATCCGTTAGCAAGTGTTAAAAGAAAAAAGTTAAAATGAGAGGAAGAAAAATAAAATATAAAAAAGAAAATTAAAGAGAAAGTGAATATATCGGTATATGAATTTATGACATTGTTTTATTGAAGACAGTAACAATATAACAACCGAGGAACAATGCGTCAGTCCCCCCCCCCCCAAATATTACTTTCCAAATATGTAAATATGAATATTTGTAGAAGACGTTTTGGAAAAAAAATAATTATGAGATTTATATATATATATATAAATCTGACTTAATATAAAAGAATTTAAAAATTTTCATTTAAAAATGCTTCATAAAATTCTAAAAATATAATTGCAAGATTTTATATATATATATAAAATGAACTATATTATTTACAAATTATGTACAAGTATTAAGATAGGTACAGGGAAAAAAATTTTTTATATGACAAAAAGTATTCAGCTTATAAATTAGAGTTATTATGATTAGTTCTGTAATGAAGCAGTTTTAAATTATAATGTATATTATTTTAAATAATAAACAACTAAGAAAAATATTGTTCTGATAAATTTTGCTCATAGTATTTCTGGGTATAGATTTTAGGACATATAAATATTATTCCATTCTTTTTTTAAACAACGTTACTTTTTTTTTTTAAAGATTACTTTTTTTATTCTAATGTTTTACATTTTACTCAGTGGTTATAAATGTTTACAATGTAAGATCTGATATCTATATTATTAGTTTCTATATATATATCTTCAGCCAATCCGAGATGAGATTCCAAAACAGGTTAACTGGCATCTGGTAAATCAAATAATTTTTATGTGGCCTTAAATATTTCCATTGGCACTATTGATTTGTCCCTCTTTTTGATTTCCTTAATAAAATTTATTAGTAGTTGTTTGGTGTTGTTTTGTGATGGTCCAAGAATTAGTTTACATATAATTTTCAAAATGGAGAAGGCCAGGAATGTTGAGATTCTTATAAGTGGGTATTTTACTTTTTTAATGCAGTTCTTGTTACATTTTTTTGTTGTCAAAAATTATAGAAAGACCAATCAAGATATTCTTTAAATTGCTAGTAGAGTTCATGTTATAAAATCACATCAAAATGGAATGCAAGACTTTCTAAAAGTACTTTTATGGAAAGGCAACCCATCTCTATATTATAAAACTGTATTGAATTAATGAAAAGATGTACAAGTGAGGATTGTTTTCATTGAAAAGAAATGGCAAAGGATAAAGTAAAACAATGATGGGCTTCCATTAGAAATGGTATTGAAGTATTTTTGAAACTAACCGTTTACTGTGGACATTAAAAGGCAGTATCATGACATATCAAATAAATAAAACAATGAACTTCATATTCTATATGTGTACATCATTGACTTTCACTGATTGGTTTATAGGCAAAACTAATTTCCAGTGTGCATTTTTTATGTTTTATTTTTTATTTTTATTTTTATCTTAAAGTTGGAATGACCAAACTTATTTGTAAGTAGGTATCACTGATGTTGTTTTGTTTTTTTACATTAAAAATAAAATATTCTATTGTTTGTATGGGTAATACCATTATTATAAAATGCTTATATTAAGAAAGTTCTATTGTTCAAACACTTTTAGGATTACTTGTCATGAAGTCCCACAAATACACACAAAAATTATAATTTCCACCAAACACTCAGCAGTGAAATGTAGTAATGTATAGTTTTGTGCCATAATATACTTTCAGATTATGAAACAGATAATTATGGATTACAGTCCACTTGTGTTATTTTCAATGCTTGAGCTTTTGACAGATTCTTAATCAATCAAGTCATTAGCAGAGTGGGGAGAATATACAAATTGGGATCAGGAGATGTCAGGATTGATTCTGGCACAAGTTCATGCTCAAACTTCTTAAAAACTCTCAAGCAATAAAGCCATATGCCCTTTGTTAATTAATGGAAAATTGAATACTCAAATATCAGATTAAAATGTATTTATCTGTATGCTATGTGAATAAGTACAATATTTGCTGATTTTCAACTGTATATGTTCCTAAATATAATAATTTGTTGCATTTTTTTGCAAAAAAATTTTATTCACAAATTTGTAAATAACTCCACTGTTTTAACATATTCACATCAACCATCACAAGAAAGCAAAAACATATTCTTAATAAATATAACCCCACTTCAATTTTTTTAATGAAAAAGTTAAAATTTTCAACATATCCATATGCTTCATAAATAATTGTAAAATAACAGTAAGAATGCTTCTATATCAAAATTGCATCTTTACAATAAATGAAAATACATGATTTTTAATATTTTGCAACAGTTATATCAGACTTTTCAAAGTTTTAAAAATGCACAGAGTGTAGTTAAATCATTAAAAAAATGTTAGTTGGTCCATTACTGATTTTCATTTGTATACAACATATAAAAGCAAATAATCCATGCAAATTTTCTATCTTTAAAATATCAAAGGATAAACTGTAACTGTTGTGCATCTAATTTCTATGTACATTTATGAAATCATCATGAAATATGAAAAGCATGTGCTCAAATAGCATATTATCTGTGGAATCCTTTTAATTTTTATTAATACAGTGAATGATTAATGCATTCTGATTTGTTACTGAATAAGAAATGTAGAAGCACATATATATATATATATATATATATATATGATTTTAGACTAAAAGATTATTTTCAAAACAAATGAGAACAGTTTTAATACATAGGTGACGTTATGACAAGCATCATAATATAGCAAAATCATGCACTTAATGATTACATTTCATATTTTATAAAAAAAGTTGGATGGTTAAAAAAATCATGTAAGTTAACCAATTATTGATTCCTATGTATGAAAAAAAGAAAAATGTACTATGTTAAATTTTTATCTCAAATATATCAACTGAAAAGCAATATTTGGTAATAAAGAATTTATAATTCTGTTTCAAATTGTTTTTAAACATTGATATCCAGTGAAATTACTGAAAAATATAACATATAACCAAAACAATTGTAGGAAAGATGTTTTTAAGAGATTCCACAACTGCTTTCTCAAACAGTCACCAATAGTTCACATGTAATGGAGATTGGAGAATGCTGACACCTTCAGATTTTTTAAAAACCAAAATATCAATGTATATATTTGGTTTCCAGTTTTTATTGCCAAATCAATATTGTGACAAAATTGTGTTACAGGTTCTGCAGGAGAATAAAGGAAAACCAAAGACCTGCAAACACTGTCCCATATGATATACACATCAATAGTATAAAGAAGTTAATGAAAATAAACTAAAACATATTCTGTAGTCAAGAATAATGCAAAAAAGCTGGTAATCATTCAAATAATATATTCCTCCATTTATTGGTAGACTATTTGAAGAAAAATATATATTTTAGGTGCATATTTTTTTAAATTCTGTTTTGTGGATGAAGTTGTCTTCAGAAATACTTTACATTTGTGGAACATTTGATTAAATAGAAGAGGTACTTCAAAAACTCTCTACTAATGTGTAATTTGAAAAATGAGGGAGTTGACTACCTATGACTTGCATTATAGTAACAAACCATATATAAGCAAAAAAATAGCATCATTAACTTCTTCAAGGACAGATTTAATAAAGTTAATATATACAACAAAAGGGGTCTTGTTAACCCTTTAGCTGATGAATTCAACTTGTATAAATTGTACAATGTCTGTCTAATTGTGGTATTGGTCCATTAAATAAAAATCTGAAAACTATTATTTGTAAATTTGATATCTAGTCTGTTTCTATTCATAAAATATCAATCTAAAATACACAGAATTGTTTCAATTTTGCTTTTAAAAATTGATGATTGTGGTACAAATGTGTTGTTATTCATAGGATTCAGTATCTGGTACTAGTCTGTTTTTATTCACAAAATATTAATTTAGAATACACAGAATTGTTTAAATTCAGCTTCTAAAAATTGATGATTGTGGTACAAAAGTGTAGTTATTCATAGGATTTAGTATATGGTACTCAGTTCCCTTGGACTGTTTGACATGCTAGTGCAATAAAGAACATTTAGTTTGGTGTGTTGGAGCAGCTATAATTATTTTTCAGGACTCTGATATTCCAGTACTAGAGGTCTAGCTGTCCAAACCAAATAATAGGGTGACCTGACACTATGAGCCCATTTTAAAGAAAGCATAGCAAGGCATAATACACAATAGTGTATAGTAAAAACATATTCATAATGCTTATACACAATACTAATATATTTAAGATAATTTAAAATGTGGTAAAATCTATAGCTTCATTCAGCAGAAACTACATTGACCTAGTTCTCAAAATAGCATATTTTAATCATGCTAAGATGGATTCATTAATAGCAATCGAATTTTAATATATGGAATCTGTATATATTCCTTTATAATTAACTAGTGAGAAGAAAGCATATTTTAGGCCTTTATTACTAATTACAAATATGCTGATGATATCATCTCTGACTATTATTTAACTAATACTTAAGAATAAGCACAAATCTCTCTAAGAAGGTAATACATGTCAGTTTAAATAAAACATATATGTATATAACAATGAATGCATACAGATCTGTTGTTACATGTGAGAATAGATTTCAAAGCAGCAATTTATGTTGGCTAAAAAAGCAATGAAACAATTTACTGGAGAGCTTCTAATCTCTCTGCAAATAGTTTCTCTCTGCAAATAGTTATATTATTAATTCTTCCTGCTTTGAAATGATAAAATAACATATTACATAAATTTAAAATAAAATAAAATAATTAATAAAAAATAGGCATGGTCACAGATTATAGAAAGGATTAAATTATTAAATGATTTAGTTATTACAATTTTAAAAACTTATTTTTAAAGTTACATTAATAGGAAAACTTTTACAGTTACATTTAAAGATTTATTTTAAACAAAGATTTAATTACTTAAAAATTATTACTTTATAAATGTTCATATACTTAAATGATTAAAATATTTTAAGTTTGATAGATTTATAGAACTCTACAGTGACTAATATTACTGATTTCTTCTCAAGGCTGAGCTGCTTGGCATTGTAATGGGCACTGCCACATCTCTGGATAAATGATCTTCCTCAATGTCTTCATGGCAGCTGGTGATATTGAACACCTCCATGCTGGTTGTTATGATGATTCCTGAGTAACCTGCAGGATGGGTGGAAGTCACCATTTTTCTGTAGGAAGATGGCAAAGTTGGGGCTCTCCTAACCACATGTCAAATTTTCAATGGGAATAGTTCATGGTGGCAACTGCTTAGATTATTTTATGAGAGAAATTTTGAATGCTGAAAATTGGGGGTTCATATACAAGATTTCTGATTTCCCTCTCATATTTGCCTATAAGCCATGTTTTATAGTGTAAAACACATTGGTTTGTTTACAACTTTTAATTTTAATCTTTAAGTTTCACATTCTTTTGTTATTTTTTTAAATCTAATATTTACATCCTAGTAAAATGAAAAGCAACTCCCTAGCAAACTAAAAAATAGTGCTGCAATGAGTGCACATTCCTGACCAAGGTGTATTTTAATTTTTTCTTATTTTAAGATTTTATATTTGATCTCCATGCAAATCTAAAACAGGTGTGCATGTGTGGTGATATCTTTTTAATAAGAACGGCTTAATATTTTTAAAAAATAAATAATTTCTGCGTAAATATTTTGTTATATATGTATGTTGGTCTCCCATGGAATTGAACACATATATGCAATGTTTGAACAAATGAAGGATAAATTTATACATATACGTTATATTAAATTAAAGATTTACAATTATAAGCATGCTGTAATACTATTAAATCAGTTTCATGTCACAGCTTCATTATATATATATTGTAAGAGATTGCTTAAAACAGGTCTACACACCTGACCCAATGTCTTCTTCAATATTTGAATTCATACCAAGAAAATTAAAATCTTATCTGCTGGCTTATATAAAGGTGGTATATCTACATAGAGATGTGAAGATAAACCAATGTGTTTGAAGTAAAATATCCTGCATACTTAAATACAAATGTGATATATCCATTTGTAAACATATAAGATAGACTAATGTGTTGAAATATTATTTTTTTATTATTTTTATCTATTGGGAGTAAGCAAATAAATTATTTGCTTACATGGTGCATATATATATATATATATATGTAAATAAACATATGCATACAAACTAATGTGTTGTTTATTGGTAGAAATTAATTGTTTTTCTATTTTTTTTATTCATCTAATTTTATAAAAAAATAAAATACTTTTTGACTGATAAAACGGACATAATTAAAGATTAAAATTTATGTGAAGTTTAAAGTCTTGTTAGATGATCAAATTAGAATAATACAAATAAAATAAATATAATAACATTTTGTAAATTGATTTTTTTGTATCAAGTTTATAGTATGTTTTTAGCAATCATGTGATGAAAGAGCAGTTCTTTTTACAATTGAAAAGAAAAGCAGACGATGTTGAGGAGAAGAGACCAGGATTTTGAACAGATAGCAACGGGAAAAAAAAAGTTAAGTTTTTATTTTCTTAAAAAAAAAAAAGAACTTTTTGGAATTTTTAAAAGAAAAATGTTTATAATGTCCAGGAGTTAAACTGTAATTAAAAATTAATAGTTTCTGAACTTGTAAATTAAGATCTTCTATAAGTAAATATCTTTATAATAATATAAATGAAAAGGAAATCTAAAACTACTAAGGATTTACTATTGTCTTTAAAATCATTTTTAGACATAATTAAGATAAATCATAAACAATGTTTGATAAGATAAAAAACATTTCAATGTGTTTGGAGTAAAAAAACTAATGCTGTTGGGATTTTTCTAGTCAATCTCCAGGTCATTATTTGATTATGAAATCAAAAAATTGGTCCTCAGAATGTCTATTTTGGAAAATTCTGGTCCACAAACATTTTACCATGGATTCATATGATCCAGAATGTATAAATAAAAATAACAGAGCTGATAAACTGGAATTCTTAGCCATGGACATGGGAATCTTCTTTGAATGAACGCTTGCTGTAATTTAGATAAACTATATATTGGATTCACGTGATGAGTGATCATTATTTATTTATTTTTTTTGCTTTTGTAATTTTCTCATTGAAAGTATGTATTGTTTTTTTTTTTTATTGAGTGCTTAAAATGTTTTTTTTTTGTTTTTTTTTCTAATTCGATCAACTACAACTTAAAGTGAACAAATGGATGGAAAAATATTTTGTTGATATAAATTCAAAAGGGAATTCTCTTTAATTAATAGATAGATAGATATATACTTTTTTTTAATAAAGTAAATTTTTAGATTCCTCTAGAAGTCAACAATAACTCATCCAGGTGATCTCATCTCAAGTAAAATTTATACATATAATATTGAGAGTAAGACTTTGAGACAATATACTAATCAATGTTATTCTCTTTTCTTGTAGTTTTATTTATTCTGAATATACGACTAATCCTTCCAAATAAATGGTCTTTAGCTATCATTAATTTCTACCATAACCTTAACCTACATATAGATAAATGGGAGTGGACAGTCATAATAATAATATATGTAATTCAACTTATAAATATTGAAACAGTTATTTTAATGGGGTAATTTTATAAGTAATGAACTTTTATTATGATTTTCTCTATCTTGTGTTATGTATATATTTAATGAATCAGAGAATAATGTTGTATCTAATATGAGTCGACTATTGTGTTTTTATTTTTTGCATGGAGTCACCAAGATGATAAAGAAACCATTAGATTTTTTTTTTTTTTATAACTAAATATTAATCTGTCTTATTATTTCTTGCTTGTAAATAGTTATATTTTTTATATATGTTGTTAATAAATTAGTTGTTTAAATCAATCTGATCTCTGTTTGGTCATCACCACCATCACTATGCATTTATACCAACAGATGTTCATCATCATCATCACATGATGCTTTTACATTACTATAGGTTTGATGATCATCATCATCACATGATGCTTTTACATTACTATAGGTTTGATGATCATCATCATCACATTATGTTTTTACATTATTATGTTTGATGATCATCATCATCACATGATGCTTTTACATTACTATAGATTTGATGATGATCATCATCATTAAATATTGCTTTAACAAATAATTGATCATCATCAGTATTTTCCTATAACTATGCTTATACATAAGCATAGTTATACATAAGCCTAATTCATTTAAAATTGAGTAGGTCTATCCCTGAAGAGAATTGATTGTAAGAACTCCCTGAGTTCAAATTCCGTGGTGTAATTGGGCTTAAAAAGGGAGATGTATGAATATGCGCTGCTCTAGGTTACAGTGAACCACTTTTAAGCAGATTCTAGGGTAGTATATTGAAATAGATGCAACTTGGAACAGGACAATTAATCATGACCTTTGTAGCATCCTATTTGAAGGCTCAGATCTGATAGTAGTGAGATGCACTCCCTTTATTACATGCCATTGCTAATTCTGTAACATCTGACACATCAAAATTATTGTAAAATCACAAATTTAGGATATGACTTGTTGTGGATGGATTGACACATTTCATCCAAGTTATCCAACTACTTAGTCATATTTGTGTCATCATAGGGTGTAACTTGTGGTTCGAGTATATCTGGCACCATTAATTTTGGGGTAGTGGGTTCCATTATATTTGGCACACAATGTGTTAGGCATGGAGATGTTGCAGTTGATAAAGGTAATCCAAGTGTATTTTGAATTGGGACATCTGTGTATGGTCATCCATTGTACCTGATGCTGCAACAAGGTATGGCAGGTAAGGTTGATAGAGTCATCCTGTTATATCTGGCACCCAAAATGTTTAGGCCTTAACAGAGTTTAGATGCAAGGGAGGTTCAGCCATTAGACTGAAATTTAAAAAATATATATATATTTTTTAATGTTTTTTATTTTACCCTTAATCTTTAAATCTTAAATCCATATTGGACATACTCTGTTATATAAGACCAGTATATATATTCAATAGGAATGATGATGAACAGATATATCAATTATTATTTTTTTTTGGAAATTTAAAATTCTTGTCAAAAAAAAATAACATTAAGAGTAAATGATGAATGTAGCATGTGATAAAATGAACAAATAGAGATTAACATGTGATGAAATGAACAAATGGGATCAACTTGTAAGTAAAATTAAAGTTAGATGAATTAGGCAAGCTTAAACACCAGTTTAAAAAAATAGACATTCAATAGTTAGGTGTTGACATGGAGTGGTTAGGAGTCTTGCAGCATTGTATTTAAATATTAATAAGTATAAAGTTATTTTGAATAGTTATTTGGATACATGTTATTGAGAAGTTGATTATTATTGAAAAGTAAGAGTATAAATATGATGGAAGATATATTCGATACTGGTATTGTGGAAGGAGAGAGTGATATTGATAATAGTGATGGGGAGAAGTCTTTATTGATCCAAACTCCCAGGGGGTCTATGATGGATGAGAATGAATCGCAGAGACTGGAAGAAAGCCAAGGAGCTTTACAAACCCAAGAAGTCCTCACTGATCCAATTGCTAAAGCACTTGAGAGTAAAGCAGTATATGATATTGAAAATATGACCATCATGCAAATGCTTTGAGAAATGAAAGCAGAAATGAACAGCATGATGGCAAAGATAGATGGTATGAAAACAGAAGGGAAAACTGATATCAATGGTATGAAAACAGATATCAATAGTATGGAGGTGAGAATAAATACTAGTTTAGAATCAAACATGAATAGTATGGATTCAAAGATAATTGCTGGTATGTGCAATAAAGTAAATACTATGAGGGAAGATATGAATATGAAATTAGAAAGTATGGCAACTAGAGATATTGTGAACAAGCTGGAAACAGAACTGAAAAAAGACGTATGTCTTTTGAGAGAAGAATTGAAAAGTGGTGTGAATAAGGTAGAAGCAAGGACAAAAGCAGAAATGGAGGAAGTTGAGGAAAAGCTGATTAAGAATATGTAACAATTATCTTTAGGATTCGGAAATGTACAAAAGGACAGCATTAAACTAAAACAAGAGATGGTTAAAATGAAAGAAGAGATGGACGAAAGGATTATACAGTGTGGTGACTGGTATACGGTTTTCACAGATAGTATTGTGGTTCAGCTGAGTACCAAACTTAAAGAAGTTTATAAGACCCATGAAACTTTCAGGGAAAACATAAAAAAGAGTCAAGAGAAGCAAGAAAGTGAAATCAAAGAGGAAATTCAAGCCATTTATGCCAAATTGGCTCATCTTTCAACTGTACGAGATAAAGAAGGTGAAATACCCAATGGGGTAGAGGATATATTGAATCGACAGTTGGACCAATTTGCAAACAAATTAATGTCTTTGGAAACTGTAACTGCTATACACCAAAATAGACTGGAGGAACTCACTGAAAGTATGGCTGAAATATGGGGTCAGGCTGATAGAATGGATGAGTCCATGAATCGAAGACATTCAATAGGGGGATCTTAAGGAGACCCAAGATTACTAACATGTATAACACAACAAACTGAAGCTAGCACAAAGACTAAGAAACATGAAGAAGAGAAGGAGGTTAATCTGAATCATTTAGAAGTAGCTGTTAAGGATCCACAAAGAGTGAGCAACCATTATGTGGAATCCACTCTCCCATCTTATGTCTTAACTGGAGAGGATGATGGCCTCCACAATGTTCATTTAGAGAACACTCTTCCAAAAACATATCAAACTCATTCTGATCAATATATGATGAATCCACAAAAGGATGCTTCAGGAATTATGAAGATTCATACACCTTCCACACGGATGAATGCAATTAATCAGTTCGTTAAGTTGAAGGTGTTCAAAGGAGCCCCAAATGAAGCACCAATAGAATATTTACGAAGTTTAAACTTGTATTTTTCTGTAAATAGAAATTTGTCTGAGGGTGAGAAAATAATAATTGCCTACAGCCACTGCAAGGAGATGCCTTGATGTGGTGGTAATCTCTATTTCAGACCCCATCTACCTTTGATGATTATAAAACTTTACTGACTAGGATCTTCTGGAATAAGGACATACAGGAAGCTATACTGTATCAAATGTTTCAGAAGAAGTATAAATCAGTACCTGGAGAAACATTAACTAAATTTTTCAGATGGCAGGTTACAAAATTACGTACCTTAAATACTTATCATTTCAACAAAAGTGAGATCATAAGAATTGTGAAAAAGAATCTTCCATTGAGGATAGAGCAGTCACTATTGTGCACAAATGTGATAAATATAGAGCAGGTAGCAGAGTTATTAACTAGTATCAACATGAATAATCTCAGCTTGTCTACTAGAGTTCCTGAAAAAAGGAAAGAAGATACAGTGATAAATGCGATATTTTACCAAAAACGGAAAAATAACAATGATCCTAATCATTGGAAGGGTAAAGCCATGCTAAATAATTTTCAAAGTACATGGTCACCAAAAACGGACTGGCCTAATTATGGCAAAGCACAAATAAGCCCTTCTAATAGTCCAGGAAGATCTCCAAATCTGGGGTGTAGTAACTATACACTCAAAAAACAAAAGCAACCAAACTAGCAGGGTACTTGAAGTTATGTTCCTCACCTCAAGACACCAAAAATACCCCAAGGAACATGCAACTGACTCCTTATAGAGAGATCACTAACATTATGAGTTCATGGGATGATAAAGTACCTAACCTTGCTTTACAAAGCTGCCCCATGATAGAGGTTTTGTTTGAGGGTCTGCTGGTTAAGGCACTAATAGATTCTGGTAGCTAGATTTCAGTGGTGTCAGATAATTTTTTTCAAAAAATTCTGATCAAAAACCCCAATATCAAAATTCTGCCACTGAAATCTATTCAAGTTACCATGGCCAACAGCAAAAAGGCCAAGTTAGCTCAGAAACAAATCTGGGTTAAGATTGAAGTAGGCCAAACAACCCTATATCATGTGTTTTAATACTCAATGGTTTAACACATGATGTTATTCTTGGGGCAGACTTCCTTTACATGAACACCTGTGTTATTGATTTCTCCAGTAGAACAATTAGAGTAAATGATGAGGTCTTGGAGATGGCATTGCTTCCAAGATATGATCTAATTGAGGTTGATTGTATTACACCTAGTATCCCAGAAGAGCTCATAAATGATAAACTTGCAGAGTCCAACTTGCTTGAAAGTGAGGATGTACTTAAATTGTGATCTGTTATAATGAAATTTAGCCTGGTATCAGGAGTGATAGAGGGATTCCAGCAAAGAATTAAATTAGTGCATGACCAACCATTTCAATCCAGATCATATCCTATTACATACCAATATTGAGAAGAAATATCCAAGCAGATAAATAAAATGCTGGATTGGGGTATCATTTCCAAATGCTCTTCACCATTCTGTAATCCAGTTGTGACGGTGAAGAAGAGAGATGGGTCGATGAGGTTTTGTTTAGATGTGAGGCAATTGAACAAAATTACTGTCCCTGACAGGAACATTCCACTGCCCATTCCCGAATTGTTTGTGAGATTTGGAAATAAGAAGGTATTTTCCACCTTTGATTTGACCTCCAGTTATTGGCAGATTGAACTTCATCCTGAAGATCACCAATATACTGCCTTCCGATATGAGGGTATTACATACCAGTTTAATAGGATGCCATTTGGATTGATCAATAGTGGTGCTGGTCTGATTAGATGCATGGATAAGAACCTATCTTCTGAGATTAAACAGATCCTAACAATGTATGTGGATGATGTAATTATTGCATCAACCACAATCAAGGAACACCTTTGACATCTCGCTATGTTTTTTGAAGAGTGCTACAAAAAGGGAATCAAAATAAACTTCAGAAAGAGTAACTTAGTTTTTAACCAGGTAGTCTTTCTAGGTCATATCATTGGTTGCAATGGGATAAGGCCTCATCCAGAGAAAATCAGTGCCATTTAAAATTTCCCCAAACCAATTAATAAGAAGCAAATTAGATCATTTTTAGGCTTATGTAATTTTTACAACCATTTCTACCAGACGATCGCCGACCACATGGAACCATTGCTAAAACTTATTAGAAAAGATGAACGATGGAAATGGACTGAAAAACAGGACCGAACATTTGAGAATATTAAAACAGGGTTCTTAGAGCAAACCATGTTAGCCTTTCCTGATTTTAATAAACCATTCATTGTCCAAACAGATAGTAGTGGTTTCAGATTGGGGGGTAATGTTATCCCAAATCCAAGAGTATGGTCAACCTGGGGTCCTCTATTTTATTAGCCAGCTCCTGAAAGGTCCAGATATTAATTATATGGTTACTTAGAAAGAAGCACTAGCAATAGTGTGGGTCTTCCAAAAATTTTGACAGATGCTACTTGGAACAGAGGTAATAATGATCACTGATCACAAAAGCCTTGAATTCCTCAACTACAGCTATTTGACTAATAGTCGTCTAGTCAGATGGAGTTTGCTGTTACAGGAATTCAATTACACTGTACAATATTGCAAAGGATCCGAAAATGTCATAGCTGACATGGTAAGTCGAAACCCATGTAGGTGAGAACAAAATCATTTATTGGTAGACAATGCCTACATTACAAATGTCAATAGTATGGCTGATGTAATGTAGAGAACGAGTTGGAAAACTTACCCGAGTTACAAATCAATGACCCAAAATTAAACCCAATCATGAGAGTTTTGTCAGGGGAGGAAGTTTTGAATGTGACTAATGATATTGATCGATTTAAAATTGAACAACAGGTCTTGCAATATAGAATTGATTGTGATGCAGATGTGTGGAGGGTAGACATACCAACACCTCTAGGAGACCCACTCATAAAGAACATACACTGTCTGTATGGGCATTACGGTGCCCACAAGACAGATCACACACTTAAAAATTGGTTTTACTGGCCGAAAATGTACAAGGATGTCTTGAAGTCACTCAAAGACTGTTTAACTTGTTTGAGAACCAAGCCAGTAAACCAAATCAACTTGATAAGTTCAATAATACCAGAAAGACCAGGTGAGATCTTAGTGATTGACTATTATGGGCCATTGCCCCCATTTCACAGGCAAAAATATTTATTAGTCACCTATGATCTCTTTTCCAAATATGTTGCTGCTTACCCAATACCCCAAGCCAATACTAAATATACGATCAAAGTATTGGACACCCTCCAATTCCCGATGATAAGAAAGCCTGGGATCATTTTAACAGGTCATGGTACTCCTTTCCTAACCAAGGAATGGAAGAAATGGGTAGGAAAATCAGGGATCAAGCATGTGTTGACCTCCATTAAAAATCCTCAGTCGAACACATGTGAACGTGTCATGCGGGAACTTGGACATTTTTTAGGACCTATTTAAAGGGAGAACACAAGGGATGGGTTAAGTAGACCAAATAGGTAGTCAAGTACATTAATTGGAGTGTGAATGAGTCAACCAGATTCACACCAATCCGACTACATTTCCACAAATTACACCTGTGCTATTTAAAAGTTATAAACCATTGGCCATAAAAATAACCATAGACAAAGATAAGGACATATTGCAAGCTCACGAGCGACTTGCTAGGAAAGCCAATCATAGAAATTAAAAAATAAGAAAGTCCAAATATAAATTCAAAATTGGAGACAGAGTGCTAATAAAAACTCCGCATCCCAATAAACCACAGGAAGGTAAATACCATAAGTTTAGCAACACATATGAGGGACCATATACCATAGTCAAGCAGTCAGGTCCCAATGCATTTTGGATAAATCAAGGAGGAGAGATTCATGGCACGTATAATGCTCGAATCTTGAAGCCTTTTTTCGGATGTTAATAATTATGTAGGATAATATCAGTAAAGAATTCTTTGTATCATAACTGAGAGAATAAACTAAAAAAAGGGTAAACTTTGTGATAATAGACATACAATGTATAATAAAAATAAAAATATGTATATGTGCATAAATGCATATACATAGTACAGGATTAGGGATATTAAGTTTGATGAGAGTATTGTCCAAGTAATGCATAAATGCAAGTATAGGAACATCTAGAGACTAACTTAAGCAAACATGTTTTTATATTTGACTGGATCTTCAAAGTCCAATAAGTCTCAAAGGAGCATGGGGAAGAGTAGCAAATAAATGATTTCATGTGCCTTCTGTAACAGAGACACATTCTTGGTTATGCCTCAAGTATGAACCATCAAAGCTCTAATCCAGAACACTATTTGAACTTCACAAAACCAGCTGGTACAAAAAAAATGTAGGAAAAGAAATGTTAGAAAGTAAGGTAATTAATGTAACAACCCTTCACCAAACCCAAAGTAAAAATGCATACTTATCATACTTGTTAGAGCTAAAATTTGAAATCTAGTGCAAAATATTACATGTTTAAGAAAGGGGTGTTGTAAGAGATTGCTTACAACAGGTCTACACACCTGAACCAATGTCTTCTTCAATATTTGAATTCAGACCAAGAAAATTAAAATCTTTTCTGCTGGCTTATATAAAGGTAGTACATCTACATAGAGATGTGAAGATAAACCAATGTGTTTGAAGTAAAATATCCTGCATACTTAAATACAAATGTGATATATCCATTTGTAAACATATAAGATAGACTAATGTGTTGAAATATTAATTTTTTTATTTTTATTTTATCTATTGGGAGGAACCAAATAAATTGTTTGCTTACATGGTGAATGCATATATATATATATATGTGTGTGTGTGTGTAAATAAACATATGCATACAAACTAATGTGTTCGTTTATTGGTAGAAATTAATTGTTTTTCTATTTTTTTTTATTCATCTAATTTTATAAAAAAATAAAATACTAATTGACTGATAAAATGGACATAATTAAAGATTAAAATTTATGTGAAGTTTAAAGTATTGTTAGATGATCGAATTAGAATAATACAAATGAAATAATTTTAAATTGATTTTTTTTGTATCAAGTTTATAGTAGGTTTTTAGCAATCACATGATGAAAGAGCGGTTCTTTTTACAATTGAAAAGAAAAGCAGATGATGTTGAGGGGAAGAGACTGGAATTTTGAACAGATAGCAACAGAAAAAAAAAAAAGTTAAGTTTTTATTTTCTTAAAAAAAAAAAGAAGAACTTTTTGGCATTTTTAAAAGAAAAATGTTTATAATGTCCAGGAGTTAAACTGTAATTAAAAATTAATAGTTTCTGAACTTGTAAATTAAGATCTTCTATAAGTAAATTTCTTTATAATAATATAAATGAAAAGGAAATCTAAAACTACTAAGGTTTAACTATTGTCTTTAAAATCATTTTTAGAGATAATTAAGATAAATTATAAACAATGGTTGATAAGATAAGAAACATTTCAATGTGTTTGGAGTAGAAAACTAATGCTGTTGGGATTTTTCTAGTCAATCTCCAGGTCGTTACTTGATTATGAAATCATAAAATCAGTCCTCATAATGTCTATTTTGAAAAATGCTGGTACACAAACATTTTTCCATGGATTCATATGATCAGGAATGTATAAATAAAAATAACAGAGCTGATAAACTGGAATTTTTAGCCATGGACATGGGAATCTTCTTTGAATGAATGCTTGCTGTAATTTAGATAAACTATATATTGGATTCACTTGATGAGTGATCATTATGTATTTATTTTTTGCTTTTGTAATTTTCTCATTGAAAGTATGTATTGTTTTTTTTTTTATTGAGTGTTTAAAATGTTTTTTTTTTTTTTTCTAATTCGATCAACTACAACTTAAAGTGAACAAATGGATGGAAAAATCTTTTGTTGATATAAATTCAAAAGGGAATTCTCTTTAATTAATATATATATATATACATTTTTTTTAATAAAGTAAATTTTTAGATTCCTCTAGAAGTCAACAATAACTCATCCAGGTGATCTCATCTCAAGTAAGATTTATACATATAATATTGAGAGTAAGACATTGAGACAATATACTAATCAATGTTACTAATCTTTTCTTGTAGTTTTATTTATTCTGAATATACGACTAATCTTCCAAATAAATGGTCTTTAGCTATCATTAATTTCTACCATAACCTTAACCTACATATAGATAAATGGAAGTGGGCAGTCATAATGATAATATATGTAATTTAACTTATAAATATTGTAACAGTTATTTTAATGGGGTCATTTTATAAGTAATGAACTTTTAGTATGATTTTCTCTATCTTGTGTTATGTATATATTTAATGAATCAGAGAATAATGTTGTATCTAATATGAGTCGACTATTGTGTTTTTATTTCTTGTATGGAGTCACCAAGATGATAAAGAAACCATTAGTTTTTTTTTATATAACTAAATATTAATCTGTCTTATTATTTCTTGCTTGTAAATAGTTATATTTTTTATATATGTTGTTAATAAATTAGTTGTTTAAATCAATCTGATCTCTATTTGGTCTTCACCACCATCACTATGCATTTATATCAACAGATGTTCATCATCATCAACACATGATGCTTTTACATTACTATAGGTTTGATGATGATCATCATCAAATGATGCTTTTATATTACTATAGGTTTGATGATCATCATCATCACATGATGCTTTTACATTACTATAGGTTTGATGATCATCATCATCACATGATGCTTTTACATTACTATAGGTTTGATAATCATCATCATCATTAAATATTGCTTTAACACATAATTGATCATCATCAGTATTTTCCTATAACTATGCATATACATAAGCCTAATTCATTTAAAATTGAGTAGGTCCATCCCTGAAGAGTGTTGATTGTAAGAACTCCCTGAGTTCGAATTCCGTGGTTTAATTGGGCTTAAAAAGGGAGATGTATGAATATGCACTGCTCTAGGTTACAGTGAACCACTTTTAAGCAGATTCTAGGGTGGTATATTGAAATAGATGCAAGTTGGAACAGGGCATTTCGTCATGACCTTTGTAGCATCCTATTTGAAGGCTCAGATCTGATAGTAGTGAGATGCGCTCCCTTTATTACCTGCCATTGCTAATTCGGTAACATCTGACACACACAAATTATTGTAAAATCACAAATTTAGGATATGACTTGTTGTGGTTGGGTTGACACATTTCATCCAAGTTATCCAACTACTTAGTCATATTCGTGTCATCATAGGGTGTAACTTGTGGTTCGAGTATATCTGGCACCATTAATTTTGGGGTAGCAGGTTCCATTATATCTGCCACACAATATGTTAGGCATGGAGGCAGTTGATAAAGGTAATCCAAGTATATTTTGGACTGGGACATCTGTGTATGGTCATCCATTGTACCTGGTGCCGCAACAAGGTATGGCAGGTAAGGTTGATAGGGTCGTCCCATCACAATATATATATAAGTGTGTCCATACATATATAATGATGTTTACACAGACATGTGTTCAATTTAACATATAAATATACCTTGATATACATATTATACATAGATATATGTGGATATACATGTACATGTGTGTATATGTGTACTTGGTGGAGTTTAAACCTAGAATAGTTACTATAACAGAACATAATCAATGAAACAGTATGAGTGGCAATATATACCATTTCAATATATATATAATATCCAAATACAAGTCCATCATCTATACTAAACAATGTATTTATAATAGATGTGGACTCAGATTTTTTAAGCTCCCTACAGCTATGCACTCAGTTTTATAAAACTGATTCTCATGACACAATACATGTCAAAAAAATAAATGATCTCCAATATACAAATTTTGTGCCAAACCAGCTCTCATCAGTAATCCAGATCACCATCTCGACACACATATATAACCAGTGCTCAATTTATATTAAGATAGCAATTCTTCAAACATTAATGAATAAGCTTCAATCTTCTCCACTCTCCAACTCTTCAGCTAATCTTATCATTAAAAATCTGTTGATGGAACAATCAAAGCTATTGATGATGCCAATAAAATTCTCATACTCATGTTGACTTTAAGTCCCTATGACATCTCACATATCAGATCTTAATATATCCATTCCAATACACCCAAGAAGATTGAACAAAGTACAAATTGAATATATAATATTCAAATACAAGTATATTGTTTTTACTAAACTTAATGTAATATAAAGGATATGAACTCAGATTTTCAAGCTCCCTATTGCTATGCACTCCATCTTATATTAGCAGTACACATGATCACATGATAACCAATATACATATTTCATGCCAATATTATTGTGATACCCATATAGACTTTAAGTCACTCTGTTCTCTCATATATCAGACCATAATATGTACATTCAATTGCATAGAGGAGAGATGACAGAATACAGGCTGAATATGTAATGTTTAAATATAAGTTTATTGTCTATACTAAATATAATGTAACATTGAAAATTTTGGTATGAAATATCTCAAGGAAATGTAATATGCATATTCACAAAAATATATTTGATACATGCTAAAAATCTATAAAGTTAGCAATTTTTATCTAGTACACTTTTCTAAAACCCAAATAAATACCAATTTATTTTTTATGAAACCCACATCCTCTTCCAGCCTTTGAGCCTACATCTTTCCACTATTGTATGTCTAAAGTGAATTGATGCTAAGCATAAACTGAATGAGGCCTGACACATCATGAGAGATAAGAATGCAATTAATAAAAACTACTCCTGCATTCCTCTTTTTAAAAAGTGACCTATTTAAGCTAATAATTAGCCTTTTAATTATTTTCATCACCCATTCATGTTTCTTTAATACAGCCTGCAATTTTCACTCTATCAGTTGCCATGTGAAGTAATGGATCTGAAGTCCAATCCATGCTTCACAGCCTTCTATAAACTTAATATTATAGACCTAAATTAAGTTTATAGTCCAATATCAGCAGGGTTTTGCATTAAAGCTAAAATTAAATATGTTTATATAATTTGTATTTGCATTTAACTATTTCATTTTAAATAAATTTCATTTCAAGATTAAATTTCTGTTATTAAAAATTACTTGTCAAACCTATTTGTCAAACATATATATACTGAAGCAGTCGGATCTGAGTTCGATCCTAGCTTCATGGCATCTAGCCATAAGTCCACTTCAAACCCCTAGTACTAACCTTAAATTTTCAATGCAATGGGGCTTTATACATTCAATCTGTGCTAATTTCCATAAAGAATAACTTATTTCATAAATGCGTATTAAAATTAATTAGTTTCAGATTTAAATTGATTAATTCTATGAATAAATTCATGATAGAATTATTCATGAATTTATTATTATAATTGCATGGATTGTGCATATATATTTGTAAATACTTAAATATATATATAATTGTTCGAAAGTTTCATTGCGTTGGGAATGTTTGATTTTATTTTTAAATAATTTGTTAAAGTTTTATTGATTAAAAGCTACATTCTTTCGGTAAGCTTTCAGATTTTCCCTTTCAAAAAACAACAGTTAAAGTTTTATTAATTAGGAAAAAGATAAGGATTTCCTAATTAAAATCATTTTCTGATTTTAAGAATTCATTTTCTAATTAGAAAATGAATTCAAGTTAATGAGTTTTAAAAATCCTTATCGAAGGAATGTATCTAAAAACAACCAGTAAATCTAAAAACATTGATAATGAAATAAGCGCTAGCCTGAAGGCATCAGAGGACAGATATATAGCTCTGAAAAGTTTGCAGAAAAAAGTCATCTTTGTTGTAGAGAAGTGCTGTGAATTCTGTGCATTACAAAATCATAAATTTAAATAGTGCTTTGATCATGGTGAAGGGCTAAAATGTTAGGAATCTGGCTGTGGTTCCTGAAGTTCCCTGAAATCTTCAATGAAGCTGCTGAATCTTTTCCAAACCAGTCATCCTGCTAAAATTATGAAAAGCCACTAAAATGCTGTTCAAGTAATCGACTAAATGCATGCCTACATTTTTACCAACCTGGACATGTAAATTAAGAACCAGCTCCGGAAAAATGGGTTATATGTTTCCAAATGAACCTTAAACTTTCTGGCCAGTTTCAAACTTTACTTTACACTCCCTTTTAGAGCTCTTTTATTCTTAAATGTAATAATCTGTGTGACAACTTTTATTTATGCTATTTTATATTAGTAATTCTCTCAACTTCTAGTCTTTAAATTTAACTTTCGTTTCTCATGATGGCGGTTCATTTATTTTAGTATATATATTTATTAAGTATTTTATTAATGTGTTACTTGTAATTATAGGCCAATAATCCTTCGACTCGATGATCTCCTTCATTTTCTTTGCCTTATACAAGTAATATAAACTAAATTCTGATATTTAATTTTCACCCATTAGAACTAGATTTATACAGTTCTGTCAATCATCAAGTCGAAAGACATTATTAAGTGTGTTATTTTTACAATTGGCTAATAATAAATTATTAGCTCTGTTTCTAATCTATGACACTGCTATTTTCTTGTTTCACTAATATTTGTTTATTATTCAAATATAATCTTAAAATGTTTTTGCAAAGGGCTGATAAAGGAATCAAATAAATATATTCTAATTCAACTTTATTATTTTTTATTAAGATTCAGGAAGGGCACGATGATTGGGGCATAATTAATATAATTTACAAATACTTTAAAATAGTTTTACTTAAAAAGTCATTTGACTTTAATTCATTTGATCAAGTCATCATGTAGAGCATTCTATAATTGGGTTTTATTTCTTAAACGGTGAAAGTAAGTCATCATCTTAACATTGCTAACATAGGGCAATCTTCCAATCCATTAGGCTGGTCGGTGATCATATTTCTGTTATTTTAAATTATTGAGGAAGAAAGCACTTCCTCTCCTGTTCATATTAGTCAAAAACTATAAGAAATGTCAGACGCAAGCCTCCATAGGACTTCGATTATTGACTAGCTATCGTCTTTCAATTTCATTTTTTAGCTCATAATTCGTCAGCACTGTTACCTCTCTGTTCCAGTAAAGCCTGCTCTAATGCTCATAACTCATGATGAAGTGATTTCAATTAAAGTCCAACAAATTCTGTGTTATATTTAATTAAATAAGTTTTCCAATAAAGATTAAAATTATGCCCTAAAATACATATCTTGCTCTTCATGAATGGATTTGCGAATGTGAAAATAAATATCACATTCTTTCATATAAAATTAGAGTCATAATTTCCTTTACTAATGAATACCTTTCTCTGCCTTTATTTTCTTGTTGGGGGGGCATAGACATAGAATTCCAATATTGTGTAATACTCATTGGCATAGAATGAGGACCGCCATCCTTATTATTATTATAAATTCTGTTAAAGGCTAGAGGTGATTAATATAATCATTATTTAAAATTCAAACAAAACAAATTATTATTATTAAATATTTTCTAAACATACTTGGTTTCTTAGTTCTTAATTCTTTTATAATTATTTTAATGTTATTACTCGCTGTCTGTGTTGGCAACCTGAATATATACATATGACTTGATTTAAATTTATTTTTATTCAGTTTATTATCAGATATTAGTGTCAGTTCAGGGGTCTCTAATCCTCACCAACCATTGAGCTAGTTTGTTGGCACATAGCACTGTGCTGTCGATTTAGATTTCTACTAATATGGGCTGTTGAGTTGGGTTTGAATTCAGTTTGGTTCAGCTGAGTTTGGATTCGACTTGCAGTTCTTTTGGTGGGTTTTTCGACTGGTGCATGGTTAAGTTTTTGGCCCCATGTTGGGTGCCAATAACATAACTACAATGCATCAAGTGTATATATATGAGTTAATGCAATATTCTGCTAAAAGAAAATGCTTATTTTACTATAAAAAAACAAGATATTTTTTTGTTAAAATTTTGTTAAAATATGCGTATGATTTATTTTGAGATAAGCTTGCCAACATTTTCTAAAGGAAGGTATGTTTTAATTAGTGAGCCCATTCAAGTCAAATTAAAGATGGCCTTCTCTTTCTTTCATTTTAATTAATAAAATTCAAACTTTAAAGAAAGAAATTTAGAATAAAAAAGTAAGTTATTTTTAAAAAATGTTACCTTGAAACAAAGGAGGGTGTGGGTGGACTTATCAAGATCTAACATCATACAAACAATAGAAGGTATCTGACAAAGAGGGTATAAATAAAAGTGTGAACCAAAGACTTGATTATTCAGAGTTTTCTTGCTGGCACTCAGATCTCTCTTTGGAGAACTCTTTCAAATTTTGCTTGTGGAGATTTTATTCCAAAAAGTTAGACAACTGTTATCTTCAAAATCATGGAGAAGTTTAAACATGCTCAAGCTAAAAGTCATATGAATTTGATGGATTCTACTATGCTTGGCTAGGCAAATCAATAGCTTAGCCTATCACCGAGGTTCCTAAATACCATCAAAGTGCCTTAGTATCTACTCAATAGTCATCTGAACTCTGTGCCATGTCTGTAGCACTTTTCATAAAAGCATGCTACTTATTTCCACTTTCCTTATCCGGGCAAATACCTATTGATGGTCAGATCAAGCCACGAATGCTGTAGGAAACATGACCAAGGAACCAGGATGGTAATCCTATCTCTTTTCCATTGAACTATTTACTTTCTACCTTTTTGTTCATATCTTTCTTAATTGAATTATATTATGAATTGTTTTATTTAATGATATTTGTAATGTAACCATTTTTATTAGACTAGTCTATCTATATTTAACCTTTTTTCCTTCGCTACTCTTCATTACTAACATGTGTAAATATTTTGTATTCCAGTGTGGTTAAGTTTAAAGGTTAATTTTGTTCATTTAAAATCTCTTTCCAATTTTATTTATGTTTCTAAATTTCATATGAGTAAGTTTCCTTTGTTTGCCAACTTGACCTCCTCGATAATGCCTCTTTTGTCTGCCAGTAGCTTATTATGTATATCTGGTTTAGCTTTATATGTTTTAAATAATTTTTAAACTGTCTGTTTTTAGTGAAAAGCAATTAGAAAATGTTCTGTGAAATATTTTTACTATTGTACTTTATCGAGAAGATTCGAGTTGACAATTTTATTAAAATTGAGAAGAAAAAACATAGACCGAAAAATATTATATCGTTTAATCTGTTTTCATTGTCTAATTAGTTTTCATGAATTTAGGGGAATAGCGGAGGCCATTAAATCATTATTATTTTAAAGTCATTAATTAAATATTTTATTTAACTAACAAGCTTGAGATTGCTAATTTTGTTCTAATGCTTTATGTTACTTTTCCAATGATCTAGGCATGCAAAACACATATTTCATCTTACTTTTATGCACATTTAACTATTTAGCTTTGTAGGTGTTCCTGTCCATGTCTCTACCGCTGAGGCTAAGCTTGGCCAGTTGAAAAATAATTTATGTATGGCTCAGATAATGTTGTCGGTTCGCAATTAGCATCGAGAATAGGCGAATAGGGCAGAGGTCATAGTATTCTTGATTTAATATCTCGCATATGGGTGGCCTCGAGGTACTTTTGCTTAGTATTCGAACTGGGTTAAACCAACATACATCATCTGACTGTCACAGTTAAATTTTTTTTTCCACATTCTTTCGACCAACATGGGCCGAATTTCATTTTTTTTTAAAGAACAGGAATAGAGTATTTGAAAATATAGATAGATGTTTAAGATTTTTTTTCCGCATTCTGGGTGACCATCATGTTGTTATTCGAAATTTTCTATACCCTGCAATGCCCTGTATAACATTTGTTATGTGTGTATAATCCTTTTTTCATTCTTCTGTTCTAAATTAATGAATAATATATATATAGAATTATTTTTCCCCCAGATTGGTATGCATATATATAATGTTTTTTCCATAACATGAAATAATAGATATATGTAAAAGTTTTCTCCGAGTTGTTGTCGTGGAACGAATGTCATTTTTTTAAAAACAAATTAGTACCCTGAGAAGTTAGTTTTAGTTTAATATATTTATATAAAAATATATGTATAATTTCTTTTTCCGAATTTGTCGCCTAATGTGATTTAAATGTCATTTTTGTTGGATTGATTAAAAAAAAGTTAAATGTGTCGTAAGGTAAAAAAAAATTTTTCCGAGTTTAGTATATATAAAATAAATGTTTTACATTTAGAAAAGTTAACACTCCATTATTTTTTTTTCAGTGAATATATAATAAAAATTTGTTCCAAATGATTAGTTTTCTCATGGCCAATCTCCATATTTTTTGTCGTATAAAGTATATAGCTTCAATGAGGCAGAAGTGTCAAATACATACCCACCCACCCTCCCTTAAAATAGCTTTCGTACTTTATATTATTTTAGTATTGCTTAAACATAAGAAGTTTTGATGTAATAATGGTTTTTTGAAATATATATGGTAGTGTTAATATTTTAGTAAAAAAGGTACAAATAATAAAGTTTTTTTCCGTTTGTATAAATTTTTGTAAAGATCTAATAGATAACATTTTTTCCATTAATAGAATATTTTTAAAAGATCAAATTGTTTGATAAGGCAAATTAACACATGTCAACATATTGTGACAGCATTTTTTTTTTCATTTTCTCTGCATTTCGTTTCATTGAACAATTTTAATCACGCAAATTTTTTTTTTTACTTTTAAATATTTTGCAGTTACGTTTCCTCGCAAACATATATAAAAATAAGTTTTGTTTCAATAATAGCAAACTTAATTTTCAATTTGAAAATAGTAAATGCATATGTTCGTTTTAATAAATATATATAAAATATATTTTGTATAACATATATGTCAGACACCCTTTAGTTAAGATTTTTTTTTCTCAGTTTGGATTATGCTATTGAATCATTTATTGAGTAACTGTTAGGTGAAGACCCCTTTGAGTAACCATTAGGTGAAGCCCTTGTTTTTTAGTAACCATTTTTGGTGAAGACCCCCTCTAGTAACCGTTTAGGTGAAGATCCCTTACACTTTAGAGCTTAGGATTGCTGAGTAGCCTGAAATAATAGGTCTATGTCTGCAATCATTGTTTCCATGTTATATTTGTGACCAGTGTTTACTAGCCTGAAATAATAGGAGTATGCAGTCTGCAATATGACAAATCTTCCTAATAAAATCATGTACATAATAAGAAAAAATATTTGTATAGGTATATCTGTTTGTATATTTATATGTGGTCATATATATGCTTATTTAATGATGTACATATTCATTTATATGGGTGTATATGGTATACACTTCATTATAGTTCGGTAAAACCCGTTTTTATAAAAATGTTTTTTAAACAGTTTTTCATCTCAATGTGTGATTCTGTAAAATTGCTTGATAATTGTTAATCCATTTTGGGTTGTGACCAAAATGGTAGTTGGTTTCGATCCCAGATTCATAATTCGGAGTGGCGGTTGTTATGGGATTTTACTTTTATTTTTAATTTTTTTGTGTGTATATATTTGGCTTTGTTAATCATACTTTAGGCTGTTTAAAGTGATTTTTTTGTGTCATGACCAAAATGGTAACTGGTTTCGAACCCAGGTCAGACATGTTACCTTAATGAGTTGTTATACATCTTAGACTTAATTAATATTGTCATTTAAAATAGCATTTACTTATTCATGCAGAGATTTTTATTTGAAAATGAAGTGAAAAGCAAAATAAATTGTAATCACATTAAACTTTATAAACCTTATCAATGTGTGCTTGGGTCATTATCCATTAATATGTATATTTGATATGGCCATTGCCTTGTCGACTGGAGCCCCCATCAAATAAATTTGTCGGCAAGTGCAATCATTCATATCGGAATACAAATAAACAAACCATAGGAGGTAGATGATCAAAATAAAAATGTATGCGTAGTGAGCCAAAATAATTTTTAAACATGACTTATGCATATTTTTGCTCACATATTCCTTGATATATATAGTTGTATATTAATGTAAATTCATTTTTTAGTTGTTTCAGGTGTCAGAGAAAGCCAGGTCAAGCTGTAAGTGGGTTATTTTAATTATATTAACATAGCAGTGACATTTAAATGACATATAGAAATAAATAAAGTGAGGAAATAATATGTAGTATAAATATTAATGACAGACATGGCAGGTTTTTTTTTCATGTACAGATACATATAGACATAGGTTTAAGATAGGACCTCATGTGGTAGGCAAAGTTGATTTCTAAAAAAAAAAAAAAGGGAGTTATATAAAATAAAGAACTTAGTATACTGATTTATTTTAGAAAGAAGTAATTTTTTTTTTGATATACAGAAGGATATAACTCCTAGACACATGATATAATATACTTATCTACATTGTTTATAAAAGACTAAAATACATTTTACAAATAAGGTGGGATTGTTATATAACAAAATAGCCAATATTAGGCAAAAATGGAACAACAGAAAAAGATGAAGATTATGACAGCAATGAGGAGGTAGTGCTCAACCTTCGAAATACAGCAACATCTATTCATAGTGATCAAAAATACAATTTGGAAGATCACATCAGAGAAATGAGACAAAAAAGAAAAATGATGATGACCATGTTCCAAGATGTTATGAAAATAACATCACAAAGATTGAACCGCTTGGAGGAAAACATGGGTCTCCATCAACAACATACTTCCAGAACAAAAGTATTGCCAGAAGAGGATACTCAGTTAAAATGGCAACATCAAAAGAAACAAGATGATACGCAACTTAAATCATTGAAGGATAATGAATTAGGAAAGGATATGCATAACTTGGATGTGTCAGTCAAGCATCAAATACAGAATGGAGAAGAGAATGGACAGATGAATGAGTATAGAATGGAAATAAACAATTGTCAACCGCTGAACCCAAACCAGGCACAACAACACAACCAAATCCTTATGCCAATAATAATTAATCCGATGACATCTCCTGTGGCAAAGTTTGTCCATATCCAATGTTCTAGAGGGGAACCGGATGGAAACCCTAGACACCACCTAGACAGTCTCAAAATGTTTTTTTTTCAATTCCAGAAGATGACAGAACAAGAAAAAGTGGCAGTCATCGTTTAAAAAAAATCTGCCAGAGACTGGTGGAACACTCTGCCAATACAACCGCAAACATGTATAGAATATGAGAATGCAGTGATGTTGATGTATTGGAGTGCAGAGCGGCAGGAAGGTTTGATGTATTTCATAATGCATGAAAGATACCCAGCTAACTATCAAGAAACTTATGCTCAGTTTTTTGTTAGACAGGTAAATCAAATAAAAGCACTAAGTGCATTCAATTATCCAGAAATTCAGATAGTAAGGATGATTAGGCACAACATGCCACCCTGGATAAGGGAAATATTGATAAGCAGTCAAGAGAAAGATCTTGAAGGTACAACTTGTATACTAACAGCTATCGAATATGAAAATCTTGATGAAGACAGAAATGGAAAGGAGGTAAAATTTCAAAATAAATCAACCAAACAAAAGAGTACAAACCTGTAAAGAGTAGAAAATAGGGAAGCTGTGCCATCCCATACAGCAATTGTACAACAAAAGGATAATGAAGAAGACATACATTGAAACACAAACCCAGTTATTCAAGTAAATATAAATGACTAAAATACAAGCATTAGTTGACTCAGGCAGTCAAGTATCTATTGTATCAAAAAAACTAGCCACAGAATATGAAAGCAACCCAAGATACTTAAAGTTTTCCATGCACCCTATCCAATTAACACTGGAGAATGCAAGAAAAATGAATTGTGAACGATACCAAATGTGGTTTGAGATTACAATTAGTGGCAAATGTTTTAATCATGCCTTCTTAGTAATGGAGGGGTTGTTGTATGACTTAGTATTAGGTTCAGATTTACTTCAGCAGTGTCAAGGGATCATACATTACCCAATGAAGAAATGTATGTTAGAAGACATACAAGTCCCATTTACAACAGTGGGTCAAGATAATCACTCCATTGGTAGTGTGTTGAACAAGCGATCAATGAGGAAATGGTAAAACAAAAAGTTGGCATATCAATGATTAAGAATAAGAAGCACAGTCAGCAGTTGCAACAAATTTTACAAAGATACACAGCAGTATTTTCTGGTGTACCAGGGAAAATTAGAGGGTATACTCACCACATTAGGCTTAGAGAGGAATCGAGGTAATGCAAAATTCTGCTGAAATAAAATGCTTACATTATTAAAAGAAATAATATTTTTTTTGTTAAAATCTTCTTAAAAATGGTGTATGGTTTTATTTTGAGATAAGCTCACCAACATTTTCTAAAGGAATGTATGTTTTAATTAGTGAGACCATTCAAGTCAAATTAAAAATGGCTTTCTCTTTCGTTTTTAATTAATAAAATTCAAACTTTAAAGAAAAAAATTTAGAATAAAAAAGAAAAAGTTATTTTTAGAAAATGTTACCTTGAAACAAAGGAGCATGTGGGTGGGCTTATCAAGATCTAAAATCATACAAACAATAGAAGGTAGCTGACAAAGAGGGTATAAATAAAAGTGAGAACAAAATACTTGGTTATTCAGAGTTTTCTTGCTGGCATTCAGATTTTTCTTTAGAGACCTCTTTCAGATTTTGCTTGTGGAGATTTTATTCCAAAAAGTTAGACAACTGTCATCTTCAAAATCATGAAGAAGTTTGAACATGCTCAAGCTAAAAGTCATATAAATTTGATGGATTCTACTATGCTTGGCTAGGCAAATAAATAGCTTTGCCTATTGCTGAGGTTCCTAAATACCATCAAAATGCCTTAGTATTCACTCAATCATCATCTGAACTCTGTGCCATGTCTGTAGGACTTTTCATAAAAGCATGCTACTTATTTCAACTTTTTTTGTCCGGGAAAATACCTATCGATGGTCAGATCAAGCCACGAATGACATATGAAACATGACCAAGGAACCAGGATGGTAATCATATCACTCCTCCATTGAACTATTTACTTTCTACCCTTTTGTTCATACCTTTTTTAATTGAATTATATTATGAATTGTTTTATTTAATGATATTTGTAATGTAACCATTTTTATTAGACTAGTCTTAAATATATATATGTGTGATCATCTATCTATATTTAACCTTTTTTCCTTCGCTATTCTTCATTACTAACGTGTAAATATTTTGTATTCCATTGCGGTTAAGTTAAAAAGTTAATTTTTTTCATTTAAAATGTTTTTCCAATTTTATTTATGTTTCTAAATTCCGTACGAATAAGTTTCCTTTGTTTGCCAACTTGATCTCCTCGATAATGCCTCTTTTGTCCACCAGTAGCTTATTATGTATATCTGATTTAGCTATATATGTTTTAAATAATTTTTAAACTGTCTGTTTTTAGTGCAAAGCAATTAGAAAATGCTTTGCGAAAGATTTTTACTATTGTACTTTATCGAGAAGATTCGAGTTGACAATTTTATTAAAATTGGAAAGAAAAGACTTAGACCACAAAAATATTATATCGTTTAATCTGTTTTTATTGTCTAATTACTTTTTCATTAATTTAGGGGCATAGTGGAGGCCATTAAAAACATTCTTAATATTTTAAAAGTCATTAATTAAACATAAATTAACTATAATTAGCTTGAGTTTTCTAATTTTATTATAATGCTTTATTTTACTTTTCCAATGATCCAGGCATGCAAAACACATTTTTCATAGTACTTTTATGCACATTTAACTATTTAGCTCCATAGGTGTTCTGGTCCATGTCTCTACTGCTGAGACTAAGCTTGGCCAGTTGAAAAATAATTTATGTATGGCTCAGATAATGTTGTTGGTTCGTAATTAGCCTCGAGAATAGGTGAATAAGGCAGAGGTCATAGCATTGTTGATTTAATATCTCACATATGGGTGGCCTCGAGGTACTTTTGCTTAGTATTCGAACTGGGTTAAACCAACATACATCATCTGACTGTCTCAGTTACATTTTTTTTCCGCATTCTGACACCAACAACATGAGCCGAATTTCTTTTTTTTTTTATTGGAAGAATAAAAATCAGGGATTTGAAGTAATAGATATATGTAAAAGTTTTCTCCAAGTTGTTGCAGTGGGATGTATGTTATTTTTTTAAAAAAATATTAGTACCCTGAGAAGTTTGTTTTGGTCTAATATAGTTATATAAAAATATACGTATAATTTTTCCGAGTTTGTCTTCTAGCGTGAGCCAAATGTCATTTTTGATTAGTTAAAAAAAAGTTAAATGTGTCTATAAGATATAATTTATTTTTCCCAGAGTTTTAAATTGCTAAAATGAATGTTTTATGTTTAGAAAAGTTAACACTCCGTTAGTTGTTTTTTTTTGTATATATATATATATATATATAATGAGAATAAAATATCAGAGTTATAGCAATTATTTTTTTCCTAATGAAAAGATTTACCATATTGTTTTTGTCATAGAAAGTATATAGCTTTAATACAGTGGAAGTGTCAAATATATACCCACCCACCCTCCCTTAAAATGCTTTTGTACTTTATGTTATTTAGTAGTGCTTAAAGATAGAAGTTTTGAAATAATAATGTTTTTTTCGAAATATAGTGTATATTCGGTAGTGTTAATATTTTAGTAAAAAGTACAAATTGATAATATAATTTTTTTTCCGATTGTATAATTTTTGTAAAGATCTAAGAGATAACATTTTTCCGTTAATAGAAATTTTTTTTCTAAGATTGAAAGTTTGATAAGTTCTAATTAACACGTGTCAACGTATGATGTTAGCAAATATTTTTTTCACTTTCTCTGCATTCGTTTCTTTAAATCAATAATTATAATCATGCAAAATTTTCTTTTTACTCTTATATATTTTATAGTTACGTTTCCTCGCAAACATATGTAAGTATAAGTTTTGTTAATAAAATATCAAATTTGATTTTCAACTTGTGATATAGTAAATGTGTGTGTTCGTTTTAATAAATATATATATATATATATATATATATATATATATATATATATATATATATATATATATATATTGTAACCTAGTGTTATTGACACTTGGTTTATTTCGTTTTTTTCCACAGGAAAACAATGAAATCCTTTTTTAGAAAATAAAAAGATAAAATAATAATAATATTAAGTGATTAATAAAGTATGCTATTTACTCACTGTAATGTGTTTTAAGCAAATAACTAAAAAATTTAGTAATTTGATGTCATTTTGAAGAAGAGCATGAATAATTTAATGAAAATATTAACAATAAGAGCAATTTAATATAGTATAAAAGCACATATCATAAACAGTAATTGATTTTGGATGGGTAGAGGGGGAGAGTAGATAAATGTCTTATCATAAAGCACAATAACTTCTGATAATTTATTTTTGTAGAAAATCATATTTAAAAGAAATATACATCACTAATTATTAATTGAGTATATTTATTATCTTTCATTATTTGTCAAATTACTTTGTAATTCATTTAAATCATACGGAAATATATAACTGTAATAAGTTTTTTTTTTCCTTTTCTTTTGTTTATGTTATAATTAAATGATTATTTTTCTGTAAGAGGTCGCTAAAAGAAGACCGCCAAAATTTTGAAGAAAGCTTAGTCTGACTATAGTTTTACAAGGAGGAAGCAGTACTGAAATTCGGTAACAAATTTTTTTATTATTTTTATTGCAGAAATAAATATAAGTCCAGTAAATTTTTAATAATATCATGCGTTGCTAATCCTATTTGATAAGATATTCTGTTTTCTGGTGCCATCTACCTATTTTAAAGCTTTTTATACGCAAAAATGTACTATCTTATGCTAAAGTTCAAAATGACCGTATTAACTACAGCAAACACGGAAAATGTCATTATATTTAAAATAAGTAGTATAAATAATTTCCAGGAAATAATCAATGATTTGTTAACTTTACCTTATTTAATTATCTTTTCATGGTATAAAAGAAAAATTATAATTAAAAGACATATTATAAAAGCCAAGGAAAGTTAACTAGAAAATTTCACGCTCTTTCTAAAAAGAAATTGTCTGCCTTTGAAAATAATGTAAGTTCCCCACGTTAAAATATGTTTTATTCACTGAAAATTATCTAAAAATAATATTAATGATCAAGGATATTTACTTATGCACCTGTATATTTTTTAAAAAGAAAATATAAATTTTCTCAAGGCAAATATTAGAAAATTTGTATGTGTGCATTTACGGAGAATTCCTTATTAAAGAAAAATTACAATTCCTAGAGTAGGAATAAAAACTACAAACATTAGTGATTTAATTATCACCATAATATAATATGTTATATTATACATAAATTGGATTCGTTAAAACTTTATATCCACGTAAGTCAGCTGCAGTCCTTATAATAAAAGTATTTTGGAAAATTCGCGCACTATTTTATTCATAAGCCAGCTAGCTAAAAATGATACGTATCGCCAATAGTAAAAAGAAAAGAATTGTATATGTGATCATTTATCGTCAAATATTCATCATGTTAAAATATGTATTATTTTCTTGGATCCCAAAATTATATCAGTTAATTCAAGGAAGAATTAACATCCAACGCTGCTATGTTTTCTTTGCCTAATTTATTAATTGCACCAGAATGGAGGCAACTTTTATATAAATGAAATAATAAAATGTGTTTCTTATTTTAAATTTGCTTCGTGAACTACGAATGGATCAAGTTCTTCATCTAGATAAATTGCCCAACGGAAAAACATTTTTTTTTCTAGTGAGATAATAAGCACTTGTTAAGTAATGATTTTTTTTTACTAATTTGTAAAATTATGTGTATTTTTTTTTATATCTACAGGTTAAAGGCTGTATATTCAAGTAATATTTAAATGACCTTGTAATCATAAAGGTATGTTTTCATGTAATTATTCTAAGTTAAATTTATATTCGACATGAAAAAATATTTTTTTTTAAAAATGTGTTTACTTATGATATGCATTATGGGTATAAATTTATATGTTCGATGCGTAAAAGAAGAAAAATTCAGATACTTAATAGGTAAAATATCTAGTTAAAATTATCAGAAGTAATTAAAGAGAAGTGCTATTCAGGATATTACTTATTTAAAGTTTGAAACAAATTTATACTATGTTAATTGAGAACTTATTCCCAATTATTCTTTATTAACGCATTCACTTAATTTAGTTCAAGATACTATACTACCAATTACTTGTTGAATGTTTCTTTGGCAAAGGTGAAAATTATGATGGTTAATGCTGTGATATCCATTGATTTCAGACGTTGATCTAAGTATACACCGGAACATAAATTTAGTATAATTAGTGTATTTGCTTGTCTTGCCCCGATATAGCATTGGTATATGCTTAAGATTCGCATAAGTAATAATTGTAATGTATCTATTTTGTGGGATGGAAAATGATCTCCCCAAAAGCTTTATTTTCCATGAGGGGAATAGATAAATCTAGTATTCGGGTATGTTTATAACCCAAGTGATCGCTTCTCAGAGTTAGGACGATCAATAATTTATATCGTATTTAGTGTATTTCATTCGTTAAAATCCCAGGAGAGGATTATATTTGGTGTGCGTTCCTATTATGCCCAAGTAAGAGGCAAGGACCCACCAAACTATTTTAATATAGTAGTTAACTCTACAGACCCTCGGTGTTATTCCATATTCCTCATGAAAAAATAGAGATAATTCCACCACGGACGGTGTTGAATATTGTGTTTTGTTTAGAAAGTTATGGCAAGATAACGGGTATATTGGAGGTTAATTCCTCAAGATCCATTTAGTAAAAATAGCGTGCTAGTATATATGATCAATGTCTGGATTGTGCGGCGGAATAGTGCGGGTAATCCACACGTAAGTCAATGGAGAGAGTAAGTTTAAAATTGCGTGATTTAGAAATTTTTATTTGCCAATGGAGGGTTCAAATACTAGGTTTAATTCGGGTTAATTATTAAGTAGCACTCACAATATAACTTACACTGAGAAAAACAGTGTGTATAACAACTTCAGTTGTTATTAAGGTAAATATTAAAAATAATAAGTGTAACTTCTGATAAATAACCCATAAATTATAATAAGTTATCTAAATAAAAACTATCATTTAATTAAAGATATGATAATAAAAAAATCGTTTGTATGCATTGCCTAGAATCAGATTATTTTTATTTTAAAACAAATAGTTAGTTAATAAAGTTAAGCAGCCGTTCATATAAGATACACTAAATGGATGAGTTGATGTATCGATAATAATATTTATTTTGTCATATTCAATTTGCATAAATGTAAAAAGAAGATGAAGAAGTAGTTCGAATCCAAGTCTAAAAGTATAGACGAATTAATGTTAGTTATATTTTGTTTTATCCATATGGGATCGAATAAATTGTATATATTTGTTTATTATGTTAATCATCAAAGATAGTTTTGTTAAACTGTAATAATAAATTAGAATCTTGTTAAAATTTAATAATAAATTATAGTCTTGTTACAAGTTGTTTTGAGTCATTTTTCTTGTTTGCTAAATAAAAGTGTATTTGCATAATACTTGCAATACCTTTCTTGAGTCCAAAATCATTTATGAAATCTTAATTTCAATACACCAGATAGACAGTTGTAAGCAGATCAGAATATTTCATTATATTTTAATTTAATAAGAATTATTTATGGACTTGAAAACTTCAGACCAAGACATTTTATTTTATATGTGTGTAAAATCACTTTATTCCCAAACTAGTAGGTTTTGGTTGCACATTGTGTCGTACACATTTAAGTGAAGTGTCTAAGTAATAAATCTTAGTTAAATTATTGTGTTGTCATGGATAATGGAAGGACACAAAAGCACCCTTGTCTTTTCATCATTCCGACTGAGATTCTGGATAAAAGGGCTTTATTATTCAAAATTATGTGTTGTTATTGAATATGGTTATCATCTCTTTAAATATTATAATAGTTGATATGTGGATGAAGATACCTAGAATTTAAATAAAGTAAATGTTTCCTATAGCCGACCAGAATGTCAGTCATATGCGACAACACAATACTGCCGAGCAATTTTCCTTAAAATAACAGAGAACCCTGAGATTAGTGTCATTATTATAAGGGCTCTTAAATTAAGAATTGATTCATTATGATCAATATTACAAGCGTGGCATGGCTTAAGAGATTGAAACTTCTGATTGTATAATAATAAAATACTGAGATCATATTGGCAAATTAATGAATGTTTTGTTTTAGTCAGTAATATTAACAATGACATGAAATCATCATCATCATTGTCGAACAGTGCAAGTACTTACAGCTCAGAGAATGTGCTTTGGATAGAGAAAGAATGTTAGTTATTCTAAATTTTCTTTTTAAATTTATTTTATTAATGATAATGTTGTTTTTTTTTAATTCTATCTCTGTCTGAACTGCATATCGCTGTAGCTGAATTATTATAACTAACCTAACGAAGAGCTATATTAAGTAATATAGGGTTTGCTACCCGAAGCATAGGCGGAAGCGATTAGGATTTCCGAATTCTCTTTCATAATAATATAATTCTCTTTAATAGAATTAGATTTCCGAATTCTCTTTCATAATAATGAAGTCTTCAAATTTTACTGGGTTAGAATATATAAGATATATTTTCAGTATAACATATATGTCAGCCACGTTTAGTTAAGATTTTTTTTCTCAATTCGGATAATGCTATTGAATCATTTATTGAGTAACTGTTAGGTGAAGCAACCGTTTTTGAAGAAGACCTCCTCTAGTAACCATTTCTGAGTAGCCTGAAATAATAGGTCTATGTCTGCAATTGTTGTTTCCTTGCCATAGTTGCGACCAGCGCTTACTAGCCTGAAATAATAGAAGTATGCGGTCTGCATATGACATCTTTCTAATAATATCATGTACATGATAAGAAAAAATATTTGTATAGATATATCTGTTTGTATTTTTATATGTAGTCATATATATGCTTATTTAGTGAAGTATTTATCCGTATATATGGCTGTATATGGTATACACTTCGTTATAGTTCAGTAAAACATGTTTTTATATGAATGTTTTTTGAAACAGTTTTTGATCTCAATGCGTGATTCTATAAAATTGTTTGATAATTGTTAATCTATTTTGGGTTGTGACCAAAATGGTAGTTGGTTTCGATCCCAGGTTCATAATTTGTAGTGGCGGTTATCATGGGATTTTACTTTTATTTTAATTGTTTTTTGCATTAATATTTTAATTTGTTAATCGTACTTTAGGCTGGTTAAATTTTTTTGTGTGTCTTGACCAAAATGGTGACTGGTTTTGAACCCAGGTCAGACATGTTACCTTACTTAGTTGTTATACGTCTTAGACTTAATTAATATTGTCATTTAAAATACCATTTACTTATTCATGCAATGATTTTTTTGAAAGTGAAGTGAAAATCAAAATAAATTGTAATCGCATTAAACTTTATAAACCTTATCAATGTGTGCTTGGGTCATTATCCATTAATATGTATATTTGATATGGCCATTGTCTTGTCGACTGGCGCCCCCATTAAATAAATTTGTCAGCAAGTGCAATCTCTCATATCGGAATACAAATGAACAAACCATAGGAGGTAGATGATCAAAATAAAAAAATGTATGTGTAGTGAGCCAAAATAAATTTTAAACATGACTTGTGTATATTTTTGCTCATATATTCCTTGATATATATATATATATACTTGTATATTAATGTAAATGCATTTGTTAGTTGTTTCAGGTGTCAGAGAAAGCCAGGTCAAGCTGTAAAAGTATTATTTTAATTGTATTGTGACAACTTAGTAATGACATTTTAATGACATATAACAATAAATAAAGTAAAGTGAGGAGAATAATATGCAGTATAAATATTAAAAACAGACACGGCAGGATTTTATATTTTTTTTCATGTACAAACAGATACATATAGGCATAGGTTTAAGATAGGACCTCGTGAGGTAGGCAAAATTAATTTCTGAAGACATATAAATAAAATAGATAGTTCGAAATTAGAATACTAACTTAGTTTAAAAATAACTACATTTTTTTGGTATACAGAAAAATATAGCTCCTAGATATGTGAATAAAATATACTTATGTAGATTGTTTATTAAAAGCATTTTAGAAATAAGGTGTATTTGTTGTATAACAAAATAGCCAATATTAGGCAAAAATGGAAGAACAGAAGAAAGGCAAAGTTTATGACAGTGAGAAGATAGTGCTCAATCTTCCAAATATGGCAACATGAACTCATAATGATCAAAAATATAACATGGAAGCTCTCATCAAAGAAATGAGGGAAGAAACAAAAATGATGATGACCATGTTCCAAGAAGTTATGAAAATTACATCACAAAGATTGAACCATTTGGAGGAAAACATGGGTCTCCATCATCAACATACTAGTAGAACAAAAGTATTGCCAGATGATGATATGCAGTTAAAAGAGCAATATCAACAGAAACAACATTATATCCAGCTTAAATCATTGATGGATAATGAATCAGGAAATGATATTCACAGCTTGGACATGTCAGTCAAGCAGGATATACAGGATGAAGAAGAAAATGGACAGATTAATGAGTATAGAAAGGAAATGAATAATCATCAACTGCTGAATCCAATCCAGGCACAACAAAACAACCAAATCCTTACACCAATAATAATCAATCCGTTGACATCTCCTGTGGCAAAGTTTGTCCATATCCAATGTTTTAGAGGGGAACTGGGTGGAAACCCTAGACACCACTTAGACAGTCTCAAAATGTTTTTTCAATTCCAGAATATGACAGAACAAGAAAAAGTGGCGATCTCCAGTCATCATTTAAAAGAATCTGCCAGAAACTGGTGGAACACTCTGTCGATACAACCACAAACATTTATGGAATATGAGAATGCAGTGATGTCGATGTATTGGAATGCAGACAGGTATATCAGATAAAAGTGCTAAGTGCATTCAATTATAGTAAGGATGATTAGGCACAATATGCTACCCTGGATAAGGGAAATATTGATAAGCAGTCAAGAGCAAGATATTGAAGATACAACTCGTATACTAACAGCTATTGAATATGAAAATCTTGATGAAGACAGAAATGGAAAGGAGGTAAAATTTCAAAATAAATCTACCAAACAAAAGAGTACAAACCTGTCAAGAGTAGAAAATAGGAAAGCTGTGCCATCCCATATAGCAATTGTACATCAAAGGGATAACGAAGAAGACATACATTCAAATACAAACCCAGTGCTTCAAGTAAATATAAATGACACTAAAATACAAGCATTAGTTGACTCAGGCAGTCAAGTATCCATTGTATCAAAAAAACTAGCCACAGAATATGAAAGCAACCCAAGATACTTAAAGTTTCCCATGCACCCTATCAATTAACACTGGTGAATGGAAGAAAAATGAATAGTGAACGATACCAAATGTGGTTTGAGATTACAATTAGCAGCAAATGTTTTAATCATGATTTCTTAGTAATGGAGGGTTGTTGTTCGAATTAGTATTAGGTTCAGATTTCTTTCAGCAGTATCAAGGGATGATACATTACCCAATGAAGAAATGTATGTTAGAAGACATACAAGTCCCATTTACAACAGTGGGTCAAGATAATCACTCCATTGGCAGTTGTGTTGTACAAGCGATCGATGAGGAAATGATAAAACTAAAAGTTGGCATATCAATGATTAAGAATAATGAGCATAGTCAGCAATTGCAACAAATTTTACAAAGATACACAGCAGTATTTTTTTTGGTGTACCAGGGAAAATTAGATGGTATACTCACCGAATTAGGCTTAAAGAGGAATTGTACCAGCAAACAAAAACTTACCCTATCCTGTTCCAATACAAAGAGGAAGTGGATAAACAAATAAAGCAGATGCTCGAATGGGATATTATCGAACAGGCCCCTTCGCCATAAAATAATCCATTGATTGTAATCAAGAAAAAAATGGAAATGTGCATTTGTGTTTGGATGTGTGCCGCCTAAATAATGTGACCATTCTGGAATGTGATGTGCCACCTCCAATGCATGAAATGTTTGTGCAGCTTGCAGGGAAGACTGTATTCTCAACCATGGACATGACAGCTAGTTATTGGCAAATGGCATTGGACCACCGCGATAGAAAGTATACAGCATTTCGTTACAATGGCCAGACTCACATGTTCAAAAGGGTTCCATTCAGTTTAATTAACAGTGGAGCAGGCCACGTAAGATGTTTTATCTCCTCAAATACAGGAACACATGGTTTGTTATGTGGACGATATTGTGATCACCTCAAAAGACATCGACGAGCATTTGCGTCATTTGGAAAGCTTCTTTCGTGAATGCATTTGTGAAAATATAACCATCAACATGGAAAAGAGTTTTTTCACAGTGAAAGAAATTGAATTTTTGGGCCATGTTGTAAATAGTCAAGGTGTCAAACCCCATCCTGCAAAAATAGAAGCTATAAAGAATTTTCCAATTCCCACCAACCAGAAGCAGGTTCGAGCATTTCTAGGATTGTGTAATTTCTATCACCGCTTCTATTTTAGATTTGCTTATGACACCACACAGCTAATTGAATTAATAAAAAAGAGTAGTAAAAAAGGGAATGGAAAGAGAGGCTTGAGCAAGAAATGTCTAAAGTAAAAGATGTTCCTGGAAACAGTAATGTTATACAATCCGGATTTTGCCCGCCCCTTTTACCTTCAAACAGATAGCAGGAGGCAAGGCTTGGGTGCTGTGTTGTTTCAAATTGGTGATAAAAATGAGCATCAAGTGTTGTACATTATTAGTCGGACATTGAGAGGGGCAGAAAAACATTATACAACAACTGAGCAGGAGACATTAGCAATAATGTGGGCATGCCAGAAACTGAAACAATTTTGTTGGGATCAGAAGTGGTAATCCTAACTGACCACAAATGTTTGGAATTCCTGAACAAGAGTTTTTTAAACAATGACAGATTAATAAGATGGAGCCTGATTCTTCACAAGTTTCGGTATAGTGTCATTTATTGCCCAGGATCACAGAATATTGTGGCTGATATTTTAAGCCGCCACCCTGTGCACATGGCTTCTCAGAATAAAGATATAGGAAACCAGACAATGAAGATAATGACAACCAAAGCAGGAAGCACAGTGGAATCTCAATGCCAGAATTTAGCATATTGGCAGGCCCAGGATGCTCAATATAAGAAAATAATTAACATTTTTACATCTAATATGGAAGCCAGTAGGCACTATAATCAATACAGAATCACAGATGGAATCCTTCAGATTAATACCAAAAGCCCTCACAATCCATGGAAAGTCATAATACCTCACAAATTGAGAAACCAAATTATTACTCATATCCATCAGTCGGTGGGACATTATGGTCCTTGGAAAGTAGAAGAAGCAATAAAACGTCAATTTTATTGGCCAGGGATGTACTCACAGATCTTACGTGTGTTGAAAACCTGTGAGATTTGTGCTTGGATCAAGGCACCAAATCAATCGTATGCAGGAGAGCCGCAACTGATCCTCACATCTAAACCAAATGAACTGCTAGCTGTTGATCATTATGGCCCATTACTGATGTTTTGGCGATTCCAGTATCTGTTTGTCATGTATGATGTGTTTTCAAAGTATGTGAAAGCATACCCAGTAAGGACAGCAAACTCTAAAGGAGCAATAAAGGCACTTCAGGAAAAACAGTTGCCGGAAGTTGGAAAACCTCAGATAGTGATATCTGATCATGGCACAGCATTTACATCCAAAGAATGGAAGACATGGTTGGCTAAACAAAGATTTCATCATAGGCTAACTTCCATTAGAAATCCACAGGCTAACCCTTGTGAGAGAGTCATGCAAGAAATACGGCGACTCTTTAGGACATATATACCAACCAACCATCGGGACTGGGTAAATAAAACTGAAAAGGTGGTACAATATATTAACAACACAATGAGTGAGTCGACAGGATTTATTCCAACCCTGCATTATGGGAAAGAATGTCCTCAGTTATTTAAAACCAAAATTCCAATGGAAGATAAGAAGATAGATAAACTACAAGATCAAAGATAGCATATGAACAATTAAAACAGGCAGTGCTGCACCGGAAAAATAAAAAATAAAAACAGCAATATCAATTCAGGCAAAATGAGCAAGTATGGCTGAGAGACCCTAGGCCAAGTAATACATTGCGGAAAGAATTCAAAAAGTTTTTCCCAATATATCAAGGGCCATACACATTGAAAAAGGAATGCGGGAGAAATGCTTTCTTTTTGGAAGATAGTAATGGCATAAAAGAAGTATACAATGCCAGAAACATAAAACCTTGCATATCACCGGACCCTGGAAAATTTAGAAAGTAAAAAGATAAATATAACTTGTTAGACTAAAAACAACATGGACTCGATTTAAGATACAGGAGATTGAATTATGGATAAACCATTAGTTATATAGTAAAAGAAAGAAAAGACTGTTAGTCAGTAACAAATTAAATATTACACCAAATAAAGAGTAGGCTTGAACTCACCTGGCACAAAATTTTTACCTCTGACCTAAAGCAACAGCATTTTTTTAACATTTTTTTTGCTCACTAACTATTGGGAAATGAAGCAATGGATGTGAATTCCGATCCATGCTTCACAGCCTCCTATAAACTTAATTAGTATTGTAGGCCTGAATTAAGTTTATAGTCCAATATCAGCAGGGTTTTGCATTAATGCTAAAATTAATTACATTTAAATATTTCGTGTTAAATAAATTTCATTTCAAGATTAAATTTTTGTTAATAAAAATTACTTGTCAAACCTATTAGTCAAACATATATATACATCAAGCAATATATATATATTGTCCAGTATAATCCCCCTTCTCTACCGTAGTTAACAGTTTTAAGAATAAATTTCAAACAACTAAATTCACCAAACGGTTGACAACCGATGTTTTACAACGGGGTTTCCTTACTAGCTCAACTCAGAACACAGCTAAATTACTCCAGTTTTTATATATAGCTCTATTATACTCTGGATATTGGTACGGTCATTAATGTTGTATATATTTAAGTTGCAATACAGACAGTAGATGACTAAATAGACTTCGAGAGTAATGAGTTGGAAGACACAAAATTAGATTAAATAAATTGTTTAATAATAAATAGAAAGCATAAAATTATAGTATTCAAAAGTACGGTAAGATTTTTATAAATATTCTATTATAATTAGCTACTAGTCTTTAGTAATCATTTTACCTAGTAAACAAACTCATACCAATATTTGTGTAGCGAAATGATTGACGGGTGGCTCAGGCGGTAGCGATTACAACAAATTATACACTGAAACCCATTTCTCATTTCATGCATGGAACTAAGATAATAACTTAAAACCCTTTACATATTTAAGATTGAAGTATCGGTTACAATAGTATGACAAAACAAAAAACATAATAAAGTGATTTAATATCTGCCAACTCAATAATGAAATAATCTTTAATTTAATAACGAACTTCCTTTTAAAATAACCATAATCAATATTATAAACTAGCTTTAAACAGAGTTGGGAAATATTTCTATTGGCATCGTTTGTTTATAGCCTAAGTAATAAAGGGAAAAAAATATAAATGTCTTCATTTGAATTATTATTAGTAGATACAATATTTATAAACTATTTTCTAAAGACTAGAGCAGAGGATAAGGAGAAAGAACATTTACTGACAGTTTGAAAAGTAGATTATAAACAAAAAAAATTACATGATTATTTGATTGAAGATTAAATAACATTAAGTCGGGAGGAAGTAAAGTTCATGTAACAAGTTACCTTCTTTCTTCATCGGTTCTCTCAGAGTAATTCTGGTGGATTTGAAATTTACTGGAAGGCATAGTAATTTGGAGATTGGAAGTGGAAATCGGAAGATATAAAACATGATCAGTCGCACGAAGATTAAATTGGCGGGAAGAGATCATCTGGTTACCATCAACATTACGGTTACTGGTGGATCTTAAAAGTTGGAGAGATTTTCTAGACTGTTTGTGTTTGAGCTTATCTCGAGTAAAAGTTAGAATGTTAGTTTTTTTAAGATGGCGGTTGACATTCTGTCTGGTTTTGTTTTAGGTCCTATTTTCTCAGCCTCCAAATCCAGTTGAATAAATATCAATTATCCATTGCCATTGTTCGTTTTCAGCTATCTTACTTTAATAGAATTTTAAATTGAAGTAATTAAAATATAAATTCTTATCTAATTTCGAATAAACTTAATTACTTTACATTTTCAAAAGATTTTAATTAAAAACATGATCAAAGGAATGTGTTTGATCGCATTTTAAACGTTTGTATAATTCTAAAGGTAAAATTTAAAAATAATGAAATTTTAAATTAAGCTGCTATAAATTCACAAACCAGAAATATTATTTATGATTTGTGAATTTATGAGATCTTTATATTTATTTACAAAACATAAAATATATATAGTCAATTTTTGTGATTGAAATGGAAAAATCCCATTGGGGGAATAGTATTAATTATTACAATGAAAAAGATGTTTCTATATATATATATATGAGTTAATGCAAAATTCTGCTGAAATAAAATGCCTATATTATTAAAAGAAATAATTTTTTTTTTGTTAAAATCTTTTTAAAATATGGTGTATGATTTTATTTTGAGATAAGCCCACCAACATTTTCTAAAGAAATGTATGTTTTAATTAGTGAGCCCATTCAAGTCAAATTAAAAATGGCTTTCTCTTTCTTTTTTAATTAATAAAATTCAAACTTGAAAGAAAGAAATTTAGAATAAAAAAGTAAAAGTTATTTTTAGAAAATGTTACCTTGAAACAAAGGAGCATGTGGGTGGGCTTATCAAGATCATACAAACAATAGAAGGTAGCTGACAAAGAGGGTATAAATAAAAGTGAGAACAAAAGACTTGGTTATTCAGAGTTTTCTTGCTGGCATTCAGATTTCTCTTTGGAGAACTCTTTCAGATTTTTCTTGTGGAGATTTTATTCCAAAAAGTTAGACAACTGTCATCTTCAAAATCATGGAGAAGTTTGAACATGCTCAAGCTAAAAGTCATATGAATTTGATGGATTTTACTATGCTTGGATAGGCAAATAAATAGCTTTGTCTATCGCCGAGGTTCCTAAATACCATCAAAATGCCTTATTATTCACTCAATCATCATCTGAACTCTGTGCCATGTCTGTAGGACTTTTCATACAAGCATGCTACTTATTTACACTTTCCTTGTCTGGGAAAATACCTATCGATGGTCAGATCAAGCCACGTATGACATAGGAAACATGACCAAGGAACCAGGATGGTAATCATATCACTCCTCCATTGAACTATTTACTTTCTACCCTTTTGTTCATACCTTTCTTAATTGAATTATATTATGAATTGTTTTATTTAATGATTTTTGTAATGTAACCATTTTTATTAGACTAGTCTTAAATATACATATATGTGTTATCATCTATCTATGTTTAACCTTTTTTCCGTCGCTATTCTTCATTACTAATGTGTAAATATTTTGTATTCCATTGTGGTTAAGTTTAAAAGTTATTTTTTTTCATTTAAAATCTTTTTCCAGTTTTATTTATGTTTCTAAATTCCATACGAGTAAGTTTCCTTTGTTTGCCAACTTGATCTCCTCGATAATGCCTCTTTTGTCTGCCAGTAGCTTATTACATATATCTAATTTAGTTATATATGTTTTAAATAATTTTTAAACTGTCTGTTTTTAGCGCAAAGCAATTAGAAAATGCTTTGCGAAAGATTTTTACTATTGTACTTTATTGAGGAGATTCGAATTGACAATTTTATTAAAATTGGGAAGAAAAGACTTAGACCACAAAAATATTATATCATTTAATCTGTTTTTATTGTCTAATTACTTTTTCATTAATTTAGGGGAATAGCAGAGGCCATTAAAAACATTCTACATTCTTAATATTTTAAAGTCATTAATTAAACATATTATTTAACTATAAAAAGCTTGAGTTTCCTAATTTTATTATAATGCTTTATTTTACTTTTCCAATATGCGGACTTGAAGCTTATCTTGAATATATTTATGTATATATTTATTCACATACTCAGACTTTCAAGCTTCCTACAGCTATACTTTTCAACTTATAACTGATTCACATGGCAACATACATGTAAAATAGATAAATCATCAACAGTATATGTATTTCATGCTGAACTAGCACTCTCAGCTGGTTCAGATCACCATCATTCACACATATATACAATTAATGCTGAGTTTATAGAAAAATAGCAAATATTCAAACCATAAATCTTCAATATGCTAGTCATCCATATCATTGAAAATTTGATGATGTAACACTCAAAGCCATTGTTGATTCGAATATTATTATCATACCCATGTTGACATTAAGATACTCTGACTTCTCACATATTGGATCTTAATATGCCCATTTAAATACACAAAAGAGGAATTAGTATAATACTGTTTGAATATATAACATTCTAATATAAGTTTATTATCTATACAAACTTAACGTAATTATAAAAGACTTGAACTCAGACTTTCAAACTTACTCCGTTGTGCATTCCATGTTATACAACTAATATGGTTGCATACATGTGAAAAAGATAAATGATCTTCAATGTATATATTTTATGCTGAACCAGCACTCATCAATTGGTCTATAACACCATTTTTTACACATATAAACAATAAGTGCTCGGTTTATATTAAGATAGCAAATCTTCACATTTTAAAGAATCAGCTTCAATATTTTTCACCCTCCAACTCTTTAGCCATTGAAAATCTGATGATGAAACACTCAAAGTCCTTGTTGATGCCAAAATTGTCATACCCATCATAGCCATTTAATTTTAAGTCATTGTTACCTCTCGTATATTGGACCATAATATGTCTCTTTAAATATACAGAAAAGGATTGGGCAGATCTGTGTATTTAAATGACCATATTAATGTCTGGTATGTGAAAGATCAGTGTGACATAAATTCAACATGTGTATGACAATAATATTGACATCAACAAGGACTTTCAATATTCCATCATTGAATTGTCAATGATATGGATGGCTGAAAAGTTGGAGGTTGGAGAAATTTAAAGCTTGTCCATTAAAGTTTGAAGACTTATTACCTTAATATAATCTGAACACTGATTACATTTGTGTGTGGAAAATGGTGATTTAGACCAACTAAGAAATGTTGGTTGAGCACAAAACACATATGTTGTAGATCATTTATCTTTTCACATGTATGTGGTCATGTGTATGAATTTTATAAAGATGGAGTGCATGACTGTAGAAAGCTTGAAAGTCAGAGTTCAAGTCCCTCTAATTACATTAAGTTTAATATAGACAATATATATATATTTAATTATTGCATATTTAGCCTGTATTCTGCCCATCCCTCTTCTGTATATTTAAATGGCAATATAAAGATTCTATATGTGAGGGGTCAGAGTGATTTAAAGCCATCATGGGTATGTCAATAAGATTGTCATCAACAAGTTATTTGTGTATTCCATCATTGAAATTTGAATGATATGGATGGCTGAAGAGTTGGAGAGTTTAGAAGATTGAAGCTTTTCTATTAAAATTTAAAGTTTTGCTGTTTTAATATAAACTGATCACTGATTATATATATATATATATATTAGGAGGTGGTGATCTAGATGGTAGCTTTCTCAGCCCAAAATACATATATTAAATATCACTTATTTTTTTACATTATGTGACCATGTATATTGGTTTTGTAAGATGGAGTGCATAGCTGTAAGAAGCTTAAAAGTCTGAGTTGAAGTCCCCTATAAGATATATGTATCATCAGATTTTCAATAATTTGGATTGTTAAAAAATTGGAAGGTGGAGAAGATTAAAGCATAGCTGTAAGAAGCTTAAAAGTCTGAGTTGAAGTTCCCTATAAGATATATGTATCATCAGATTTTCAATAATTTGGATTGTTAAAAAATTGGAAGGTGGAGAAGATTAAAGCATGTCCATTAAAAATTGAAGAAATGCAATATTATTTTAAATGGTATTACTGATTTTATGTATGTCTGGGAGATAGTGATCTGGACCAACTGGTGAGTTTTGGTTTAGCACAAAATATTATAATGGAAATTATAAATCTTTTCCACATGTATGTGATTATGTGTATCACTTGAATAAGGTTGTGTGCATAGCTGTAGGGAGATTTTGAATATTATACATATATAATGTTTTGGTTCAGACAATATTACAACAGAGATTAAATATGTTAAATAAAACTAAGTATACTTTCAGCAAAACAGTTTGTCCTCCACCTACTGCTGAGAAACAAAAGTGAATTTGATACATCACACCTTGATGTGCAAAACGCCAAGACTGATTTTACTAATGCATCCATATTTCAAAACTACAAAAGAGATTAAGAATTGATTCTTGTATTATTAAAATAATTTGCGAATATCAAAACAAAAAAAAAGATAAGAAAAAAAAAAGTGGTTTATCACAAAATGAATATATAATCAACAAAGATCAAACACTATTCAAATTTACAAAAACATGGGCATAGATTCTAATAGAAAATCCATAATTATGATGCATACACTTCGAAAGTATACTTCATCTTCTTAATTTTTTAACATATTTAATCTCCTTCATAATACACACATATATAATAAAAAAGTGTAAATATTTAAAGTAAAGCCTTATTTAATATATTTATTACAATCAAGCATTGAGACCTTATAAAATTTTCCATTGTTGAACATTTATTACAAACAATATTGTGTTGGACTCAGCAATGCTACATGTGGGTGTGTAGGTTGTGAAAATCACAAAGGGACTTTATCACTGTAGTGCCAAGATGCTTAGAGAATTAATAAAATTTATTTGTAAATGCAAATGTTTACATTTGTGAATCACTTCATTATTAAAAATACACTGTGATTGTAAATATTTTTTATTAAAATATGTAATATTTCTTTATTTAAACTAGTTGTAACAATTGTTTGATGCTTGAATTTTGATGTTCAAGCTCGGAATAAAGGACATATATACATTTTTTTTTATTTTTGCATTAAACAGAACACGCTAACACCATTCTGTCATGATAAGTCAAAAAACTTATAGTGAATGTTTAGAATGTAAAATCACTTTATTGTTAGAAACATATTCTCTTTTACTTAAATATAAATGCAGTAATTTTTTATTTAGATGTGTTATAATAGTTGTTTGAGCCTTTAAATATACTACATAAGTCACTCTATGATTGCACAAAAGTGAACAGGTTTTTGCCTTTTTATCGCTACAATTAATAAAATTTATATGCAAATAAAAATGATTAGATATCCTAATTTCTTTTATTTAAATATTCTAATTTATATAAAAAGGAATACATTACTAGTAATGATTTGTTTCAGAATAAAACATTTTAAAAATATTGTCTAATAATTAAAGTAATTCTGAATGTGTTGAAATTATTTTTATTAGTGCTATTTTACACATTTATTCTGGATTGTTTAGTTTAGTGTAGTGTTAGAGTGGACAAATCTGAAAAGTGGAGTCTTGGGATTGATTCTGCTGTTGTCTTGAGCAAAACTGGTTTAATAGCAATATTACCTTTTTTATTATGCCATGTTATATTTTTGCACATTTTATTCAATAGCTTTTCATAATTTTAATAATGATGTTATCTTTTTAGTGCATATTATTGTTTAATGATCCTATCTTGATTGCAATAACTTCACTAGTATCAGGTTAATTATGAAAGGCTTGTGTATATATGTATTTTAAGAAAATATATTATTTAATGATTTTTATTTGTTATATATTGTTACATAATTTCCCACTAAAGGAAAAGAAAATGCCTGCATCAAAACAGCAAAAATAAGAAAAATAGTGCATTTTTATTAAGTATTGGGAATTTGGACCACAAAACACACACCCCACACACAAAGACTACAGTTTGGACAGAGGATTTTCCCAGAAAGTTTTGACTGTGCAAAGTGAACTAAAGGACAATTAAAGGTTGCACTTGTTTTTTTTATTACTTTAAATAAGCCATAAGGTATATGTTATAAATTATAATAGATAAATGAACATAAATATTAATTTGTTATTCAAATAAATTCCATTATATAAACTTAGTTATGTGTTCAGGGAATATTTGGTAAAATATTTATTTAGTATCAATACCAGCAAATAAGTAAAGTCTTAAAAGTTCCTACAAAATACTTTATCTATTCTAGTGAAAGAACTCAATTGTTTGATTTTTTACATATTATAATCTATCATTAAACAATAGAAATTCTAAGGCATGGTATAAGGCTTCTAAGAATTTATTGAATAAACAATGTAAGTATGAAAATTTCTTATCTTAAAGAAGTTTTTAAAATCCCTTGATAACTGGTTTTATAGCATGACTAAGTTAAACTGAAATAGCAAGCACACAAATATTTTATTAGTGAACAAACATTTGAGATTGAGAAGCTAACTCTGTAAATAGAAAGCATAATTTATGCATGAGAAATTTTGATAAAACAAAGTTAAAAAACAAGTTATTTTGGATTAATTAAAACATTGGCTAGAATTGACTTGACTAAAACTGCTTATTTATTACAATGTGACCACTCAGAATCTAGAGAGTTTTATGTAAATAAAAAGGGAAAATTTTAAATAATTCTAATATTATATTGTATCTTTGATTGAACATAATTATATAGAATTCATTTTGTTTTAATTAATTAATTTTATTTCATGGATATTATTAGTATTCTTCACATGATAAAAAAAAACATTTAGATATTAAAAAAAAGAGTATCTTACTTGCTAATCTAGATATATTAAAATTGCACATATTTGTACTTACAATATATAAATAATTACTTATTTATTATAAATAAGATTATGTGATTTATTAAATCAATACTTGAAAAAACAAAATGTGTATAATGCAAAAAATAATATTTTACTTTCTTCACTGTTTTATTGTAAATTTATTAATAATAATAATAATAATAATAATATTATTATTATTATTATTATTATTATTATTATTATTATTATTATTATTATTATTATCATCATCATCATCATTATTATTATTATTATTATTATTATTATTATTATTATTACTATTATTATTATTATTATTATTATTACTATTATTATTATTATTATTATTATTATTATTATTATTATTATCATCATCATTATTATTATTATTATTATTATTATTATTATTATTATTATTATTATTATTATTATTATTATTATTATTATTATTATTATATAAGAAATTAGTGAATTGCATGGTTATGCAAAAATTATTATAAAAAGTGATTATGATAATCACTTAAATAACATTGAAAAAGGTTTTATACATAATCCACAAATGTTTTGGAATTATATTAAAAATTTAAATATTGTTGGGAATAAAAGTTACAAAAAAAATAATACAGTTTTCTATGAATGAATTAGTTAATCATTTCACAAATATATATTCAAACATTACTGATAATGATATGATTAATATTGAATCAAATAATAAAACTAGTGGGAATATTGATGTAGATAAAATTAATATTAATGATATGCTTAATACAATATACAAACTTAAATCTAAATCATCTATGGGATATGATAATATTCCTAATTTTATTATTAAGGGTTGGGCAGATGGTTTAGTAACTCCATTACATTATATAATTAATTTGTCTATTGAAAAATACATCGTTCTTAACATAATGAAAATTTCTAAGAGTGTGCCTTTTATAAGAAAGGAGATAGATCTGATCCAGGTAATTATAGATCTATATCATTACTGTCTTCATTTGCTAGGATTTATAAAAGATGTATTTATAATAATATTATTACAGATACAGATATGATTAAGGTCTTGCCTAATTATCAACATGGTTTTGTACCTGGAAAGTCTGGTGATACTAACTTCAAAGTAATATCTAATCATATTGCTCACATTCTTTCTAAACAGATAAAACTTGATGTTATTTATTTTGATATGTCACAGGCATTTGATAATATGGCACTTAACCTAATATATAAACTTAAATTAATGAGAATTATTTGTCATTTCATTGCATGATTTATTAATTATTTGGAAAATAGTTGCTCTTATATTAGTACAGATAAAATTAACTCTTAGCTATTCAGATATAAGATTGGGTTTCCTCAGGATGGGATATTAATACTTTTACTTTTTAATGTTTTCATGTCTGATCTTGATCAAAACATTATAAAGTATGATACTTACCTATGCATATGAATCTAAATTATTTAAAAGGATTAGAACATTTGATGATCATATTGATCTTCAAAAAATATTGATTATTTCAAAGAATGGTGTAAATTTAATAATATAAAAATAAATATAAGTAAAACATGTTTTGTCTCTTACACCAATAAAACAGATATATCTGTTTATCATTATAAGATTGACAAAGATATTATTATATACAAAGAAATTGTTTCTGATATAGGGATTATTTTGTAATCATTTTCCTTTTAATGAGCATATAAAATATATTATAAGTAAAGCATATAGATAGATGGGCTGGATTTTAAGATTTAGGAGAGATTTATGTTCTTATATAAAGTACATATTATTCTATTCTCTTGTTATACCTTTGTTGGAATATGTTTTTTTCTATATGGAATCTGGATATGATTTATATTGAATCGAAAATTTCTAATGTAGAGAAAAGATTTATTAAGATAATAAAGAGAAAAAAATTAAATCTTAAAACAATACTAACTGAAGAAGACTAAATAAAGATATGGTGTTTTTAAAAAAGTTAATTGATGGAAAAAGCGATGTTAATGATTGTACATTTAAAATTGAATTAAGAATGCCTTCTCATTTGTTAAGGGAAGTATACACTTTTAATATTAAAAAAAAGAAAAAAAATATTTTTTAAACAAATCTGTCATTAATAGATTGCAAAAGTTATATAATCAAAAATTCAATAGCATTGATATTTTTTGTAATTACTTTATAAATAATGTTAAAAAGAAATTGAATTTACTGTAGACAACATGTATTTATATATTACATAACATGTATTTATATGTATTTTCATATTTTGATTATTAATTGTAATTTTCTTTATTGTATATTTTTGTTAAAATGTTAATATATTGAATAACGTTTTGTTTACTGTATATTTATTCTGTAATTATTAATATTTACTTGTATATTTCTGTTAAAGCGAATGTGGTGTAGTGCACATAATAAATAAGAATGAAATTAGAATTAAATTATTATTATTTAAAAGAAAGACAATTTAAGAATAAAATTAAAGACATATTTAACAAGAAACACCTATAGATAAATATATATTATTGTATCATTACTGTAAATACTTGTGGTTACTAAACTATTATTTACAAATAAACTGAATTGATGATGATGATGATTATTATTATTACATAAGGGATTCAAACTCAGACTTTCATGTGACCCTCAACTCTCCTTGCCATCTCATATTGCCTACCCATCTAATCACATACATGTTGAAATGATAAATAATCAGCAATATATGTATTTCATGCTAAACCAGCAATCATCAGTAAGTCCAGATTACTATCTCAACACATATATACAATCAGTGTTCAGCTTTGTATTAAAATATCCAAACTTCATACTTTAATGGACAGGTTTCAAACTATTCCAACCCACAACTCTTCAGCCATCCATTTCATTGAAAATCTGATGGATGGAATGTTCAAAGCCCACATCAGTGCCAAGGTTATAATCCTACCCATGTTGACCATTTAGTCATTCTGACCCCTCATATACTGAAGAATAATTCATTTACATACATATGTTAGGGATGGACAGACTTTTAACGCACTATGTTTCAATATATAATTTAATACATTGTACAGGCTTATACACATCTGCACATAGTTTGAATTACTTATATGTTACATTATATATGTGCAGGCGTGCGTAAGCCTATACAGGGTATTAAATTATTATTACTATTTAATATATAAAAATAATATGGAAGAACTGATTTTTATATTAAATCATAACTGAAAAATCTGCATTACTGCACATACAATATTTTTACAATTATATTACTTTGTATATCATATTCATTTTATATTTTATTTTATTTTTAATTAAAAGATTTGGCAGAAAAAGAAAACATATTTAATTTATTATATAATAAAATATTTTAATTTTATTCAAAGACATAGATCATGTAGACCCGGGCTTTGATGAATGGAAGATCATGTGACATCATAATACACTCAGGTATCAGACCTGTTCATGATACCAGGAATGCTAAAATTTATCTTGCACAAAGGCACGTCATACCCACAATGTGATCGTGGTTGGAACAATAAAATGCTAAGTTTTATTTATTTAGAATTTACTTTTCATGTTGTGGTCATAGCAAATAGATATATAAACAATATGATACAATTTTTTTTTTTCACTTTTATGTTTAGTAATGCAATTGGTTTGTTTAACATGTTGCATATATTTTTTTTACAAAATATTGCATAACTGTCTTTTCCATTTTTAAATGATACTAATTATTATTAATTAATCTGGTAAATCAGAAAAAAATAATTTATTGTTCAGTAATTCTTTGTTTGAGAACCAGAAAGCTATGCTGTGATTTATAGATTTGCAGTTTCAGAACCTAACCAGACAGATTATAATAATCAAATATTTATTGCTCTGGAATTCATAAAAAGTTTAAACACAAGAAATGACAAAACTGGGCTGCGATTAATGGACCGTCGAACTTCGAAATCTGTCACTCTACTCCTGCACCAAAGCAATTCGTGATTTAGTGAATCATTAAGTAGTAAAAGTTAGATTCTTTGTTTTAAGAAAAAGTCTGTGAAAAAGTATTCTGTGCCTTAGTACAGTAACTGATTTTTTAAACATTTATTTAATTTAGTTAGTATGTCTTATATTATCTATTTACTAAAAGTGTGACCATAAGAAGTGCTAGAACTTCATTTAATGAATATATTTCTCATTTGCAGATAGCATGATCATTATTTAAAATCTTAATAAGTAAATAATCGAATGACGTATTAATCGAAAGTTCTTAAGAAAGTCGAGCGGCGAAAATGACAAGACTGAGCACAAACTGTGGCATTAAGCCCCAGTTTGTCATCCTATCGCTGTACCAAGTCGCGCAGGCCGTAGTGTCTAAATTAAATTCATATAGACTGCGATTAAAATTATAGTAAATACGCTTTTAAAATAAGCTCACTTGCGTTTACTCAATAAATAAAAAAAATAAAAGTATGTAAAATTAAAGTGTTATTTCTGATGAATAACAATTCCAGCATAGAAACAAATGCGCGAATAAATATAATCCTTCTTTGCTGTTTTTCATATAATTGCTGACATTTGTTTCTTCAATTGTTTTGTTTGTGTTGTGAAACACATCTGCAATCTCTTTTATCACTATGAGTGACAATCAACTTTTTATTTTTAAGCTTTTCACCTCAAAACTTGAAACTTTCCATTACTATGATTTTACATCCATCCTTTTTGATTGAAGTTTCGAGCTTAATAAAGCTAATATCGCCCACCACTTTATCTAATTACTAATCATCTGATAATTAACAGCTCAGACAGTTATGGGGAAAGAATCCAATCATATTTGAAAGAGCATTCATTTAGAAGAGAGAAAAAAAGACTTTGATTTTACAGGAGAGCAATTAACTGAAAACTTTAACAGACTCCGATAAATAAGAAACTATTTTGTGATTAAGAAAAACGGAATAGAAGAAAATGATAGATAACATTAATTGTATTTCAGTTTTAGAAATGAATTAAATAAAATTTTTAACTACACTGTTTGCAATTTGTGATAATGATGCTTAGTAATAATTATGTATGAAACTGTTTCATTTACCTAATATTAATTGTTAATAGCTTTTGAAAAATTCAAACTTCATCAAACTTTTACATTTATTCTATTGTTCGTAGTAGTATAACACAATGTTTTGAATCTCGCCATTTTTCTTTTTTTATAGGTATTTATTACCCTATAAGTGACACTACTAGCATGGAAATCGAACCTGAACTTTCAGATTCGTGAATATTGAATTTAAAATATATATTTAAATTTTTTAGTGATTGTTGCGATTGATTAGTTGTTTAGAGTTGCATTTTAACTTCATTGTTCACAAAATCTGAAGGTCCAGATTTGATTCCTATGTGGTATTGTATAAAAAAGAGGAGGATAATATCATTTGAAACAGTGTGCTGAATATTAATCTATGTGGTATTGACATTAGTTGAAAGTATTTTGAAAATTTAAATAAAATTTGAATTTGAAAAAACACTTAATAATTAAAAGTAAATGATGTATATGATCCAATATAAAATTATTAATTATTACTGCTTATAATTGTTTTGAAAGAAAAATAAGTGCACTCTGAAATGTTAAATATTATGTTCTCCATCCGTAGTAGAATACTATCACTAAACAATTTCACTTGATGATTATTAGATGTTTTGTAGTGTGTGCCAACTTCTCAACAGAATTTATTTTAAAATTTAAATTCTATAACTCAGCAATAACAAACAAATTTAGTTTTTCCAACTCTAAAGATAAAAATTAAAAAATAATAGTAATGCATGAGAAATGACTTTTGTCAATTTGGGATCCATAATTGCATCAACATGCAGAACATACTAACATATTATTTTGTTTATTTGCTATTTAGTATGGCTATAATTTCAGCAGAACACTTTTTTTCTCAAAATATTTTAAAAGTGTATCTAATTATAGCCCTCTAATGTATTTTATTCTCTGTCACATCTTTCCTGTGGGAAAAATAAAGATAGAACCTGTTTAGAATGATTTTAAAAGAATCTTCATAACATTAATGCCACCTGCATCTCCCTCACAAAAGATGATCAACTTCACTATAAAATTTACTTTTTGGAAACTTTGTTCATTTTACATTCCAAATCCAGAAGAGATTTTATAATAACGGAATTCATAACATAACATTCAGCAAAAGAAAGTATACTGATTGATCTTACAAATTTACCAATGTATTTTTAAATGTTTACTGAGTATATTTACATATTGATAGAATGGACAACTCTCACATCAATACAGTAAATTAGATTTAAAAAAGATAGTTCTACATATAACTAATTAAGTTGCAAGTGTTATGGCATTACTATGAATTACCCTGTCTTTATAACTTAATAAAAACAACAGCAACATATTAGAATGTCACGACCCCTAATCATTTAACTCTATTTTTTTTTATTTATAGAACATCATAGACATTTAAATTGATTTTCATTCTTAAGTTAAAAACCATCTAAGCTTTAATTTGCTAAGACTTTTTTTTACTTATCAGTTAGTAATAGATTTGAACTTTTTGATCATAATTATTAATTAAAATCTTCATATGTTGCATTGAAATTATTAAAACATTCTTTAGATCATCCTTTAAATTAGCAATGAGAGCACGATTATCTGTATATGTAAATCCAAAGTTCCAAATGAAACAATACAAAAGACTACAATCATAAAAAGTGAAAATGATGTTTGAACAAAAGCACATTCTTATTTAACATCACATTTCAAATGTTTTAATGTTCTATCTATAATAATAATACTTTCGCTTTTTTCATCACATAAAAATTATATAATGTTGTCAAACATTGTTAGCCAAGAGGTTAGTGCAGTTGCCTTGCAAGCAAGCAGTTGGTTGCAGAACGTTGTTGTGGGTTCGCCTCCCATCCGATGCTATGACATATGAAAAAAAATTATATAATGTCAATTAATTTTAATGGACAACTAATTTCAAATAATAACATAAAATTAAAACAAATACTGTGATCCAATCAATAAAAGCAATATTTAAATTATTTATAACTACAAATTTTTACTGACTTCTTATGTCCACAATATGGAGAAGTTTATGCTATAGAAACCTAAATAATAAAATAAACTGATGCTAGTGAATTTATTCACAAATCTTTACCATGAAACCATACTAAAATTTTACATAATAAAATGTTATATGCTACCAGTCCAATTGAAATCTTAAACTGGATTCCAAAAGATTGTAATAGATCCAGAAAAAGACCACATGTGAGATGGATAGATAAAATAAGAAAATGTGCAGAGGTGATATGGAGAAAAGAAGCTAAAGATTGGAGAAGATGGATTGAACGTGGAAATACCTTAAACCTGCAGTGGATATCTAATGGTTGATGATGATGGTACTACCAGTAATAGCTCTTTTATTCTTAAAGAATATAAAGTGGCAAGATAGTTTAATTATCTAGCATGTGTGGCACATCTATTTATATACAAATGTATTGTGCCTTCATCTCAAAAAATATCAAACTCATGTCATTATTTGGTTTTAAATTCAGAGATGAAGACCAATATTCACCATATTGCAAGCCATTATCACCATTAAACATAACATTTTTTACAAACAATGCTAATGGTCCATAAAAAGGACTTTAAAATTTAATTAATTCAGCATCTTTGAGACTTCATAAGAAGTAAAATAATTTTGTAAGAGTTATTCTAATAAGGTATTGTCAGTTGATAAAACAGAGAATCTTGATGTTAAGTTACATTAGTTCACTTTATATATTGAGAAAATAGTCTCATGAACTACAATGTATGGATGAATAATCTCAGCAGAGTGTCTGCACATATTTAACATTTTTACAAAAAAAGAAATATTATTTACATAAATATTAAAATAAAACCTAAAAGTAAGGATTAATATTTTTTGATATTTTAAAATAAAATATTTTTTAAAAGAAATAAATAAAACCAATCAAAAAAAAACTATAAAATATAGAATTTTTCAAAAGTTTGCTCTACAGCTACAATATCTTCAGAATTTTTGTTTAAAGCAATGTCTTAGTATTTACATTAATTCGTGTCTTTACTAGGCAATTGAATTTAATGGGAAAAATTACTTTATAAATGTCAGAAAAAGAACGATATTAAAAATCTGCATTCAGCTCCATCACATTACATGATCGTTGCTGTGTCAAAAATGATTTTTTTAATTAAATTTGTTTTGGATTTATTTATTTCTATGCTTAATTGTTGTATGATTGTTATTAATTATATATAATCTTAACTGGTCATGTGATGCAGCTAGCTTCCCATGACATGCTTATGACCAATTCTTTGAACCCAGATATTTCACATAACTATTTACTATTAGTTTGGAAATGAGCATAAAGCCATTTTAGTTATTAAAATTAAATGCTTAACTTTTTACTTTCCAGAAATTGGAAAGCATAATAAATCCTTCTCCTTGCTGTTTTCCTATTAAAAGAAGATGATCATAAAAAAAGATAAGGTTGTCCTGCTACAGATTGTAGTTCGCATTGGTAAAAATAGTGCAATTTTTAGCATAATGTAAATTGAGAAAGCAAACGGCAATGACCTTGATGCTTATTGGTTAAAAATTAATTTTAATTATTATTTATAAACAATTAAACTTGAAATAACATCTATAGTTATTTAAAAATATACAACTTACTATCACATATTTTTTGATTGCAATAAAATTTATCTGCCAGTACTTTAACAATAATAATAATAATAATAATAATAATAATAATAATAATAATAATAATAATAATAATAATAATAATAATAATAATAATAATAATAATAATAATAATAATTAATAATAATAATAATAATAATAATAATAATAATAATAATAATAATAATAATAATAATAATAATAATAATAATAATAATAATATTCCTAAATAGTGTACAATATAATTTATCTACTAGTAATTTAATAATAAAAATATATTCCTAAATAGTGTAGATATGTATAAATATGTTTGGCAAGATTTCCATGGTAGATTAAAGCAACCAGGCAATAAATATTACAGACAAGATATAACACTGATGTTTATTCAGAAGAGTTTGATGTTACTGGCCACAATCCTAGTGTCATTTACTTTAATATCACAGTATAAATATATCTTATAAACTTTACTAAGCTCTTTATGCCATATAAGGTTTTGTATAATGAATTAGTACCTGATTAGTATATATAAATATCATCTCAAAAATTAAACTTCATGTTAAAGTGACTAATTACTAACAAATGTATAAATATTTTATAATAGATGTACAGGTAGAATTTATTAGCCAAAATTCTCCACCTGCTAAAATATTTTCTTAATAGCTACCTAAGTAGTTAACAACTTTAACATATTTTGTGTAGATAAAAAACAATGTGATTCATCTCACCAAAAAAACCCTAAATAATCTCTGTTAACATGTTAGTTTTAAGTAACTAATTTTTCTATCTCTGCCACCTAGTGTAGCTTGTATAATTAATACAATCAAGATAATAGTTCTTCATAAACTTCTACCTTGTGCTATCCAATCCAAATCCACAGACTAGTTTCTAGATTATAGAATTCATTAATGAGGAGTTTTATATTTGAAAATAGCCATAAGCTAGAAACTCATCTGGGGACATGAATAGGACAGATCTGGATAGGAATTTATTAAGCACTACCAACTGACATCTATTAATTACTCATATTTACTCTAGGTGATAGCACTGTGTAAAAGAAACAAATAAGCCATTTAGATTTATATGAAACATTGCAATAGTTTATTTAAATTATTTACCTAAAATAATATTGGCATTTAATGAAGTTCTACTTGAATATAATACAAAAGTGATTTTTAAAAAACATGAGATAAAACATTTTGATGGAGTGGTATGCATAATCTAAGGAATAAGAATATGAAAATAAATTTGAAGTAACATAAATAATGTTCTTAGAATTACTTATAGTTTTAATTAATCATTTTCATACCATTGTTATATGTTGATATCTCTTATTTTAGTAAATTCATTAGCATTGATCCCTTTTCCGCTCCTTTTAAGTAACAACTAAAGTATATATATATATTATATTTGTATTTAAAGATTACATATTCGGTTTATGTTTTGCTCATCCCTCATCTGTATATTTAAATGGGATTAAGGTTATACATATGAGGGATCAGAAATGACTTACGGTCAACATGGGTATGACAATAAAAAAAAATTGTTTAACAAGGGATTTGATTATGCTATCATCAGTTTTTCAATAATATGAATAGCTGAAGATTTGGAGAGTAGAGAAGATTGAAGCCTATCCATTAATGTTTGAAGATTTTCTATCTTAATATAAACTGAGTACTGATTATATATGTGTATAGGAGATGATGATCTGTACCAACTGATGAGTGCTGGTTCAGCACGAAATACACATATATTGGAGATCGATTAACTTTTTCACACGTATGTGGTCATGTGTTTTGTTGTATATGATAGAGTGGATGGCTAAAGAGAGCTTGAAAGTCTGAGTTCAAATACCATCTATTTAATTCCACCCACCCTTAGTAAATGTGCATTTAGCTATTATTAACTGGAGATTAAAAGTTCTAAGAATTGTGACAGATATGTGCGAATATGTCACATGTAAACATAAAAGTAAGCGCCACTATGATCTAGACACCGACAAATGGTTTAAACTTTACGGTTTGTTTTTCTTTCACCACTTAAATTGAGATGTCTTCATAATATATATTTTCTAAATATACGTTAACTTAAAAACTTTAAATCAGTTATTTAAAAATGTATTTTTTAATTATCAAAGTAAAACTTCGCCGCTGTAGGTTTGCGTTTAAATTCAAATTATGTACGGATAATATTTCCTTGCTGCAAAATCAAGTTAAAAAATCGAAACTGTTTGCTTTTTTAATCAGTAAATTTTCTGATACATTCCAGTGATTAAAAAAACCAATAATGAAAAACAAATTCCTCTCCATTTTTTATTTTATTTAAATTATAATCAAGAGACATTTTAACCGCATTCCGTTTTGATTTAAAAAAAAAAAAATCTTTTAAGAATTAAATTTTCAAATTATATTCAAAGTACAGCTTACGGAATATTCGATAATTTATCATTATTGTTGTTCTGTTCAGAATGTTTTAAGCAAACGAATCAGAGCACGAAATAATTTGGATGTAATGTAAAATTTTAATTGAATAATTATAGAGTAATTAAATAGTTAGCAAAATTAAGAAGCTATTCATAAATGTCAATGAATATGTAATTTCATTTTTTTTTTTTTTTTGCAGTGTAGAATTTAATTGGCTTATTTAGGGGTAATACATAAAACTTGTTAAAAGAGTTTTATTATTATTATTTTGCATGGAAAATAGACATAAAAAGAACGTGATAATACAACTAAATAAAAATAAAAAAAACTCAAGTTCATTTATTACACAAATTATAAAAGAAATTAAAACTGAAACAAAATAATAAATGTGATAATAATATATAAATATTTTAAATAAATTAAAATTTATCATAAATTTAAAACATATATTTTATAATCTACCAACTTGTGTTATCTACTAACCTTTGTGTTATTACTTCGAGTTACTTGTATTTGGAAAACTTTAAATAAAATTTAAAATTTTCTAGACATTCAACATTTAATGGTAAATGATGGAAATAGTCCACAATATTATAATTCTTCCAGGATTCATTGATGCTACATTACCTTTTATCAGTTGATCTAGCAAATCTTCCCACTTGTCTTTATATTTCTTGCTCAATATTTAACATTTAATGGTAGATAATGGAAGTGGTCTCCAATATTATCATTCTCCTAATACTCATTTCATGCTAAATTACCATTTATCAGTTGGCCTAACAAAATTCTCAAATGTCTTTATTATTCTTTGTTCAATATTTACCCATATCATATTATTTCAATTTATTGTCAAGTTGGCAAACTTATTACATGCACAACTATGACATGTATCTCCCAGATTAAATAGGTTAATGATTATGCTAATTATTTTTCAGATTAGAAATAATAATATCATTGTTGGTCCAGATATACACTTTAAATTTTAATTGAAGATAAATATATCAATCGTTATAAAACATAATTGCATTTAATTCCATTTCACCTTTTACTATGTGTAAAAATGCAATTGTAAGTTTCATATTACCATATACATCTGAAAAACATAAATGATCCCAAAGATGCATTTAATGCTAAATTAAACCAATTACTTAATAGCAAGGATAATATAGACATGTCAAAGGGTATGTCTTGGTCCAACTGATGAGTGTTGAATCAGCATGAAATGCATCTTGAAATCATTAATCTTTTTATGTGCTTTATTTATGTTAGTAAAATATATGTTAATATGAAAGTTATAATTGCATTAATGCACATAGAAAAAAGTCTGAATTGAGTTGAATTTATTATTCCATGGGATTGTGCTTAAATCTTACAAATATGGGCATTTTGTTTTATTCCACCTGGTGTGAGTTTCTGAAAATTATCAATCTTTCATATCTAATACAAAAAAAATATTTCAGACTAAAACTTAATAAATAGGGTTTCATTTCTTTTTAAATTAATTTTATAAAAAAATATTATTCTAAAAAAAATCACATATGACTTTTTTTTAATGTTTAAAAAAATTATTCGTTAATATGAGCAGAGAATGCAATTATATCACACACGATCATACAATGATGTGAAAATAATCTCAGAAAATAAGCAAAGTCATTTTAATTTTAAGTTTTTTTCTTTAAATATGAACAAACAAATGTGTACTTATGATAAATCTATCAAACTGAGCTTTGAATGCTGATATATGCTTTATAATTATTACAATGTTTGAAAAATTTTAACACTATGTCATCTCACTGTTGATTTCTTTCTTTATATTATGGTTAAGTCCATCAACTTTTATTTTTAAAAATAAAAGACAAATGTATAAAGTGAAAGTGGACATATGTGTTTCTTTTTTTTTTAAATAATAATCAACTACTATGTAAAAATAATCAGGAAATATTTTGTATACAAAAAATTATATTCTTTATTCCAAAAATTTTATGCGAAACTAAATCAGAAGGAAATGAACATCTTCTGGTTGTTTTTTTTTTTTTTTTGGTTATAAACAAAAACCTTAGATGATGGCCATTGTCCATAAGAAGATGATTTATTTCAATATTTTTCAATTAATCAATAAAAACATTATGGGGACATTTACATTATAACAGAAAACCTGCATTAATATTACTTATAATAACATTAAAACAGTACAACTGCCATATTTTTTTTATTGAAATACCCAATAATTATCAATGAATATGAAAGTTATCAAGTTAATAATAAGAAAAATATTTATATTCAATTAAAATTTTAAATATATGTTCAGGCTAAAAATTATAGTATAATTTTTTATCTAAAATTAGTTAATAATAGTCCTGAAAATATATATCTGGAAAGGGTGATATCAGGGTTGTGTGCATACAATTAGTTTTGCATCTTAAGTTAATTGAGTTAGATATATTTGTATATAATATAGATTTAGATACAAGTAATATAGAATTGGATTATTCAAAATTTTTAATATGGCCAACATTATGAATGTACACATTAAATTTTCATATCTATCAGACTTTATTATATAAGCATGAGTTTAAAAATGTACTCAATAATTATTTTTTTATTTATGTGGAATATATTAGTGTACACACATTAAAAAGAAGTAATATACTACATACAGTAATCATATGATCACCATTTCTCAAGCTTGCTCTGATTACTCTGGCTTGCACTATGTGGCACTACTGTATGGAGAGTTTTGCCTGTTTTACATACAATAATGAAGTATCTTGTTGTGAATAAACATATTTGTTTTTGTATTTCTATTATCTATCATTATTCTGGACTTTTACATTTGTTCAACTGTTTTAACTAACTGCAGGCTTCATTTTTTCTTTAGAAAATAGCAGTCTATTTCAGGTCTGAAAATTATACTTACATTATACTATTTTTTGTTTATTTAAACAAATATTCAGAAAACTTGATTTTGATATTTTTATACATGCAATATATATATATATATATATATATATATGCATATATAATTATATATATATAAATATATATATATATATATATATATATATATATATATATATATTTCACTATTTATACTTTTTTAATTATTTAATGATAGCATTAAATGTATTAGTAATCAGAGAGAAGTTAGATTAATAAAGTTATGCAATTTAGTCAGGGAACAATGCAATAAAGTTGATGTATTAAAAAATATAATATTCAATAAAAAATACTAAAAGCTTGAATGTGTAGGGGGCACATGAGATGTTATTGTTAAGTTTGTATAATAATTCAAATTATGTACTATGGTTAAAAAACTATAGAAATAATAAATATATTTTTAAAATGTGTGGAAGAGTGAGAAATGAGGAAAAGCATTTAATAAATTTTTTTTTATTATTTTCATTTTAATAATTATATAAATATAATATTAATACAGAGAGCATACCAATAGCTCAAACAAGCTCTTAATTGATGTGCAGTAAGAGAAAATATTCAAAATCTCTATCTGAGAAATATTCTTATCCCCAGACTAATTGGTTTCGAGCTATTGGCAAGCTCTCTGTATTACATTTTTGTAAATACAAGCTTATAAAAGCAATGTCACATAAATTTGTGGAAATGATGCTATTAAATCAATAATTCAGGTCTTTATACCATTCCTCTTTATAGTAGTCAGTGGAAAAACTATGTATGCTTATTTGGTGTTGATTTATAACATTTGTTTTATCAGAATCAGATTCTAAAATATCAATCAACAATACAAATTTAATAGCACCATTCCCACAGATTTATATAAGTCACTATTAAATTTTAATAGTGACAAAAACCTGATACTGGCAATAACAGATGTCAATTGTTCACTATATAAATTCCCCATTGACCTCCTATTTAATCTAATAAAGGAAAAACATGTTGGAGGTATAAATAGGATTTTAACCCATCCCAATGACTGGTATCTGACACAAGAGGTTAATGACTGGGTTTTAAAAAACAACTTCAAAAGCTCTATCAGAACCCTTGGCAATAACTTTATATGCTATATATATATATATCTATCTATCTATCTTTTTAAATATATATATATATATATATATATATATATATATATATATATATATATATATATATATATATATATATATATATATAATAACATTCTTATCTCTAGTGGGGAAGATTAAAAATTGCATTATGTTCTTCAATGAGACTCAATTGCAAGAACTGTTGAACAACTTTGGAAAGATCACAAAATTCAAATACTTCCTAGAAGAAAGAGCTGGAGAACAGATTCTCTCCAATTATGCCACTTTTGAACTAACTCTGAAACATAATGTCTCTCCCACTGACATTCTAACTGTGATTTATTACAAAGCTTCTCCAATGATATTATCCTTTTGTGGTGTCAAACCACAATGCTTCTTCTGTCTCCAAAGAACACATCTTATCAAGGCCTGGGTGGCTAAAATAAACCCTAAATGTGGCACAAAGAGAAGCCACTTTCACATGTGCTGCAAGCCTTCACCTCAAGACTCAAATACATTAGATACTCATACTCCAATCCCATCTACTTCTCACTTCAATGATGAATTTATAATTCAGAATACAAATAATAATATAAAAAGGAAAATTGCTCAAGCATCTAACTCATCTGTCCTCAAATAACAAGAAACAGAATTGAGTACAAAAACAAGAAGAGCAGTCATGGCCTTAACAGAAAACTTTAGTACAACCAATCTAAGATCCATACCAGACAAAGCAAAACAATTTCAACTGAACACATCTAAACTAGACAGCCAAAATAATGAAGATACTTCTCTCAAGATAAAGAAGACAATCATTTCCAATGACAGCAAAATTAGCTCTATCTCCCCAGAGAATGATGAAGATTATCCAGTCTCACAAAACATACCCTCCCTTCAAATGAGTGCTAATCAACAACTAATAAAAATTTCTAAAAATAAAACTCCAAAAAGGCAACATAATGAAGGAAAACAAAGCTAAATATAAATCAAGTTCGAATGATGAAGGCGCCATGGACTACGTGGATGAAGTTGTGATTATCAAGAAGAGAAAATCTGCCCAAACTGACAAATCCAGTTCTGAAGAGAAATTATTGCAGGATCAAAAAATAAAGGTTCAAATAGTAAATATCTAAAACAAGAAAATAAAGTAACTAATAAAAAAAACCTTGGAGAAAAATGCTAAAACTGGTGTAGAAATAAAGAAACAAGACACCCCAGCATCTACAAACAATTTCCCTAGAACAAGGTTGAGGAGCTCGAAGGAAAACACACAGATCAGCATATCTCAGATATACTCATTGAGCACTGACAGAGAATCAGTTTTTTGATTCCAAAGCATAATTCATAACTAATATATAATATAATTTGAAACCCTATACCATATTTAAACTGCCCAGCAAGCTTACCTTGCAGTGGATTGTCAGAAAACTAGACTCTTCAAGTCATGAGATATAAATATAAGGGATTGAACAAGCATTAATCAATAAATTAGAAGTCGTAGAGTCAGTCTCATGTCTACCTCTCCAAGATGTCATCTGATCAGTTTGATCATCCCTGATCACCAATCAATATTATAGCTTAACTTGCAAAACCAAACATTAATTAATAAATTAGAAGATATAGAGTATGGCTCATGTATACCTCTACCATATTAGCATAGTTCTTGATGAATAGTCCTGACAGTTTCACCTCAAATGAACATTTAATTTGAACCCCCAATATTCTCCAGGCTACCTTTTGCCTCATTGTCTCTACCATCTATTGTGGTAGGTCAAATCCCAGGCTAAATCTGGAGATTATGTTCTGAACTTTATTAGTCAATTATCTTTTTAAATTAACCAAACCCTAGGAGTATTTCATCTTGACATATGATAACAATCATCATAAAGAAGACTTTGGTATACCTTTTGTTGTCAATCAAAAAGTACTCTTTGACAGTAGTTAAATGATTATAACATGCATTATGCCATTCTCACAATTTCACAGATTAATAATTGTCATATTACTCATCTACAGAATCTAGTTTTTAAATTCTTCAGGTTTTTATAACAAATAATTTCAATACATGTATACTAATATTTTATGCTTATTATTGTATATAATAAAATTATTGGAAAAAAATACATATAAAACCTATGCAATCATTTGTACATATGTAAAACATAACTCTTTATAAGTCAATAAAGTTTATTTTGAAACAAAAGCAATGTCACATGATATGTGACTTGCTTTATTGATAATAATAAATATAATCTTATATTTTAAGATTGTAAACTTAAATTTTTATAAGACTAAAAATATTCTTTTAAGATAAAAAAGAATATAATTTCAATTTAGTTATTTTATTTCATAATCAATTTATTAATGAAATGAGTCACTAATCAGAAACAAGATCACAAATTAAATACAACAATGCAGCTTACTTGTTTATCATTCAGGGAATATAGACTGTTACATGCAAGGAATATGTGTAAAGAAGCATAGAAGTACAGATGAAGTATATATGAGTGAAAAACAACATTAGTTGATTATTTTTTTCAATGTTTTTCTTTCTTGGAGCTGTATATAAAATATCTGGAGATGGAATTTAGTCATTAGCAACCAATAATTGATGATATCAGAAATAAAACTTCCCAACAACTAGCAGGAATTCTTCAAGAAAAATTGTTAGCATTGAATCTACTGGAAAAAGCAAGAAAAACTAGCATTGAAAGACTGTAAATTATCAATACTTTTTTCAATAACAATCACATGAATGTTACTCATGAATAGTTTGAATTATATATAAGATAGTTTGCTACCTGTTAACCTTAGTTTAAGTCACTATTACTATCTGGATATGCAAATGCAGGAAATAATGTATAATGGCTTAAAAGGGCTTTATAACTTATCATCCATCTGTCTTTTACAATAAAATGTATTTCTTCTCTGTCAACCTAAGAGCTAAGAAGAAAAAAAAATCAAACACATTAAAATAAAAAAAAGATGTTGTGAATAAAACTAAGCTTCAAAAAAATAAAAGTCATCCAAGATACTCATATAAAGTGGTGAAAAACCAAAAATTTTCTAAGAGACTTTATGATTAGAATGATTAACCTTATGAATTCTGCCCAAAAATATGCTTTATTAAATTTCAACCATGGTTAAAATAAAAACAACCCAGTAATGTAAATTGGAACAGAAGTGAAACTATAAGAGATAATAACAGAACTATGTATGATCAATTTGATATGGTTTTAATTTTTATTGTATCCTAACTAATTCAAATATTTCAAGATGCTACTATTTAATTAGTAATAGATTAATTTATAAAGATTTTATAACTATTTTCACCACTATATCTTTTTTGACAATTTTATAATGTTTGCTATTTTTTTTGTAATATAAAATATTTTTAGGTATTTGTTTGTAATTGTGATATATAGTGTAAATATATTTTTTTATGAAGATAACAAAAATGGAGCTAAATTAATCATCAAAACTAACTGGAGATATATGCTAATAAGGATACTATGTTGGGATAATTTAGATATTATATATACATCTGTTATAAAGAGTATTAACATATTTAATAAATAATTAAATATTATTAATACATATTTCAATTTTTTTTCATCAACATAATTTCTTAATTCAATAAATTATTTTAAAATTAGAGTAGTTGTTGCTTCAATTCTTTATTTAATTCTCAATATGACTGCATAACATACAGGTTACTTGTACATGTGTTTGTTGTTATTATTATTATTATTATTATTATTATTATTATTATTATTATTATTATTATTATTATTATTATTATTATTATTATTATTATTATTATTATTATTATTATTATTATTATTATTATTATTATTATTATTTATACATTTTTTCCAAAATTTAAATATTGCTTTTAATTACTTTTATTAGATATTTGTTATTTTTGAAGTTTATTTTTTTACAGATATACCGAGCCTATAAACACCATGCTTTTGTAAATTAGTTTCTTTAACAAATTTTTTAAAAGATTTAATGTAAATTAAACAAAAAATTTTAATATTATACAAATAAATGTGATAAATATACCTGGTTCTTTTTGTATTATGGTTTATTAATGGTAAAATTACTTCTTAGGTGACGTGAACATTGAAATATGTTTTTTAATGGGTTGATTTAACAATTTTTTTTTTTTGCTTTGTGAAATTACTTGCTGTAAATAAAATGTTAATAATTAAATTAAGTCTCTAAATTAAAATTAAAATTTTTAAATATACATGTTATATTTGATATATGAATTTGACAACATTATGAAAAACTATTAATGATTGAATTATTTCCTTTGCATAAAATATTTTTTCATAATGCACTCAAACATAATAGACTTTTTTGACATGTGAGAGTCTTACAAACAAACATATATTCACCAATCAGACAACAGAGAAAATACAGTTTTTATGTATAAGATTTTTTATTTATAAAGCTTTTTATTTTGACAAGAATAATTAATTATCTTTTCCAATTTTATATTTACATTATTTAATTTACACTTTATATTTATATTTGATTATGAATTTGTGATATTGTGAAAGACAAAAAAAAATTAAATAATAAAAGTGAAAAAAAAATTACATTTGTAATTAAAATTTAATTTTTTAACATTAGAATTAAAAAAATACTAGTAATGGGAAAACATAAACACAAGCTTCACTATATAAAGATAATTTTAAAAAAAAAAATCCAAAAATTTGTATATAAATACAGAATGAAATATAACTTAATTAGTTAAGAAACAAAATATATAAGGCAATTAAATATTTTAAATAAAAAAAATTATTATGAAGAAATTGAAAAAATAAAAGAATTTAATTATAACAATTGATCAATAAAAAAATTTAAAAAACTGTGTTAAAAATAAAAGAAAACAATAATAGCAATAGCAAAAATGAAAAAAATATATTAATACATAACTATAAAAACAAATAGTAACAAACATAATAAATAAAAGTATTAGTAAAATGAATAACAAGAATATAAAAAAGTAAATACACAAATAGTTTACAATGTAACACAAAATATATGGAATAACACAAATTTAAATAAAAATAAAAGCAATAAAAAGAATTAAAATGAAATTTATAAAAGAAAATGCATAAATGTAAACAAAAACAAATTTAATACATATATATAGAAGAAATAAAAATTCTATGAAAATAAGACATATATATATAACAAAACACTTTCTACTAGTATACATATAAAAGCACATGGCATATATTTCATTGCAATGATATTAAAATACAGAGAAAAAAACCGCACACACACACACACAAAATAAAACTCAAAGTGAATAATGATTTGAGATTAAAATTATTAATCATTAATTAATTAAACATTTGTGATGTATCTGTATTTTTATATTGGACTATTTCCATCATCTAATATGTGTGTCGAATGTCCTTAGAAAAGTTTAATTTTATTTAAATATTCCAAATACATTCAACTGTTAGTAATATCCCAGCAAACAGGTTAGTATATGCAACAACTGTTAGTAATATCATAGCAAACTGGTTAGTATATGGACAACGTTTCAAGAGGTATTTTTCTACCCTCTTCTTCAGGTGTTGCTGGCCTGACCAGTGACAATAATAGCATGAGATTCAAACCTGGGTCCTTAGATTCTTGATTACTGAATTTTTTTAAGGTAATGCTCTAACCAAATGAGCCAGTTGTTTGCAATAATAAATATATATTGTAATGACAAATATAAAGTATATATATATATATTAAATTTATTGATTTATATATAAAATAAATTATAAAAATAGAACTAATATAAAATTAACAACACAAAATCATTTTTTAATTTGTGTGATATTAATTTGAAAGTAAATTAAATATTTAAAGATTTAAAAAAAAAATCCACTAGATAGAGCAATAAGAAAGGATTGAACAGTAAAAAAAATCAAAAAAGTATTATGCATATAAAACTAAAACTAATATTACGCATCTAAAGAGAAACGAGAACAATAGCTTTTTGGGCATGATAGAATTATTTATAAATATCAAATAATAAGATTATAAAAGATGAATACCATTTATAATGAAAATGGCATAGTTTAGAATTTTTTAAATTATTATTACGTTTAAATTAATGGTTTTAAATGTTATATTGAAAATTAATTTTTCATTAAAAAGTTTTATTTGGAAATATTTATGTAAAAAATAATAGCAATTAACAAATTATAAGATTTTTCTTACAAAACGATAAACAAAATTTATAATAAACTATAATATACAGTACATTTAAGTCTATGGATATATGTGGGATATATATGTATACATGTGTGTGCCTGCATACATATTAAATAAAATAATTTTTAAAAGTAATATATATATATATATATTGTTTGCCCTGAAGGTTTGTAGTGATGACATTTTGGAGTTTATTTAAACTTCTTCCAATCAATAATTTCAATCTCTATAGTCGAGTTGCTATCTTTAGTGTCTTTATAAATATATGAGACCATTAATGGAGGTGGGATTCCACCTCTATTGCTAAAAGGAGTTTGCCTTGACAACAGTTTGAAATTTTTGATTGTTATCTATATTGGGATTGTCTCTAAGTGTTGACTGGTTTCTAATGATTAAATATATATTAAAAAGATTTGAACTCAGATTTTCAAGCTTTCTACAATTGTCCACCCCATCTTATACAACTAATACACATGATAACATACACATAAAAAAGATAAATGATCCATCTTCTGTATAATTAAATTGACATATGAAGGTCCTATGTATGATGGGTCAGACTGACTTAAGGTCAACATGGGTATGATAATAATATTGGTTTGAGCATTACATTCCCAGATTTTTAATGATATCAATGGCTAAAAAGTTGAAAGGTGGAGAAGATTGAAGCATCCATTAAAGTTCAAAAATTTACTATCTTAATATAAACTGAACACTGGTTGTATATGTGTTGGAGATGGTGATTTGGACCAAATAATGAGAGCTGGTTCAGCATAAAAGATGTATGCTAGAAACCATCCTTTTCACATGAATGTGTTTATGCATATCAATTGTATAAGATTGAGTGGATAGCTAAAGAAAGATTGAAAGTCTAAGTTCAAGTCCCTTCTAATTACATTAAATTTAGTACACACAATATACATGCATTTAAATATGACATATTCTGCCTATATTTTGCCATCCTTCTTCTGTATAATTAAATGGACATATTAAGAGTCTATGTGTGAGGAGTCATATTGACTTAAGATCAACATTGATATGACAATAATATTGGCATCAGCAGGGGCTTTGAGCAGTGGATGGCTCAAAAATTGGTAAGGTGGAGAAGATTGAAGTTTGGTCATTAATGTTTGAAAATTTGCTATCTTAATATAAACTTAGCACTGATTGGGTATATGTATATATGTGTGAGGGTGTGTGTGTGTGGGGGGGGGTTGTGATCTAGACCAACTGATGAATGCTGGCTCAGCATGAAATACATATATTGGGAATTATTTATCTTTTTCACATATATGTGGTCATGTGTATCAATTGTATAAGATGGAATGAATAGCTGTAGTGAGATTAAAAGTTTGAGTTCAAGTCATTTTTAATTACATTAAGTTTAGTATAGATAATATACATATATTTAAATATTATATATACAATATATTGAGACGGATAATATCATTAATAACAATACTATAGATGTGTCGCCTTTATAGTGTGTGTACATATGTATATTTAAATGTAAAAAAAAAATCAAGAATGAACGCAGATAAAAGTTATGTATACACATATTCAATATAAAAAAATACTTAAATATTAATTAATTGAATAATAATATTTTTCATACCTGAAATTAATTATTTAAAATTAAATAAAAAGATTTTTTTCGATATATTTTATTTTTGACTTATTTTTGATTTTGACAAAAATTTAAATGTTTAATATAACAAAAAAATATATTAGTTTTTGTCTAAACAAATTTATTTTAATAGGTATATAATAATAGAAGTTACTTTCAGTATGTTAGTACTTAAAATGGATTAATAAAATCATTTATTTGAAAAAAATAATTCTGAGTCTATTTTGTTTTAATTAATGTACATTAAAAACAATCATTTTATTACACAATAATCTTATTTTTTTATAATTTAAGATGAAAATAATTTTTAACTGCAATTATTTCTGCTTATTGATATAAATAATTAGAGGGAGTTTAACTACAATTGCCAAATTCAAGAACAACAGCTTGCATACAATCAGCAGGCTGGCTACGTTGAGATGGTCAAAAATGCAGATACCATGAACCTCTTCATGATACCATGTTCTATTTGCACCAATTACTGCATGCAGTACCAGAAGTTTAATCAATATATAAAATACAGACAGATGAAATTCCTTGATTGAAATTCGTTAATTACACATACTATCGACATATAAGGCCATTCTACATGTGAATGGAACACAAAAGAAATAAATTGTTGGGAAAATAGATATATAGTGTGCATATTGTTTCAAGAATTACCTCCAGCAAATAAGAAAATATAAGAAAAATCTATACATTTTAAGATAATTATACATTTAAATATAAACAGTTATTTGAAGGATTATTATATGAAGTTTAATTACCAAAATTTTAGATATAACAGTTTTATTTAATTATTAATGCAACTATTTTTTCACCTCAATTACAGAACATTTTATTTCTCAAATACTTGGTGTGAATTATTCAAGATATAATTTATTTTCAAATTATCATTTCAACTGTATAAAGCTTGGTACAATTTTAGAGTAGCAGACACTGGTGTTCAAGATGGCATATCATGACCAGCTTTGTTATTTCTGATAAAATCATAGATTTATAAAAGAATTCACATCCTATAGAATCATTCAGAACTATCCTTGAAATTTGGAAGAGTGGCTAACATACTCTCTTTTTCACTCCAAGGCTATTTGTTTGCAGTTATGTGCACATATATGTAAAATCACATCTTGTTGCAGAACTCACTTTCTATAAAATTATTGAGAAATTCAGAAAAATTCTTGGATAATGAAATGGTGACTAATTCACTCTTTCTTTGCCTAAGATTCATCCACACATTTGTATTGTCTCAGAGCTTTAAATTCATGAATCATGGTCACTTATGATGTTTTGTGATTGAACTACCATATGAAATTCTAAGAAATAAACCATAATGGTTATTATTATTTCTATCAGTGTTATAATTTGTTTTTCATATTTATAATAATAATATATTCCTTTATTGTTACTAAAATAAGTATAAGTTGTTAAGTGGACATTTATTTTGGAAAAATGGTGATAATAGACAAAAAAATGACTAATAAATGATATTTGTTAATAAATCTTTCTTTAAAAGTCATATTTATATTGACACAGTATATATGAGGATACACAAGGGAAAGGGGCACAAATATAACCAAAATCATTCTCTAGTTGGCATGCCTGTTATAATATATGCTTCGGCTATTACTACATTTTGTAGGTACCCTTTTGCATTAATCTGCTAAATGACATGTAAAATGATGATTCCACTTAGCACATTTGTTTGTAGAGTGTGCTTCGTGTATTTGTCAAATTTTTCAATGACTGAAAAGTTTGAATAATGTTAACTTCTATTTATGTTTACACAAAATGATAGCAAAAATGTTTATAATGCTTAAAACAGATTACAAGCAAGCTAAATTCATAAAAACACAAGTTTATGAGAAATTTAATGAAAATGTTAAATTTACTATGTTTCTAAAAAGTGTCGCAAGTGGGTCCAAAGTCAAAAAGTGCTGTTTTTTTTTGCTTTGATGAAAATGACAACTCATATTTAGTTTGTAATAGTCATCCATTTTATCTACAAATTCTGATACTCTTACATGATGTGCTAAACTGCAAAAATCTTGCTTTGTGGCAAAGAAAAGAATGCAATATCCACTCCAACAAAGACTTGAGTGTGAAACACTTTTTAAATAAATTCAGCATGACCCAGCTTATGTATCAACCTCATTCACTTGATCTTGCTTTGTGCAATTTTTTTAAATATCTCAAATAAAAAAATGTCTCCTTTTTGTAGACTTAGAAGTGATAGGAAAAATGATGAAGGCATTAAAAGGCATCACTGCAAGTATTTCCAGACTTTTTGAAAAATGAAAACATGTTTAGATTAGAGCACTGCATCAAATGGATAATAATTTGAAAGGGATTAAACATATAATATTTAAAAATAAATAAAGAATTGTTTATTATAAAATTCTGGTTATTTATGGTTTCCTCCCCATGTTTTATAATTGAAGGAAAGTTGAAACTTAATTCAATAATAAATACAACTAACATTTATAACTAAATTAATTGCCACTATTCTTTATTTCTCCCCCTTTTTTTACCTAATTATCTAAAATCACCAAGATGAGATCATTGCCTAGTTGCTGTCAGCTTCAAACACCACCATTCATATTCCTGCAATAACTGTGACAATAGTTTGGATCGACATACAACCACACTTTTGTCTTTTGATGCATGGCACGTGTGAATCCAATCTCTTTTTTTGTTATATATTTTTTATGTTTTAATCTTCTTTTTATTTTTTTTCTGTCAGTGTTCATATTTGTTTATTAATTAGGTGTATTAATAATGATTGACATATAAAAATATGTAGATCATTAAACATACACATACTTTTTTCTTCCATTTAAAGTAGCCAATAGCCATTCTATCACTTTTGATCTCTTATAACAAGTTGTACTAAATTTCACAATATTTTGTCTGATACAAAAAAAAAAAAACCTTCCTGAAATATTCAGTGATTATCTGAATTGTTTTTAAGGGTGAAATTATAAATTTGTGTGAATGTGTTAATCATTTACATGAGTAGTGAGTCTTTTAAGATATTCTAACTAAGCCTCTGAGTTGTGGATTAGTGGGGTTTATAATTTTTAAAAGGTTCCACTTTCAAGCTCGGAGCTTGTCAGTTACGGACTCCAAGGTGTCAGAAGCTTCAAAATCTATGCAACTGTGTGCCCGGCAAAATAATGATTATCATATTTTTAAAAAAGATGTATAAGAAATACCACACAAATAATAATAATATTTTACATTTTTTTAGGAAATGTGATTCATATTGTATGTGCGCGTTTTTATCTATATTTAAAGCTATCGTTTTTATTTTACTTTTAGTTGTTTAATTTTTTAATATAAAATTACCTCATGTTAGTATGAGGCAACTCCCAATGTTTATGGGTGAAGATGAGTAAGAGGGCTGATTCCCCCACCTTTTTTCTTTTCTCTTCAATCTTAATATTTCATTTTTACTTATTAAACAACTATTCCAATTACAAGACGAGTAATTTGAAACCGAATCACTCTTGCATGAATATCTGATTCAGAGCATAATAAATATATACATATATAAAAATGTTATTAAGCATTTTGTTTATTCGCAGTGAGTGAATGTTATCATATCAAATTACAAAATTACATTTTTTAATGTTGATTCTCTTCTGTTTTTTTTTTCTCTTTTTATCTTTACTTGGAATCTAATTTGATTAATAAAATCACAACAGATCTTATTTTAGCTTTATGTCTCACATAGGAATATATCAACCTGAGTAAAATGTAAATAGCTTTGGATGGTAATTTTGTTATAAAAATCGTAAGTTTAGCTTAGTGACTTCTTTATATTTATAGATAAGCATACATAAATCCTGTATTATATATTTAGTTTTAATACACACCCATATATATATAACATAAACTGGAAATGGAATGTCAATAAATATGTGTTCAATATTAATGAAACATTATACAATGAATGCTTCATAAATAACTAGAATTTTGAATATATATAATCAATGTAGAATTAAATAATAAAATATCACAATCAGGGTTTATATTTTTTTTATCTTATGTTCATGGTTTCATCATTAGATAGTATAGAACTACCAATAATTGAAAGACAACTTGCCAAACATCCTTAATAATAAAGGAAGTTTTCATAGCATTGACAGTCTCGTAATCAAAATGATTAATCAAAAAAAAATCGTTTTCATTCGTATTTTGAATTTATTAAGTTCAGCAAAGACAACTATGCATCAATTAATATTTTCTTATGATTAGTATCAAGTCCATGATTAATCATGTTGATCATCAATCTATAAAAACTTCTTTTAATAAGAAGAATGGTTGATAATTGATATAGATAAAGACTTCAGGTACTTTGTCTTGTAGCATTTATCAGAAAATAAATAAATAAGCTTGTTTAGAGCTATTAGCAGGCTCTTTATATATTACATATTGGTAATGCAAGCTATATAGGTCATGTTACATGTGACTGATTTTTATTAAGATATTTCTATGTATATTTAGATGTCATTTTTTATTTGTAGTTTTTACTTCAAACAGTCTATTTGTCTTTGTTTAATACATAAAATCATATCATTTGATTTTTTAAAAAAAATTGAAAAATTTTGATTTTACTAGTATTATTTAATTCTACTTTAAGCTTATTTATTAATATAACATTAGACAAATTATATATATTTTAACTGTCTACTAGCGATCCTATTCTAATAATTTAAGTGAGAACAGGTTATTACCCCTTGTATCGAGTAGGTATATTTATGAGCATCAAACATGTCCAATCCTAAGCACTAATCTTGCCAATTAATAAGAATTATACCCCTCGAAAATAAAAAAAAAAAGGTTCCAGTGGACCTTATTGGGTGCCTCGTCCAGACTAGCTCAATCTCAAGGTCTGGGAGACAATGTCTATTGGGAGATTGAAGCCAAGGTTATATCACAAAGAAACATCATTTATATACTTTTATAATTTTCCTATCTGCCTTATGAATCTTATTATTTTATTTTTTCTAAAGATATAGGTCATGAATATCAGTAAGCTTTTATAAATAATAACCCAGAAATTATAAAAATCTTGTAATTCAAATAAATACACAAGTTATAGCTTAAAATTCTAATATTTATTAATACACATATATACTAATAATTCAATCATACAACCCAGTCATTCTGATACATCTATATAATATCAGTAGACACATTCACAAAAGAGTCCAACTATGCACCAGAGTTGTATTTATTAAATAATTTAATCTATTTTCTATAATTCTTTTTTTAAGTTGAAACAAAGTTCATATTTCTTAATTTATTACCAAATTATTATATATTCATTCAATATATATAGAGAAAGTCATATTTACCTCCTTTGAGGGTGAATGTTCATGTGTTTAAGGCTGATGATCTGTAAGCTTACAGTATTACAATGGTGATTGTCTTAGTGAGAGTTGGTAGTCTGAAAGATGATAAAAGATTCCATAACATTTACACATATGATAATCCATCCTAGAGGTGTTAGGTAAGTGATTCTAAAATTGAGGGCACAGAAGTTCATGTTGTTTGGAGCTCCGCGATCACTTCACTTGCTTGAAATAGATGGCTAAAATCTCCATAGACAAAGATAGTCATGATAAGCAGATCACAAAGCAGCTATACATTGGTCAGTTTAATAAATCCACACAATTCTTTTACCCCAATATTTCAGTGGAATCCATTCTTATTGATTTTTATTAATTAATAAAATCACTTTATTAAAATTTATTTTCCACACTTCTTTCTTTATAACAGTCACTTTTCTGAATTACTACTAAATCAAAAAAATATATATAGTTCTTTTCTTTTATATCTCTTTTACCTCACCTTTTTTTTGTCTGTCCATACACCGATGACCACTATCTCAGGAATGCTTTTAGCAGGATCAGGTTTTCATTGTCCCAAAATACTTAGTGGCCAGTTTTTGGAATTCCAACAAGTATCATTAACAGAATCACCCATGGCACTACTTGCAACTCCTTTTATTAATCTCCAGCCTTATATATTTAATTTGCTTTCATTAAGAAACTTGCGCTACTAATGACATTATTTTAATAACTATAACTTACGGTAATAAACAACAAAATATATAAAAAAAATATAAAAATACAACTCTGCACATAACCACTCCTCTTCATCTTCCCATACAAATCTATCTATTAGTAATTAATTCTACACAACATCACAACAAAATGTGTAATAAAAATATATGTATACATTCACACCTTTAAATGGTTAATGTATTTCACTCACACTCTTTTGTAACAGGGTTCAAATGAATATCTATAAATTTTCTTGCATCTATTAATTCAATCCCTAATAACAACTGCAATAAACACCTTTTGTAATCATTAGTGCCTTTTACTTCCTTGAGTAACCATATTCAAACCCAACTACTGTTACAATATATAAACCTTTATTGACTGAAGAAGATTGCCTTGACAACATATTGAGATTGATGATTGTTAACAATAGTGGTATTGTTTAAATGTTGACTGTTTTCACATATTCACAATGAATACCTATCAATCCATGAGCAATATTAGGTTTATTATATAAATAATACATAGTTGAAGTGCAATTTGAAAATAATAATAGACTAATTGTTAATCTACTTTCAAACCAGATTAAATTATTATGTTTAATGAGACTTATTTTAATATTTTTTGTACTAATAATTTCATTCTCTGTGGACAAGTTGCAATCTTTAGTGTCTATATAAAACTATTAGTCCTTAGGTAAAGATGGATTTCCACCATTGATTAATGAAGATTATTTTAACAATAGATTGAGATTTTTGATTGGTAATGATATTGGTACTTGTGGATGGTTAATGATATTGATATTGTTAAAGTGTTGACTGTTTTCATATATATATATAATATTAAATACTAAATATATTTAACCTAAAGTATTATATATATATATATATATATATATATATATATATATATATATATATATATATATATATATATATATATATATATATATATATATATATATATATATATATATATAATAAATGGTAGGATATAACCTTTTAAAATATAAGAATGATCATGTTTATGAATAGGTGAACATAAAGAAGATTATTTGTTGATCCTTGAACACATTTATTCTTAGCTCTTGGAAATTACCTGCTTCTTTTTACTATATAAGTATTATCCAAATTTAACTTAATTAACAGTTTCATACAGCTACAGTAATAGATATTCTACTTTTTATTTATTTCTTTTTTTCATAAAAGGTAACATCTGCCTACTCAAATATATTGTTTGAACCTGTATTTTTTTCATAAATATTTAATGCAGAACTTATTTTTACTCTACTTTTATTTACTTTCACTCCTTCATTTAAACTCAAGCTACCTTGGGCTATATATAATTTCTTGCAAGAACAAGGACTTATGTAAATGGTTCAAGGATGTCAAGATTGATAGGAATGCCATTTCCAATGCACTTTATATAATTCATTGTTCTTATAAGAAATTATATATAGATCAAAGTAAAATAAATATCTTAGTTCCAAATTATATATCATGAAAAAAAAGGCTATAAATTTATGTTGAATGGGCTAAGAGTGTTTTCTATAAAGAGAATGAAATAAGAAAAACAATTGTAGAATCTATTTTTAAAAATGTAAGATTTTGAAGCTATGTACATTTTAAAAAGCTCTTTTAATATTAAAGGTAATTGAAATTTTAGTTAGAATTATGAAATACTAGATTAGTGTAAATTTGTTTTACATTTGAGTCTTTCATGTCTGTAATCTGGCTTGGCAGGGAAACTATTTTAATTTTGGCTAGTTTTATTAATTCTAACTTTGATATAATTGAATAAGAGGTTCATTAATTTAAACAAGAAATGAATAACAAAATCAAATATATTCAATAATAAATAAAACCAACATGATGATGATCAAAATAACGTTAAACCAGAAGGCTAAGTTAAGTATAATGTTAACAAAACTATTTTTAATTTATTTTTCTAGAGTTTATTTAAAATTAACCTTTTAAATGTCAAACATTCTAAATAGAAAATTTATTTTGGATATCTTAATAATGCTAATCATCATCATTTAATTATAATTCTATTAGACCTACATGTCCTTCCCTGGACTGCATGATTTCTCAGGGTGAGTGCTATATGGAAGACTTATGTTTGGAATGAGTTCAAACAAAAAACACAAACTAATTTGGTTAATAACAATAATTATTTATTTACAATAAATAAAGTATAAAATTGTTGCCCATGCATTCATTTACACCTGCTACCAGATAAATATAATAAATATAGTATAAAGTATATTAACATAGAGTTGTATATAAAGTAAATTATAAAAAAACAAAATTGCAAAATATTGAATTGAATAAATCATATTTAAGGCCTTTTAGTTAAATATAAAGAAAGCTTTTTACAGCTAATAAATATTCTAAACCATGATTATTATAGACAGGATAAGTTTACTATATATATTTATATAATATGTTCATCTATTTAACAATAGTATTTTCCCATGTGGCTTTTATTGTGATAATTTTGTTCAGGTATTAATCACAGTAGACAATGTAGATTAGTGTCAATAAAGAAAGACACATGATAGATCTTATGTCAGAGTCCAATTTTCTCCTTATTATTTGGATTCCTTCTTTAACCCTTTAAAGTAAAAATTTCTATCCATTTTGAATAGGACCTAGTGAATCTTTCTTAAATATTCCTTCATATTGGAATACTTTATTTTTGCTATTAAATCTTTTTATATATATTATATAACTAATTGTAACATTATAAGTTACAAATGTAAGCTTTCAAGTGATAACAGTTTTAAAAATGCATATATTTTATGAAAATATATATCTATATATCTACCCAAACTTCTTACCTATTTCAGTAGAGTTTGACATTATTAGATATAATTTATCTATTGAAAAAGTTAGAACAATAAGTTACGTAGTTGAATTATATATTATTAAAAGAAGGAAATATTTACAATTTATTATTGTTAAAGAAGGGACAAAAATTAAAGTTATTAAATTATTCATAGTTATTAAAATTTTAAAAAGAGTTTTAGTTACAATTTTGATAAAAGTGATATCTTTTTACCCAGTAGAAACTACTTCTAGTTGCTATAACAAACTTTTTAAAAGTAAACTTTTTTAAAAATAACATGTTGTAAAAAGCAATCTCTTATTAGTGATGTAATTTTTGTTTCCATTTATTTTTTACAAATTTTCTGTATTCAGTAATTTATCCACAAGCTAAAACACTCAGACAATCATAAATTGTCATGTCTCTTGACTTTTAAGATACCTCCCTTATAGGTTTGTCAAATTAATAAGATAGAATCAATCTCACAAAAAATGTATTTAATGCTGATATCTTCAGAATTTTTCAATTAATAAATTAAAATATTGCACCACTATTAAACAATGATGGCTGCAATCTACTGTATACCATAGTATAAGATTATAGATAGGATTAAAACAACATAGCAAAGCCAGCAATTGCAGTGCAATTGTAATGCCTAAATAACAAAATTTATACAGAGTCACAACAAAGGCAATGCAGTATGTTAAAGAGCAAATAACATTGCATTCAATTGCAATTTCAGCATTTTTATGGATATGATTGCATAAATCCAGATCTTTTGACTAATGTGTTTGTCTTCACATCAGTCATGTTAAATAGTTTTAAGGTAATGTTGTCATCCTTACTGAGGTGAATAAAGTTTTGAAAATTTTATCAAAACAATCAACAAAGTACAGTTATCCAAAGCTATTCTGAGGGGAAATGTTTCAACCAATGATTTTCTTTTTTACCAGCTACTTTTTTCTATCTGCATTTTCTTCTCTCTTCAGAAAACCATTTTGCACCAATATATTCTCAAGTCAAAATGAGACTACTATTATTTTTTATGCCTATTTATATCTGTAGTTATCCCTCTTCCATAAAAAAAATATACTTACTAATTAAAAGACTTGCAAAGATTTTCTAATAATAATCACATGGAATTAACCCCTCTAAAATATTAATATTTATATTTTAAAAATTCTTGCAAAAATATTCTAATTAATATTTACAATTCTGTACAGGAGAATAATTTAATTGTGAAAGCATTTTGGGAAATTGTGATGCTTAATAATATAAAAGTAGATTGGCATATTATTTATAATTAATCCAATATGTTTCAATGTATAAAGTTGTAAATTACTAAATTCTTAAATCTTGATATTGGCTAAACAGAGCTTGTTAGCTCTGAAAGCACTTAGCCAATATCAAAATGTAAGAACAAGCTCTGAAAGCACTTAGTCAATATCAATATTTAAGAATTTAGCACATTCACCTTTATATGTTGAAACATATTGGATTAATTATAAAAAACTGGTGAAACTAATTTATTATTACATATTATTCAGACAAATATTATAGCTAGACAGTGTTCTTTCAGTTAGTATCACTTTTTTTTTCTAATTGCTACTTTGCTTATATTACACCACAACTTGATGAAAATATAAAAACCAATGGGAAAAATCCAATTTTATTTTAATAAAAATATTTTGTATTGAAATTTATTATTGTTATTATTATTGGTCAGTAGGTAGACATTGTCTTTGGATTAAATGTATGTCTCCTCATATTTTTCACTACGATACCATTCTTTTGTTTATATATTTCTTCATATTTGAACATTTTAGTTTTACAATTAAATCTTTTTTCCATATAATATATTTACAAATTTAATTATTTTAATTACAAATACAAGTCTCCAAATGGTAGCAATTTTAGAAACAAATACATATAATTCTCTTTTTACACAGTTGATTGCTTCCCCGATAATTATGGGTAAAAGAAATTTGTGTAATAAAATACATTGTATGTATAGAAAATAAGGACCTAAGAAATTAATGAAAATAAGTAAATAAGCCATATAAATTTTTTTATTAGAATGTTATATTTTTTGCATGTTGTCAAATTTTACTTCATACATATTTCATGTAAATAAAAAATGAATTCTACCTATTAAATACTTTGATATTGGATTTTTTTAGCAACCCTTTTGCATTTTAATGTTTTTCCATCATCTCTTAGTGGCAATTTGAATTAATATTTTAATGTTATGAATCAATAAATTCTATTTAATGTATTAGAAATATAAATCTACAAATAAATTACAGTCTCAGAAATTTTACTTGAACTTTTCAAATAATGAAAAAATAATAATAAAGTAAAATAAGATCAAATACTTTATGAGAACATTAATTTTTTTAAGCCACTAAACACCACATGATCTCCATTCTTTTTGCTTACACAAGCTGTTTATACAGAGGCAAAACTCTCCATACAATAGCATCACTCAGTAAAAGTCAGAGTAATCAATGAATGCAGAAATATTTGTGCATAAAATTCCCAATTAGTGCCTATTGACCCAGACTAGTTTCTAGCTTATGTCTTTTATCAATGAAAAGCTTGAATCTAAGAGAATTGCACCTATATCTTGCAGTGCTCTTAAATCCAACATTTCTCACTGATGAAAGCCATAAGATAGAAACTAGTTTGGGATTATTGGATGAATAGTCATTATAAAGGGATTTTATGCACTAACCTTTGTGCATCCATTGATTACTCTGGCTTGCACTCAGTGAGGCTATCGCATGGATAGTTTTGCATTTGTGTAAGTTTTTTTTCTTATTGGCCAATTACATCAAAACAGATTTTTTAAAAAAATTAATTAAATCACTGTTAATTAAATTTGATATTTTAAACATGAACAAGTTATTGTTAAATGATAAATCAACAAAGTTTTGTTCTAAAATTTTGCATTTATAATCATTAAATATCACAAAAGTTATGTAAAATAGCATTAGATGGAGCATAATGATTGTTATTAAATCTCTAAACATCACATGATCACCATTTCTTGTGCTTTCTCATAACTGTTATTAAAACAGGCAAAACTCTCCTTATAGTAGATCCAAGGCTCCCCATTGATGAAAGCCACAAGCTAAAAACTAGTCTGGAAATATTGTATGAGTAGGCATTAGATAGGGATATTGAATGAGTAGGCAATAGATAGGGATTTTATGGACAAGCCTTCTGGCATCCATTGATTACTCTGGCTTGTACTGAGTGGAACTACTGTATGGAGAGTTTTGCCTATTTTAATAACATAATGATTGTTGTTTAAAAATAAATAACAATCATTATTTCAAATTTCTTAACTTATTTTTTTTTTTTAAAAAAAAATATATAAAAAAAATGTAAGTGTAAGCATGTTTTTTTTTTAAAAAAAATTAGTATAGAAATATTTTGTAAAAATAATAATAAATATTTAATAATCTACAAAGCACATACATACACTGTGCAAGTTGCAGAAGCTATATATCTAAAAAATATTAATCACTCAGTTAAGGCTGAGTGCTTATCAGGTTCCATTCCTCATAATCATAGCTGTATTGAAAACTGTAATAGTTTGTACTAAACTTAATATATGCAAATGAGTTAGGTTGTCACTTTTTTTAAAATATCACAGCAGGGGTCATGTCTGTTTATTGCATTATTATTGCAGTTGATAAAATATGCCTTATTTATTTTTCTTTTACAGTCATTTGTTTCCATACATAATAAACTATGCAAAATATACCACTATTTTTATTGCTACACAAATGAAGAGGAGTTTATAAGTTTGTTTATACATTCAAATCAATAAATCTACAAATCATTCATATTCTAAGTTGTTATCAGATTGTTTGTAATGCCTTACTTGTAAACTATTAAAATCTTCAATTTATTTTTAAACTAGTAAAACCATATTTTCTTTTGCTCTAGTTTTTACTGTCAAATAAATATAACATTGTCAAAATAGTTCTAAAATAGCTAGCTGTAAGAGAGTGATTTAAAGCTGAAACACAGCAGTGCCCCATGGCACTCTGCAATATCATACAATCTGATTTTGTCTTGTTTACTAAATAGTCATGCTTAAAAAATTAATTTATAGTAAAAAACAATAGAACTAAATATTGCATTTAAACACCAAGTCAGTCACACAGTATTAAATTGGGAACTATTATACTTGCATGGATTGATAGCAGTATTTCAAAATAGCTGCTAATGTAAGTTACTCCTAAAATGTATGCTTATCGCAGAGTAATTTTTTAATTTGTATGCAATAATGCAACCATACTAATAATGTATTGCACATAATTATTAGAACTGATCTTTCTTCCAAACGTTATTATATAATTTTTACTTTAAATTATTTTACCTTAAGCTTATTTGATGATTATACTATCAACTTACTTCATACGCATTCCATGATTTCCAAAATTAATCTTAATACAACTGATTGACTTATATTAGCTTTTTCTGACTCTTTCACACTGTCAAAAATGTTTCTAATTCTATATATTTTAAGATAAATTTATTTAAAAAAGAGTTACATTAAATAAAATGATACCATTAGTATATGTAATCATTAATGCATTTCTGGATTTTATCACAGTTATGAATGCAGAATGTTTGACACTTGGAAATTAAATTGTAAAAATATAGTATTGCTAAATGTGAAAAAATAATGGACATAGGTAAGAGATTGCACCTGTGACCAAGCAAAAAGTATTAGTTCATTGTGAAATGCATCTGCTGAACATTTTTCCTGTCATGTGTCTTTAATCAATTGTTTCAAGTGAATACAATGGGATGGATGTCTAACTAAAAATATATTGTACATGGAAAAACAGAGATAAGGTTAAATTATTCCATGGTTTTATATTTATTAAAATATATTAATCTTGAACTGAATTTAAAATTTGATGCAAAAATGATATACTAATTTATAGCCTAGTAAATGATTAATAATAAGCATAATATATTTATTTAAGTGGTTAGTATTAAAGTTTGAAATGTAGAAGGCTATCTAATTCTTCTAGATCAAACTTTAATAATATGTCATTGATAAAATACTGTCAGAATAATGTAGGAGATTGTCTCCTACAACTAATTCAGTATAATATGCATCTCAGATGTCAGTTACATTTTCCAGATACCATGATTTACATATTTGAAAAATGTACAATGGACTGGAGACTTTAAGCTTAAATAGAGATTAATGAAATAGTGATACTTAAAATTATTGCAATCCATGGAAATACATTATATTAAAACAGGCAAAACTCTCTATATGTATTGCTACTCAGTGCAAGCCAGAGTAAGAAATGGATGCCAGAAGGCTTGTGCATAGAATCCCCATCTAGTGCCTACTCATTCAATATTACCAGACTAGTTTTTAGCTTGTGACCTTTGTTAGTGAGGAGCTTATATCTGAGACACTGCACCTAGATCTTAGGCTGTAATGCAACTCTTCAACAGCTACCTTTTATCTCTACTTAACTACAAAACCATGAGTCTTATTTATTTGTGTCACTTTCCTATGGAACAATTGTAAACAGCTCATCAACATTTGCAATAGACTACACAATAAAAATCATTTCTATCATGAGTTAGTGTTTCATTATATTAATTCTCATTAACAAACATTGCCCTATTCAGTTCATCACAGTGGTAGAAAATGAAATCTAAGAACTAAGATTTTTAAGTCAATTTTCAGCTAAACAAAATAATTTCAACTCTTGAATAAAACTGGGTTGCTTAATTTTTTCCTTGTGTATTTAAATACCACATAACCCACCGATAACTAACTTATGTAATCATTTGTTACCTGAAAGTTAATGATAGCCATTTGTTGTGAAAATAAAAAAAAATATCTCTCTTACTAATTAACTATCAAACTGTCTCTAGTTAAATGTCAATCAATTTTAAAAGCCTAAACTAACCACAAATTAGACTTATATAAGTTAACATTTGTTGATTAGCAAATTCTTGAAGAATTTCTGAGTAAATAATCTTTAAATTTATTAATTTTTCACCATCTTCTGAAATTCCATCTTTTTTTAATATCAATATATAATGCAATATTTGTTCAGGGATGAAGCTGCATTAAAGAAAACTATAAAAAACTCCTACTGTAAACAAATAATGATATATTAAAGCTGATCATAAAGACCATAAACTTATAATTAAAACAGTTTTGGAAATATTTACTTGGAAAATGCTATTAAATTTATCTTCAAATCTCTTCCTACTACTATAAAACTTACAAGTCAATTGAATAAAATCATAAACATAGGTAAGCATTTGATTAAAATATCAGTTCATAACTCTTTACCATGGCCATTATTAAAATTATCAAGAACATAAATTTTATAGTGCTATTTAAAATCCCAAAGTACAACTCATTATTATATTTTAAATACAAATATACTTTATATAACTGGAGTCTAAATAAAAAATATGGGACTTGAACACAGACTTTCAAGATCCTTTCAGTGACTTTCTTTATCTCATATTACTGATACATATGACCACACACAAGTGGAAAAGATAAATCATCTCCAACATACACATTTCATGCTGAACCAGAATTTATCAGTTGGTCCAGATCATCATATTCCACATACATAAATATAATTAGTGCTTGCTTTTATATTTGGATAGAGTATGGTCTGTTTAATACTAGAGATATTAATATGTCAAATGTATTACTTTATATATTAATTTGTTACTAGAAAGTAACAGGCTAGTTTTTCAGATATTTAGAATTATTGATTATACTATTTAAAAGTCAAACTAATTTAATATGATTTTTTATGTAAATAACAAAATTATAGATAAATAGTTATTATTTTATTTTCTAAATTAGTTACTTTAATCAATTTTGAGTCTTTTATCCATAGTCTTAAATTATTTATTTCATCACATTTATCAAAGGTTCTGCATCTCTTTAAGTTTACATGTAGGTGAGCAAATGTCTTTTAAGAAAAATGGGTTGTGGCCTAAAATGAATGACTTTTTTTTTTCTAAATCATTTAAATGTTGCTATAGTTATTGACATTTATACACATTTATGCATATGTCCTGCGTTATAAAGTAGTGCATTTTTTTAAATATAGTCACACAAATTAGTGTGTGGATTAGCATCATATCACCATGCACAATTTAAATATAAGGTCAGCTTTAGATAAATAAATATATTCTTTTTAATATAATCGACTATGCAAGTCTAATTATCCATAATTCTAACTTATCTTATATATATATATATATATATATATATATATATATATATATATATATATATATATATATATATATATATATATATATATATGTCAAACATTGACCGGGAAGTAAACCCGGGCCAGCTGCTTGGAAGGCAGCTATGCTAGCCGCTAAGCCACCAACGCTTGACAACTTATCTTTCTTTTAAAAAATATGTAACTTTCTTCACATGTGGTGATACAAAGGAAAAAGAAAAATGTTTAAAAACACTCAAGGCATTAGAAGCAGTTTAATTCAAAGTGAAGACAGGATTAGTCAATAGCCAGAAATTGCAAAATCAATTCCAACTATAGCAAATAATCACAGTTTAGTTACCAAAATACAGTGTTTATTATGTCATTTTGGTGCTTGAACATCGTATAATTTTTTCTGAACAACAGAAGATTGTAAGATAAAAATAAAAAAAAGCACAAGTAATCAAATGATTTATTGCCCAAGAGTTCGTGAGATGTTTATGTAACATTATATATATATAAAACTGGGCTAAAGTACATAAACATTGAGTTCCAGAGATTGCTACTTTAACAAAACTTAGAGGAAACAAAAAAAAAAAAAACAGTTGAATCACTTATTGTTCAGAAATTCATAAAATATTTGAGCACTTAAAATAGCAGAGCTGTGCTAATCCAAAGATTTACAGTTCCAGTGCCCACCATTCTATTACTATACCGAATGAATCAGAGAAGATAACTGAATTATAAAATCACTTTTTAAAAAAAGAAATACACACAAATATTATAAATAAGGTCGACAGAATTTTGATATATGTACATAACAAAACAATGAGGCATAAATTCTTTGATAATAATAATAAAAAAAAATTATTGTTTTTTTCCTCTAACTTTTTATTTTTCATCGGGAAATTTGACATTTTCTTTACCACCTTCCTCAATCTAGTATATTGCAATTTTTTACAATTTTTCAAACATAACTAAATACTTTGGAACGTTCTAAAACTATAACAATAAATTATATATATAATAAGTTAAGTAATATTTTAAGCGAACAACATATAACTGACGATTGGTTTGTAATAGTCTTCACGATTTGTTTTAAAGGAATGTGGCAAAATAAATTTAAATAAAAGAAGAAACTTCAAAAATGCATAAGAAGGAAAATTCAGATCCTAGTTTTTTTGTTATACAACTGGATGTTTATTTACAAAATCAGTGTGCATTGATAAAACTCACCAATCTGAATAAAAATATTATTACAAAAAAGAGAATGGTAAAACGGAATTAAAAATTTTAATACTTTATTACAATTTTGTCTATAAAATTAAAAGAAGTAGCACATTCAGATATTCTAAATAAAAACAATTGAATATGAATCAAATAAAGTATCCTGACTTGAGATAGGTTGAAAAACTTTTAATAGAATTGCATGATCAAAAAATAACACCAAATAGTCATTCCTAGAAATTTCATTTTGCTCACCAAATTATTATCATAATTAACTAAGTAGTAAACCAGAAATATTTGTGGATTAAAATGGGAAGCTGAAAGAGTGAAAGTAAATGGAGATTATTTAAATCATTTGGATTTTGCAGATGATGTAGTTGTTTTTGCAAATAAAGCTTTAGAGCCACAGGAAATTTTGCAGGAATTATGTGATGAAAGTATGAAAGTAGGACTAAAGATTAATGTTAAAAAGACTAAAGTAATGTTTAATGAATTTTCTCAAAACATGAAAATACATATTGATTATGATGAGTTAAAATAAGATAACAGCTGCAAATATCTTGGTCGCATTATTAATACAGATGGAAACATAATAGATGAAATTAATCATAGAATGAAACTTGTTTGGAGTGCTTTTGGTAAAAATAACTTGATCCTAAAAGGAAATATGCCTATGTGTTTGAAAAGGAAGGTTTTTAATAAATGTGTTTTACCAATTCTTACCTATGGATCTGAGACTTGAACACTTAATAGAAGAGCAATACAAAGACTTCAGACCATTCAAAAAAGTATGGAGAGATGCATAATGGGAGTAACAAGATGAGATTGAAAACACAATATATGGATAAGAGAACAAACAGGTGTTACTGACCTCATTGAAAAACTTAAAAGACTGAAGTGTAGTTGGGATGGATATATTGCTAGAAGAGATGATAATAGATGGACAATTGAAATCTTAAACTGAATTCCAAAAGATTTTAAAAGACCCAGAAAGAGACCACATGTGAGATGGATGAATGAAATAAGAAAGTGTGCAGGGTGATGTGGAGAAGATAAGCTAAAAATCAGAGAAGATGGATTGAACTTGGATAGATCTTCATCCTGCAGCGTATTGATGATGGTTGATGAGGAAACCATTATTCTACATTCATTTTGTGACTTTGAATAAGCTTCAGAAATAAACAGATGCTAGAAGATAGAGCTGAAAAAATTTTCATACAAAACCAGTCTACTTCATAGCTTATATGTTTTATCAGTGAAGAACTTTTATCTTGTTTAGTGCAACTGGAGTTTTAGATCTAATGCACCTTACCTTCAACAGATATCTGTCATTCCTTTATTTCTTTTATTATCAAACTGTTAGTTCAAAATTCTAAAGCATTACTTTTATTACTATATATATATATATATATATATATATATATAAAAGTAATGCTTTAGTAATTTATATATCATATATATATATATATATATATATAATGATAATGAGTTCACTGTCTATGTATGATATTCTTATTAGTAATTGACAAGTATAAACATCTATCAAGATTGTATAATACTAACATAATATCATATAGACCCAGCTCTCATGATGATACTATGTAACATTTAATTTTATTTATTAGCACATAGATAGTTGGTAATCTAAACAGTAAGAATTTTTCATCATAACATGTGCTGTGCTGTTTCTTTATAATATCTCAATGATATCTTATTGAGCATTGAGGAAACTCTCAAACTAAGATACAAAATAAAGACTTTAGAAAAGATAAAATGGGCTGTCCTATCTTTAAACATACTTTTTAATTATTTATGTGAGTCTGAAGCATCTTAGGTTAACAGCATAAAAATGTTTCTCTGTTTACAGAGAAAAATCTTCACACTCTTAAACTGAGATGCTTTACATTGGCCTATATAATTAGAAAGTAGGTTTAAAGATAAGAAAGTCACTCTTATCTTTTGGAAAAATCTCTATCTTGGATCTTAGTTAGAGAGTTTTCTCAATGCTCAACAAGACATTATTGAGATATTATAAGAACAGTATAGTGCACATTATGATGAAAAATTCTCACTGTTTAAACTATATACTATCTCTGTGCTAGTAAATAAAATTAAATGTTACATAATTTCTAATATTTCTGAGGGTTAACACATAGTAAATTTAAAGATTTCTTGAGAGTTAATAAGCAGAAATAGTGGACGTAAAGTGAAAAGAGAAACATCTTGGCTGCACTTATATTTTAAAAAGTCTCCATTTTGGATCTTATCTTGGGGTTTTTCTTAATACTCAACAAGACATTGTTGAGATATTAAAAAAAAAAACAGTACAGTGCATATGTTAGAATAAAAAATACTCTTTAAATGATGATATTATGTAACAAATTTTCATTTACTATTTACAATTAAACCACCTAGTGCAAGCATGAGTAATTAATAGATGTTAAAACTTAATAAATCCATATTCAGTGCTTTTGTATCCATATCTCATAATGAAAACAACAACATTTATATTGAATTATAAGCAGTTCATAATGCTTAGATACAAAACATTATGATGTTCTTGAATTTTAGGCTGATAGCTTGATAATAAAAAAGAATGAATAATGGTTGCTTATGGAAAGTGGCCTTAGACTCCAAGTAATCCATGTTTATTAAGTTCAGATCCAAAATCCCTAATCTCATGAAAGTCATAAGTTTGAAGGTAGTCTGGTGGTATGGATAGGATAACATAGAAAATATATTAAGATTTATTATGTAACCTACTGCTCTTTCAAGATTATACTAGGTGGTATAACTGAAGTAGAAGAAATAAAATTGCAGCTTAAAAGTAAAGTATACTAAGAAGTCATATGTTTTTATTTTTGGTGTTTTAGCATAAATTTATTAAAGCAATAAAATGTCAGTTGACTCCATCACATGACATTAGTTTACATATTGCTGTTTAGCATGACAATTTTTCACCATCTCTATGTCCCTTACTGTAAACATTAATAAGTAATAATAAATGCAAGTTAATAGTGCTTATTAAATGTCTATCCTGTGCTGATCTATCCAATACCCACAATGCAACTTTTTTCTGTTCCTGTAATTTATCACTCTAGTCTACCATCAAGCTATAAGATCAAACTAAAAAGCATATACATCTTTTTAATCTAAGCCACATTGTTTTTAAAGTCATACAGATCTGAAACTAGTTCAGTTTATGTACATTATGGTATTCTACATTTCTTAATAACTATGAGCATGTCTATACTGTGGTCATGATTTGATATAAATCAATAAAATGTCATCCATTTCCATAATATGATTTTAGTTTACATAATGCTATTATAGCAGTATAATTTTTCACCATCTTTATATCATATGCTGTAAACTTTTATGCTGCAATAACATAATTTATTTTAAAGTAGCATCTTAAACTTTTATAATATCTATTTTATTACATAATTTTGTTTCAAAATTTTTTATCTTTTAGCAATATTTTAAACCATTAAAAAATTTGAATTGTACATTTTTTATTATTACTAATTTTAACAGTAGTGTCCTAAGTTAATTCCATAAAGTATTATTTGCTAGCATTTGTTTGATTATTGTTTTGATCTTAATAAGTAACTTCAATCATATATATATATGACAGATTGAGCCTGATTTTAGAATAGTTTAGCTCTTCAGTCTATTGCTATAATATTTTGTTAAATCATATAGGGTACTACATATATATTAAATTTCACCAATCAGTATCGTAACTTGATAGCACACATGGTCAGCAATTTTTACAAGTGGCATATGTAATATATTCTTTAGTTTCAATACATATTTTGAATTGGCTGTTATTAGTAAGTGTTTTATTTATTTATTTAGTGTATAAGTGCTTTTGAAGACAATTAACCACTTACATTCAATGTAAGAGATCTGTAGAGATAAGAAGAGAGTCTATTAAATCTTTCATTTCTGCCAGTAAGTACATAAAATTAACAGTCACTGACTACCTAAATCATGGTTTATATTATTAAAGCAGTCAGAGATCATTTTCTTTTAAGATAGCGTTTATCTATATATTTTAAAGATTGTGTTCAATTTAGAAGGTCACTGTGTATTGTAAATATCATGCGTGATTATAAAAACGTACATATTCATATTGTAATTTAATAAGTGATATATTAATTAGTAATTGCATTTAAAATTTATATCTGGCAGAAAATTAAATTATAAATTTATAACCTAATAAAAATTAATAGAGAATAATCATTAAGTTTTAACACAAATTTTATCATCAAGAAGAGTTCATTTAATTGGAGTCATAATTTCAAATTAAATTGTAGATGTTTTCTATGGTTAAATACTAAACTATAGAGATTGCAAACTTGAATGAGGAAGAAAATAGGTAACTGATAGCAACAGATTCTTCAAGATATACATCTTGGGATCATTTGCTTTTAAGAATATGTCTTACATTGAATTTAGAAATTTTATTACATATTGGAAGTTACTATATATTAAATTAATTTGGGTACTGATTTGAAAACATATATCTTAATTTTCAATGATTAAAGCAAAAATCCATATTCTGGCAAGGAGGTATAACATTATATGATCTTGCTCCAATTAATTACTGAAGCTTATAATAGATAGCTTTAGAATAGGATAAAAAGTGTTCTTACAAGCATATAATATAAAGAAGCATATGAGAAATAATATGATTTGGTTGGAAATGATGTTTTGTTAAACTGATATCTTTCATTAGTTTTGGATTAACCAAATATTGTTAAATAGTAGTTGTAGTTTTCAAAATGATAATTGTTAACGTTCTGTCAATTTTAAACTAAGAGTTAAAGTAATTATTGCATTAAAATGACTAATTAAACATGGTATCACCATGCTTCACCTCAATCTAGAATTTTAATCTGAGAACTTGATTTTTTTTTCCAAGTGTCTAAAGATTACATATGAGCATAATATTTTTTTCCAGAAATTTTATCCATAATTATCACAGTAATCCATTAAAAGTAAAGAAAAAAACTGGGAAAATTTAAATTAGTTTCATGATAATTGATAGCTATTTTAAGATGTCTTATCTATTTAAAAATATATGAAAAGTATCCTAAACATTATCAATTCTACAATAAATAATTCATTAACCAAATTGCCAATAGTTTGTAGCAATTTAAATACTTGAATGTTTTAGTTATATTGTAAATACTTAAATCATTTATAACATAGTACACTGTACAGGCTTACACACACCTGCACATATAATGTAATATATAAGGGATTCAAACTCAGACTTTCACACAACCATCAACACTCTATGTCATCTCATATTGCTGATTCATCTGATCACACACATGTTGAAAAGATAAATAATCACTAATATATGTATTTCATGCTAAATCAGCACTCATTAGTTAACCCAGATTACTATCTCTACACTTATATACAATCAGTGCTCAACTTTATATTAAGATAGCCAATCTTCATACTTTAATGGACAGGCTTCAAATTACTACAACCCATAATTCTTCAGTCATCCATTTCATTGAAAATCTGATAATGGAATGTTAAAAGCCATGTATGTGAAGATGGGCTTTAAATGTTCCATCATCAGATTTAAAATGAAATGGATGGCTGAAGAATTGTGGGTTGGAGTGGTTTGAAGCCTGTCCATTAAAGTATAAAGATTGGCTATCTTAATATAAAGCTGAGTACTGATTGCATATATGTGTGGAATGGTAATCTGCATTAACTAATGAGTGCTGGTTTAGCATGAAATACATATATTGGTGATTATTTATCTTTTCAACAATGTGTGTGATCAGGTGGCTCAGCAACATGAAATGGCATGGAGAGTTGAGGGTTGTGTGAAAGTTTGAGTTCGAATCCCTTATATATTGAATCATTTATATATAGGTATATATGAATTCATAGTATTATTTCTGGGAGCTTTTGTGTAATAAAAATGTAATAGCTAAATAGTGGATGTTTCAGTACAATAATATATACTTTCTTCAGAGCTTCTTGTTGTACTGAAACTTCAGCTATTTTAGCTGTTACATTTTTATTACATAGAAGCTCCTAGAAATAATACTATTAATTCATCATTTATCTCTTGAGATTATTATAATTAACATTAATATATACATTATACCAGCACTTTGGAGTGTCTGTATATTAGTTTAAATCTCATAATTTTCTAACCCCAAAACTTAATCAAAGGTTTGCAAATTTTGTTAAATTTATATAGATGAAAGCTATAGAGGTACTGCACAAATTACTTCAATAATTTTAAATATAAAAAAAGGATTCAGGTTTGTAATACCTAGTAAAATTTTGAAAAAAAAAATCTTTGTGTGTGTGTGTGTGTATGTATGTGTTAAAACATATTTTTTTAATTTTATTTTAAATTTCTATGTTGCGAATTTCAAAGCAAATATTTATATATAACTAATTGTAAATAAAATGGTTTTATTTTATTTATTTTTTAAATTGCAATTGAAGATCTTATATAACATCACATGATCACCATTTCTTATGCCTGTTCATAACTGTTATTAAACAGATATTTAAGAGTTTCTAAGATCTAGGTGAAGTGCTCTCAAATCCAAAGCTCCTCACTGGCAAAAGCCACAAGCTAAAAACTAGTCTGGGGGTATTGGATGAGCAGGCAGTAGATGGGGATTATATGCACAAGCTTTCTGGCATTCATTGATTACTCTGGCTTTCACTGAGTGACACTACTGTATAAAGAGTTTTGCCTGTTTTAAGATCTTCTATAAAAAGAAAAAAACCAAGACAAATATAACATATTTATTCTCTGATCTTTAATCATGGATTGTTTAGATATGAATATCTCATTTTCATTTTATTTTATTTTCTTTTTTAGTTGGTCTGGTAGGCAGTCAAATCTATGACAGAATCTATAAATTAATATTGAACTAACTTTATGCCAGGCATATTAGTGGAAAATTAAGTTTAAACTGTTAGTAACAGTAAAAGTTATTGACTATAGAAAAAATTATATTTATAATTCTAGTGAATAAGCAGGTGTATTCTATTGTAAAAAGGTGGAATATATTCACTGTAGCATCATAACTATAATAATAAAGGACCAGACATTCCTTTTTAAGTGCCAAATTTATCTAATCTTACCTAGAAATGTGAACCTATTGTTAAACTACTGGAGATGTTGGTGTTTGTAAAGTATCACTGGAGTGTGAATATTTAAAAAAACTTAATGGAAGAAAAAAATCAATCATGGCAATAAAAGCTTTTTTATCCAGTCCAATGATGATAACCAAACCTAAAGGCAGATGTTCTCGTTTTTTGTTTTTGTATTGCTATTTGGTATTAAATTATATATAGAAATGCAAATTTAGTAAAAAAAATATCTAAAATTTAAAAGCAATTTTACAAGATGCCATAAAATGCAAGAAGATGCAGACAACTACAGGAGGATAATTAAGGATCTTCTACAAAAAAGAAGACTAAATGCTGGTCATGACTAATACTGATTCATATACCACCAAATCATATATTTTGAAATAAATAAATAAATATATATATATATAATATTAAAATTTGATGTCTGTATTTCTTCAAATCAATATTTGTAATCTTGTATGTGAATATTTATAAATGCAGTATAAAAATACAGTAATTCGATATATGTTAAAGTATAACTTTAAAAATTTTATACACTTAGGAGTGCTTTCGACTATTCTAGTCTTTTTCAACTAACACATTGAAAGGTTAACCTTTCCACAATTTTATGATCTTAACGTTTGACTGTTAATTAAGTCGTATTTGCATTAAATTTAATTAACAGACAGGCAGCAAACGTTAAGTTAACCTTTCAAAGTGTTAGCTAACAAAGACTACTCGAAAGCACTCCTAAATGGATAAAATTTTTAAACTTAAAGTTTACATATATTTAATTATTGTATTTATAAATATTCATTTACAAGATTATATATATATATATATTGTAACCTGAGGTATGAACCAAAAAATTATCCGTGTATGAACATTTTTTTTTTTTTTTGTAATTGAATTCATGAAAAAGGAGATCTTTACTTTATAGTGTTATTATGGTGTTAGTGAAATGTATACTATTAATTAGTTATATTTACAGCAGTTAATATTTATGTACCTGGATAAATGATAGAGGTGCATTCTTTCTTTTCAGGCACAAGTATTATATCAGTGTAAATTTTTATACATATTTTTTTATTATTATTTTATTTGTTAGTTAGTGGATAAATAAACAAATATAAAGTTATTAAGAATGACATATTTATATAATTATGTATCTACTGATCCATATCAAATAAAATGTTCTTTTATTTATTTGAGAGTTAAACTATATTTCTACAAATTTTATTTTATTTTAGATTATTAAATTGTTCATTTTCATTAAAATTAAATTACTTCAATTGTTTTTGTTTTATACTATATAGTCTTCCAAAATATATCTAGATATACTGTAACAATTAATAATTTGTCAAGTACATGTTCATTATGTAAGTAATATATATTAAGGCTATAACCTTAACATTATGTGATGTGATGTAATGCACTGCGACTTCTCCTTAAACTGAGTCAGGAATCTCTCAGCAACTATGCGAAAAGAAACCTGTTAGCCACTTTATCTTTGCTTTCCATTCCCCACCCTATGTTTTTCCATAATCTGCTCCATCCCATTTCCACAAAATAATCTTTGTCAACTCTATGGTCTTCATATTTAAATCCCCCTTATCTTTTCCCAAACACAGCATAAAAACGAGTAACCCACTTTCTGTATAATCACTTTGTTTATATTTATTTTTCCATAACTTCATTATTTGTACCCTTTCTGCTTTCAAGCATTTACATTCAATTAACACATGCCTAATATTTTCTATGCCTTCCTTACACAATTTGCAGACTAAATCACCCATATTTTTACATTTACTTGCATATTCCCTTGTTGCTAAAGATCCCATTTGTGCTTTGAACAATAAACTACTTTCCTTGCTATTATCATAAATTAACTTACACCCAATGTTCTGTTTACTTATATATATATATATATATATATATATATATATATATATATATATATATATATATATATATATATTATTTTTACTCTCCATACTAATTCTTCATCTCTCCAACACTTTATTCTTTATTAATGCATCTATTCTTTTATCCCATTCTTTACTACTATAACAGTCAACAATCCTCCTAAAACAATCATCTCACCTTTTGTTCAAGTATACTGATATAAATTCTTTATCCAAATCCTGTGCATACCACATTACCTTTCTCACCCATCTTGTTGCCTGCTCTTTACTCATAACCCAATTAAATACTATTTTGGCAATTTTTTTATTATCTATAAACTGCAACCTAACAAACATTATCATTTTGCTGTTTGCATCTATCATATAAAAACTTGACCATCTCATTTTTCCTTTAAATTGCCTCCTTTGCTGTCCACACATCTGTATCTAATGCCTGTCTTCCTACTTCCTTGGAACTTTTTCTGAGTAATCTAATACCCCGTTACTAACACATAATGCATCATTACCATATGTTAACCCTGCTAATGCAACTCCCATAAAATTCTAGCTACATCATATTTTTATGAAAACACTGTTAATTTCTTTATCAATCCCTTTCTTTTCTTTGTTTCATTTATCAATTTTTTTGATTAATTAGAATGATTCCCAAATAACTATATCTATTTACCACACTTAACTTTATATCCTCCAATAAAAATTCTATATCTTCTCTTTTCCCAATATTAACCAATATTATATTTGATTTTTCTTCACTAAATTTAATCCCCATCTTTTTATCCACTTTTGTGCATGTCCTCAGAATAACTTCCATATCTTCTCTTCTTGCTGTACACAAAAAGACATCATCCACAAAAACAAAAGATTCGACAAAATATATACTCTGTTGCCACCTATTAACGGTATCTCTATCCATCTTCCTAGTCTTTCTATTGCTCTCTCCATTTCACTCAAATACAACAAAAACAAAATAGGTGATGTAGGGCATCCTTGCTTTAGTCCCACCCCATTTTTAAGTTTAACTGATTCTATAATCCCTAAATGATATGTATAGTAATTATTTTATATAATTTCTTAATAATATCTACTAAAGCTTCATCTATTCCCAAATTTACTAAACTTTCCCATAATCTATTTCTATTTACTCTATCATATGACTTTTCTATATCTATAAAACTCATATATAATTGTCTACCTGAATTCCTACTCATATCCATAAGTTGTGTAACTACAAATAATCTATCTCCTATATGCCTATCTGATCTAAATCCTCCTTGCATGTCCCCCACTACATTATTTTCTTCCATCAATTTTGCAATTCTTCCAGCCAACATATATGAGAAAACTTTACATAAAACTGATGTTACAGCTATCAGTCTATGCAACAGTAGGGACCTTTACAAATCTTAACACAAGATTAATGACTTTAAAAGACAAGAGTCGTTAATATTGTGTTATGATTTTTAGAGGTCCCACTGTCGCATCTAGGTGCAGAGTCTTAAAGTTATAGCCTTAATATATATATATATATACTGTAGTTATAAATTATAAATTTAGTGGAAATTATTTTAATATTAATTAGATATAGGCAAATTAACAATCAGGAGATAAGAGCTAGCATTATAAGTAATAAAAGATATTAAAAAGTTTGACTTGTTTCCTGATTATAATAGAACTATAATTTTTCTGTAGCTGGCATTTTTCATAAATAAAAACCATCATCATTACATCACCTATAGGCCAAACATTAAAAAGAGGGTATTGAAAATTATGGTTGACCATCCAATTCCATTACATTTGGTGCAGCCAACATGCAGCTGAAATAGCACCATTAAGATGGATGCTTTCTGATTTCATTACTATATATATATGTACTTAAATTTGCACACATTTGTTCATTTGAATAGAATGGACTTCACTGAAAGTACATTTAGCTTTAGGTAATAAAAAGAAAGTAATGATTTCATTACACAGATGAACAAACTTATGCAAATTTTTTTTCTCATGTGTCATAGCATCGGCCGGGAAGCGAACCCGCTAACCCGGGACAACTGCTTGTAAGGCCGCTGTGCTGACCTTTTGACCACCAACACTTGACTAAACTTATGCAAATTTCAGTACCAAATATAAATGAAAGAAAAAATTAATATATATATATATATAATGAGCTTGCAAATAGTTATATATATATATGTATACTTATATATAATAAAGTACGACAATAGATATAAAACTATATAACATTTATAATAAAAGCTTGTTAAATTAGATCATGTGACATATGACTTGATTTCTTTGTTTTATATATATATACACACACACAAACAAATTCAATAGAATCACCTGACCATTAATACATTACCTGGCCCACATTAAAAAATTCTTTTATCCTCCCTGTTATTATTTTATCCAGTATAAGTTTATATACACAATGGTCAAATATTCAATGTAAAAATTATTTGTCCAAAATGTTGTTATACATATATACTTAATCTAATAGTCAATCTAAATAAAACTGAAATAAACAAAACAATTATATTTGCAATTATTTAATTATGAACATAGCTTTCACCTCTTATTGAGACCTATGTGTTAAAAGCCAGCTTGATAATTAAATAATTGTAAATACAATTAGTTGTTTGTTTCAATTTTATTTACATTGATTATTATAAATACATACATTGTGCAGGCTTAAACCTGCATTTATATATGTAATATATGCGGGATTTGAACTCAGACTTTCACACGACCCACCACTTTCAGTGTCATCTCGTATTGCTGACCCATCTGATCACACACATGTTGAAAAGATAAATATTTACCAATATAAGTATTTCATGCTAAACCAGCAATCATCAGTTGGTCCCGATTACTATTCTCACACATATATATTATAAAGCTGAGTACTGATCATATATATGTGTGAGGATAGTAATCTGGACCAACTGATGATTGCTGGTTTAGCATGAAATCCGTATATTGGTGATTATTTATGTTTTCAAGATGTGTGTGATCAGATGAGTCAGCAATATAAGATGGCACTGAGAGTGGTGGGTCGTGTGAAAGTTTGAGTTCAAACCCTGCATATATTACATATATAAATGCAGGTTTAAGCCTGTACAATGTATTAATTTATATAAATAGTGTGTAAAAGGTCTGCCCATCTCTCGCATATGTACGTATAAATGGATTATTCTCCTGTACATATGGGGTCATAATGACTAATATGTCAACATGGGTAGGATGACAACCTTGGCACTAGCAAGGGCTTTGAACATTCCATTATCCGATTTTCAATGAAATGGAAGGCTAAAGAGTTGTGAGTTGGAATAGTTTGAAGCCTGTCCATTAAAGTATAAAGATTGGCTATCTTAATATAAAGCTGAGTACTGATCATATATATGTATGAGGATAGTAATCTGCTGGTTTAGCATGAAATACATATATTGGTGATTATTTATCTTTTCAACATGTGTGTGATCAGATGGGTCAGCAATATGAGATGGCACTGAAAGTGGTGGGTCATGTGAAAGTCTGAGTTCAAACCCCACATTGATTATTATAGTAATTGGAAGTTTTATTAATCATTATATACTAGATGATGTCGCTTAACAAATCATTATCAAATTCTGTCCTACCCAAATATCAGTAGAATAGTTTATAGCTTATGGCTTTTATGCATGAAGTGCTTTATAGATTTTTAAACAATACATTGATGAAAATTAGTAGATTGGAATAAAACTGAACCAAAGATATTTCTAGAGAATATGACATTAGATATAGAATTGAAGCCTTACTTGAGTTCTAAAAGATTTTAAAAAGTCTAGTATAAGGTCATTTGTGTTATGGATTGTATTGAATAAAAAGGATTGATGGTTGATGTGAAGAAAAGAGGTTATGAATTAAAGAAACTGAATTAAACTTGCAGAAACAGTCACCTCATTGTGGATCAATAATGATTGTAAATGATGATAATTATAAAGCATCAAATAATAATTGTAATGATAATTCAGGACTGATTTATATTTATGTAAAATTAATTCCATACTAGAAAAATAGCTTTTAACAAAATATGTTAAAATTTAACAAATTTTCACAATTTTAAATTATCAACATTATCCACACTATAAGATAACCAAATGTTATCAAAATTAAAATGAAAATTATTATTGCAACAAAACAATAATAATGTGGTATATTGTTTAGGAATTTGTAAGAAATGGATCATAAGACTTGGATCTTTTGAAATAGAATCTGTTGCTCTCCTACTATAATCAATTGTGCAAGGTATTATTATTGGTATATGTACTGCATTAGAATACAATAATATTTTTCAGATACTGCATTAGCAGCAGACAATAGTATGATTGGTACTCTCATTTCTCATTCTTATAACATAGCATATCATTTACAACTTTCTTATACACCTAATCAATACTCTTTATTTATATCAAAACTAACAGTTTTGACTGCTTATATGTAGAATAACAACAATATATAATGTGTTTGTACTGAATTTTTTTTACATATGTTAGTAGATAAAATTTTCAACCTATATTCATTCCCCATTTCACGTCAAGCTACATATGATTACATACATGCAAAAAAGATAAATGATCCCCCAATATATGTATTTAGTGCACAATTAGCACCCATTAGTTTGTCCAAATCATAATCTCTCAAATATATATATACAATGAGTGCTCAGTTTATATTAAGTTAAAAAATTATCTTAAACTTTACTGGACAGGCTTCAATTTTCTCACTCTATCAACTATTCAACTGTCCATTTCATTGAAAAACAGACAACAAAACACTCAAAGCCCTTATTGGAATTGATATAGTAGTTATACCCATATAGACATCACTTCAATCTGATGTGATATGAGAGGATAAATTGACTTGATGTTTACATGGGTAGGACTATAATATCAAATGAAATAAGGGCTTTGAGAATTCTATCACTAATGTGATAATAAAATGGATGGTTGAGTAATTGGAAGCATGGAAAGATTGAAGCCTGTCCATTAAAATTTAAGGAATTTATATTTTAATATAAGATGAGTACTGATTGTATATATGTGTAGGACGTTTTGATGTGGCTTAACTGATGTGTGCTGTTCATGCAATATGTACATTGAACATCATTTATCTGTTTTGCATGTATGTGGTCAAGCATATCAGTTGCTTGACATAGAGTATTAGTGGGAACACAGACTGAAAAATCCTAAGTTCAGATCCTTCTATTTATCTAAATAACAACAATACCCAACAGAGAGCTCTTTTCAAAAATGTCAGTGTACAAAACATCAAACAAACTTTTTACAATATTTTTTGCTATGTTAATTCTAGTAACTTTATGCTTTAAGTCTGTGGGCTGTTTTTAATGAGCTTATTAGAAAATGACTTCTATAATATTTCTATCACTGATGTGCACATTTATCTCTATAACTATTTGTGTACAGTATGTTGGCTTACAAGTATTTATTTACAACTTTGCATACATAAAAGTATATATAAATGAAAACTTTTAAACATTACATTAAACATAGCTCAATGTATTTATGTATGTAAAGAGAGTAAATCACCCTTCCTCAGACTATAAATTAAAAACACTCTAAATGTTGAACAAAGAAACAATAATAAAAATAAATCCACCTATTCTTGAAGTTCTGATGTTTATAAGCATACCTTTGTCAACATTGTTGTAAATTCAGAGTGAAATTAATATATCAACCAGCTGAAATAATTGGATTGAATCTCCTTGTTCCTGTGTACAACCTTCAAAATACTTTAAATACATATATCTGGGTGGGTATATATGTATAACTGTGACTATTTTCAGAAAATAATGACATTGAGTAAATGTTTTATTAATTTTAATTGATTTTTGCTGTTTGACATGGTAGCTCAAAATTAATGGATCATAACCCAGCTTTATCAGTTTGGTAGTTCTAACTTCTTATGAACTTCAAAGCAATAAATTATTTGATTATTTGTTTTTCCAATGCTTAGTGAAGTATATGAGAATTGGTTATTTAATAGAAAAGCAATAGACTTCCAACAACACAGAGCAAAATATGAAGATATATATATATATATATTAGGATTAACAAGAAGGAATTGAAAAATAAAATATATGCGCGAGACTACAAACCTATAACACTGTCTCCATTTAAAAAAATGTCAAAAAGTTGCCATGAAGTTGGCTGAAGTTCAATGGCATTCAATGGACAATTGAAGACTTTAAATGAATCCTAAATGATTATAAAACAATTAGAAAAGATCATGTGTGCAATTAATATATGAGATAAGGAAGTTTTGTGAATTACTGTGGATTAAGACAAACTATAGAATGAAGAATATCGATTATATTCAGAAAGACGCTCATTATATGTTGTAATGATTGGAAATAATGTGAACAGTATATGGTAATGCGTGCAAGTATAGTAAGTAGTTCATGTAAATATCTGCATGTGCGGGCAAAATATGTATAATGTATATGTGTGTCCGTGCGTTTGAAAAACTATAGGATATCAAATACACACACCTCACAATACATACAAACAAAACTTTAATTATTTTCTATTAATATTATTTTTATTTTAGTTTCACTTCATCTTTTATTTTTTGCACGTGTTTTATTTTTTATATTTACTTTTATCAATTCAAATATATTGCATTATTTCATTCAGTTGATTTTTATATATTTAAAAATAAAAAAGAAAATTTCTTTAGACCTCTCACACAGAAATATGATTCTGCGCTTTTTTTTTTAATGTTTTATCATAATACAAAAAAAAGAAAAGAAGAAAAATCATGATTAAAACCTTGATTCACGATCGCTAATTGCATTTATAGAGAAATTGACCCAGTTTTTAAAATTGTCTCTTTCTATCTTTACTTTTGCAGATAAAAGAGAAGGATTTAGGAAATAAATGTCTGGGTTTTTTTTTAATAGTAACCTTCTCTCGGTGATTGGAAGATATCAGATTTTGAGTGCAGTTATTTTGTAATATTGTTTGATCATTACTTTAAAAGATTCCGTAGATTATGAAATGTTAAAATATAGAAACAAACAAAAAATATTTCAATACATAAAAAATTATTATATATGGTTGTTCATAGATGTATATGTTTTGTTTATATATTATTAAAGGTAAATTATTAGTAATATAAACTCCTTTATTTCAAATCCTTCTATGATCTGAAAATTCCTATTATAAAACTATATCAACATCACAACAACTTACACATTGTTGTTTCAATATATAATCGTTTTTTTTTCCATCATTATTTATGCCAACTAATGTAAGCTTTAGTAAATAGTAGATGTCAAACGAAAGTGCTTAAAAAATCCCTAAGTCCTATCCAATATCTTTAGATTGTTTATTGATTATGGCTTTAATCAGTAAGGAGCTTTGTATCTCGAAATAGTGCACCTGGGCTTTTAAAATCTAATGCACCTTTTTTCTAACAGCCATCATTCACTTTCTTATTTTACTATCAAGATATCAACTCAAATTGAAAACACAAATAATTTTAATTAAGTCAACATGCTTGTAATTATCTATATATTATGATAGTCTTGTGATATTTTATTAGTTTTTTTACAAATCCAGATGGTAGAGGTGCTAATGGTTTTAAAGACTAAAGATATCCTAATATATTGGTACTGAAATAATTTCAGATCCATATGTCTATATAGATAAGTTGGCTTGGAAGGCAGCTATGCTAACCACTAGGCCACCAATTTTTGACTAAATTAAATACACTTATATATGTTTTTCTATTTGTTTTGAATACTCGATAGTAAAACAGAGTATAAAGTGATGGTTTCCAGAAGAACGATGCATTAGATTTTAAAGATCCAAGTGCACTGTTTCATGATGTGATGCTCCTTATTGACAAAAGCCATGAGCTAAAAAATAAGTAGGGGATATTAGATAGTACAGCATTGGTTAAAATTTATCAAGCACTATCATCTGGCATGTCATCATCATGGATCATCATCATCATTTTCAAACATTATCAGTCCACTGCAGGAAGTAGATATCTCCAAGTTCAATCCACCTTTTCCAATATCTAGCCACTCTTCTCCATGTCATTCCTGAAAACTTCTTTATTTCATTCATCCATCTCATATATGATCTCTTTCTGTGACTTCAGACAAATCAAAGAAATATGGAGAGATGCATGTTAGAAGTAACAAGAGGAGATTGAAAATGAAATGCATGGGTAAGAGAACAAACAGGTGTTATAGACATCATTGAAAAAAATAAAAGACTGAAATGGAGTTGGGATGGACATATTGCTTAAAGAGATGATAATTGATAGACAGTTGAAATGCTTCTGACATCTATTTGTTGCTAAATCTAACATTAAATGGTACCATTTTGATGAAATAAAAATAACCTGCTTTTGAAATTTCTATTATCTGGATAAAATTATAAAGATTTGTTTTGATCTATAGTTTTAAATGTTCTGATATAAATATAAGCATATTCTATATTTTGAAGTGTTACATTATTATTAATAAATATATTGTGTACAAAAATAATTACAATTATATATAAGTTAGATTTGAACTTAGGATTTTTCAATTTATATTTATTCTTTGTGTCATCCAAAACAACTGATGCACATGACCACATACATGCAAAAAAAAAAAAAATGATCACCAACATATGTATTTTATGCAGAACCAGCAATCACTAATTGGGCCACATATGAACCTTCCACACACATATATGTAACCAGTGTTTGATGTATATTAAGATAGCAATTCCTTAAACTTTAATGGACAGGCTTCATTCTTTTTACTCTTCCAACTATTCAACCATTTAGTTCATAATGAACATTTGGTATACTGAACACATAGGCTAATTAATGTTTATTTTTATTTGCATTAAAGTTTGGATTTACTATGAAAAAAGAAAGGATTTATTATTGAAGTCCAACAATTTTACAAATCTGAAAAATCTCTAACTAGAGATTTCAGATTAATCATATTGGGTTATGTACCTGTTTATATAGAGATTGAACAGTATCATCTATTTTATTTTCCGTTATCTAAACTTTGTTTTTCATTTTCCTCAAGACATAACAAAAAATCATTTCTTAATTGGTCAGTCACTTTAATATCTAACCAAATGTTATAGCTTTTTACAATTTATAGAGAAGAAACTAATAATTTGCATTTATAAATTTGGAGAGATGTTTAAACAAAAAAAGCTTAAGTTCAGCTTCAATTCAAGATCATACAGCTTTCAAATGTATTAATTTATCCTACAATATAAAACATAGTGAAAATGCATTGATTAATATTGAGTGTTAAATTATTTGAAATAATTAAATGATAATTTACTTAGTAAATCATGTGACTTTTGATCATCAGAAGTAACAGATTGACATTACTTGGAAAACATTAAATTTGCTATGCTCCCCACTATCGCTGCATTAGACCATACAAATTAAGTCAGTGATCAGTGACATCTATTGTAAATGAGTGAATTTTAGATGTGAAAATCCAAATTCCAATCTGAAGGCAGATTTTTTTTGTAAATGTGTAGTTTATTTGCATTCAATTTATTATAACATTATGAATTACTTCTGGTTTCAGTTATCCCTGAGATTGTGAAAAAGGTTAGTTTTATTTACATAAATTGCAATGAAAAAACATTTGAATATGTTTAAGATATGTTTTGCAAATACAACATAATATATTTTGTGAGTACAACAACACCTGATTGTAGTGCCATCAAATACCTCAACAAAATGTATAACAGAAAGGTTAAACTATTTTGTGAGTTGCATTTTTTCTTGAAGATGCTGTAAAAATATTTATATATATATTTTGTAATCTTTGGCTTTGGCCAAGGATAGTTAGTTTCAGGGTAAATACAGCAGTCACTGGTAAAAAAAATTGCCACAAAAAAATCTGGAAAATTCAATAGATTCATAAATGACATCTGTTTAAATTATTCTAGCTGATGATCAGAAAGTCTTTAAAAATGAATGCATAGTTGTGTTTAGATGAGTAAATACAGATAAATTCTATCAACCAGTGGATCTAGATATGCATTGATTGTTGGGATTGAATGAGTCAGCTGAGTAGGGGGATTAAGTGTTAAAATTGGTAATTAATAGTCATTTAAGATAATGTATTAATTTAAAAAAATAGATGTGTAAGTTTCAATCATGAATTTTAGCTTGCAAGTAGATATAGAATTAAACAGTCAATTTATTTGACCAGGTCAGTAAATTTAATGTCGTGGAATAGGTTTATTACTAGATGGAATGTCTATAATTTAGCTTGAATGGTTATAGATGTGTGGGGACACATGCATGTCCATATAAATGTAATTTCATTTATTGGGAAAATTATAAATGTTCATGTGTCATATTTGGTATCATTTAAAAGCAAATTGAAAGGGTAACAATTTTAAATTAGTTTTAAAGAAATATTTGAAAATATTCACTCATGAAAACGGATTTAATTTAAGTCATTTATTTGAATTATATATTTACTTTCACTTTGCTACATTTTTTTTATCTTGATTTTTTTTTATACAATTTAAAACGAGAAAAAATTTAAGTAATTCACATGATCATTTAGGTAGTATGCATAATTAATGTCAAAATTATAAGTCTCAGCCAGTAAGAATTCAATGTAAGAGTGGATCAGGCAAAGCAAGCATGTTTGAGGGTGATTGACAACCTGAGATTATTAAAAAAAATGCAGGCACCTCTTTGGAGGAGTGTTGTTGTTGGTTATTGATGTTGTGTTGGTTGTTGTTGCCAGGTCACTCTTCTTCATGTGCTGGTGCTTATTCTGTTTTTTCACTAAAATTCTCCTAAAGTTTTGTACTAAAAAAATAAAGTTTTAATAAGTTTTATCAACCTAAATCCTTAAATCAGGTACACATTTCTAACCTCAAAGTTAATCAAGAATCGGATCCCATTATTAAAGAATTTATGTACAATGTGTTGTGTGATGGTGCATCTGGAATGAACCCCCTAGCTTTCCAAGTTTAAAATATCACAGGTATCATTTTTCCCATATCATAATTTTGCTAGAACTGTTACTGTATATGAATTGCTTGAGTGGACATTTTTGAAGAAAAGGAGAAAGAAAAGAATTAATTTCTAAAAATATCTGTAATCTTCAACTTCTGCTAGAACTACTTTAAAAGTAGGGACTTGAAAAACGTTCAATGTTTTTATCTCCATAGTGAAAGAGAAGCTGTTTCTTTATATGAAAGATCATGAAATATTTTTTTCAGTGATGAAAGCTTTTATTCATCAAAATGACAAAATATACAGCAGTTAAAAAGGCTTACAAAGAGATGATTACATGGCAAAATGAAATTCAAGTACAATATGGTGAAGGGGAAGGGGATACATATGAAATGGGAAGGGGATATGGAAAGGGTGTGTAGCCCAGGCAAAGAAGAATCTTTGGTAAGAGGCAATGTTGATAGGCTTGGTTGCCCTGGTGGATTAATAGGAGGATCCATATGTGGCATTAACTTTGAAGGAATTGCTATATGTTAAGTCTTTAGCGGTTTCAGGGATGAATAAGGAGATTTCTGAGTTAAGTTTAGATGCAACAGGCTGATTTTTGTCCTTTGTAGATGAGTAATTTCAGTTTTCCCAATTGTACTTGGAATGACATTATGATTGGTCATGTTCTTTGTTTTGACTTGCTTTTTACCTTTGATAGAGCAAACCACAGCCTGAAATGAAAAAAGTCCAGTGGGAAAGGAGATGGAGACTTTGAAATAGGTTCTTTGGTGATGATGTTTTTAGTCAAGTTATGTTTAAAATTCTATTTGGATAAAATTAGGGTAATTTTGAAGGTTTTAGTTCATGTAGTTTATTACTCTGCATGTTTTTTTCCACTAGGGGCGGTGACCATCTTTAAACCATTTGAAAGAATGAAAAGTAAAATGAAGAAAATGATTTTGAAATGGAAAAATTAAATATATTGATGTAAAAGTAAAAAAACCACTGGAAAACTTGTTATTAATAATTTAGTTGAGGAATGAGAAAATTGAGTGGAATATTAGGTGAGTAGTTACCCCAGAGGAGGGTGGGTCTGAAAAAAAACATCATTTAAAATGGCCTAAATAACTGCAACAACATAAAAAAAACTTTATGAACAAATTCTGAGTGACAGGGAATTGGAGTAAGAGAAATATTTAAGAGACTAAGAGGGAATAAAACCCTTTATGATTCATGAAACAGTTGAAACACCCACTAAACAGGAGGAGGATGAGGTAATTAAATGCTGATAAGCACAAGGTAGACATAGGGAATTTGTGTTAAAAATGCACTAAAACTGAGATTTAGTGAATGAAAGAGTATATTAGTAGCAAAATAAGGCCTTTAAAGAGCTGAATAAATATAAAAGGCATCTTTCACTGCTGCAAAACTAACCTTTCTGAGACATTTGGTGTGAGTGGAAGTAGGATGACTTTCCAATAAGAGCTCCACCTATGGACTGTGAAATATTAATAAATTACTATATATTAATTGGAAAAAGGAAAGTCCTAATAAAACGAAATTACTAGACTTACTTGTAAAATTGTATTATGATGAAGAATAATGTCAGAACTGAATATGTTTGAAATTAAATATTAGAATTATAACTATCCTGGAATAATAAAGTTCATTCAATTACTATTGAAAACCTATAAATAATTGTTACATGTCAGATGGCGAATTAAATGATCTACTAAAATATTCTAGGCTTTCCAAGAAAATGTGTGAAAACCTTATAGGATGAAAGAAATCAGTTACCTCCTAGTGATATTAAAGATTGTCTGATTGAAATAATTGTGCAAAATAATTTTTTTTTTATAATCCTTCGAATAAATCTAATATTGATGGAAATGTGAAATAATATGTTTGTGTGTGCATATACAATTCACCGAAAATGGCCTGTGTTTGTCTTTATGTATTGGATATTTGTCATGAATGTACATGGATATAATATTTGCAGAAATGACTTAATACAATCATTCAGATAATGCTGATAGGCGAGATCATCACAGTGAACAGATTGATGCATCATGAATTGGAGACTGATGCTGGAGACTTTTAATTATAACATTTCTTTATTATTATTATCATTCATTTATTTTATTATGTGTTATTAAAGGGTATATATTTATATATATTAATTTTAATTATATTATTTATTATATATTAATTAATACACCCTATATTGATGTTAGATCATAGTAGGGTAGAATATGCCTTTGAATATTGTTACAGTTTAATTGTGATGCTATGATAATTAAATTAATGATTTGTATGAGTGAGAGATTTTGAAATATTTACATGAGAGGTTCATGTATATGTATTTTTTATGCTTATTATTGAATTTTAACTTTAGCAATGCTATATCATGCTAATTATGTAGTATTAAGATTCTAAATATCTTGATATCCTGGGTTGTGAGAATGATGCACCTTTCTTATTTTATTTTTATTATTAAGGATAAGATACATTTATTTTAATCATATTTGACAATTATCATATTATTGGTTTTATATATCAATATTATTGTTTAGTGAGAGTTCAAACCCAGTTCTCTCTAGGCCAAGTGGTATTTATAACTGACCATTGTTTGTTTAAGATATGCTAAGTTATTACTACCTTGAGGATTGAGGTTGAGTGGAGTTCTCTCATGTTTAATGGTATTAGGTATTTTGAATTAGTTTATTAAGAGATTGAATATTACTCGCCCTTTCCATTGTTGATATATTCCATGGGAGATATGTTTTGTATTATACTTGTAGTTGTGATTGGTGCATTCCTGCATTTTATGCATAATGACTTAGCCCTAATATATATTATTGCCCTCAGATAATATGAACACCTTCTGGGTTCATGCCATCATAGGTTTATTGCTTTGTAGTTCTTTTCCTCATGGACATATCTTCATCATCACAGGTTTATTGCTTTGTAGCTCTTTTTCTCATGGACATATCTTCATAGTAAAATTGTCTTCTGTGTAAGAAGTTATGTGGTTGGTCATTGTCTGTATTTTATATTTGAAGTATATCACTAACTTAAGGGACACTTTTTAATTTTAAAATGCGTATTAAGGATGGATGTATATTGCATTTGCCTGAGATTTGCTCGCAATCATTTATAAAAACGATAAAAATTCTAAATTTAAAATCAGTGCTAGTAGTTAAATAAGCAGTGCACCACATGACCAGCTGATCACAGAAGCAAGTCTTCATTGAAGTGGTAGGCTTAATATTGTTTATTACTCACTGTTGGGACAGAGAAAACATTGGGCATGTGCAGATATATGTGTGACCTCTGAAAAACTTGAAAGTTTGCTTATAGTTAGAAATTCAAAAGTATAAAATGAATGCACTATGGCTGATTAATAAAAGAGTGTAGTTAAAAGCTATAAATTCAGATAACAGCTATTAGTTTAATGTAGTTTGTCTACTACAGGTAATAAAATAATGTTTGAGGTATGGCTTATAAAATTAAAGTTAAGTCAGTAGCGTCAAAAGGCATATATTTCTGTCAAAAGATAGAATAAGTTTAAAATTTTATCTCATAAATTGTTTAGATTATGTAATCGTGTATAAAATAATTATTCATGCTTATAGTGAAAGGAAAATGTTTAAACAGAATGAATTTAATTTGCTAAGCTATTTAAGTTAAATCAATGCATGGTCATTGAATGATAAAGACATGTAATTAAGTCACATCCTATGAAGTGGGATTGTATTCTCCATAGTGATTGTAAAGTTCACTGTAAATATTTTTTTTTGTTGCTGTTAAATTTATTACTAGATTGCTATGATGTTATGTTATATTAAAGTTTATAAATTTGCAATTGATAATGTTGATTAATAAATGTTATTTTGTTAATTGAATGTGGGTATAATGTCTTATTGATTTTGGATACCCATACAATCCAGAAATCTTAATAATATGCAATCTTAAATAAATATTCCAATGTTTATCTTGGTACAAACATGTAACAAAGGTTTAATTCTTGAATTGTTAATTCTTAAAAAATATGAAATTTGTTTTTAAAAGAAACATTTATAATTTGCTTTACAGATTACTATAGTTACACTGTAAATATATGGTAGGAGATTTGCTTTCAAATTAATTATTTTTTTTATTTTAATAAATTTATTCTATTGTTGACTGATATCTTGAGTGGACATAAATTTCCTTTCCCAATTCTGATATTCGAATGCACTCCCATTCGATAGTATTAGAGTTCAAAATTTAAAATTGACAAAATATTTTATATTAATTAACTATTTATTAATTTATAAAATATTATTATTAGTTGTTAATGAAAGGTAGATATTAGCTGGTAAATTAAGTATATGTCTGCTTAGACTAATCACTAGGACAGCATTCATTGGTCAAAAACAAATTCATAAAACCTCCAGTAGAAATTTTCATTCTTATAAGAACCCTAAGACTATAATATTCCAATTTTGAATTAAAAGCTCATAAATTTATTACACAATTAATGTGGCATTATGAATTAATAAGATACATAAGACTAGCTGCTTATTCCATGCATATCTGATCAAGACAATACAATTGTGTTGACAATTTAAAGACAGTAAAGTTTATAGAAAAAGGAGAGTGTAGAAATTTTTTTGTCAGAAAGAAATTAATTGTAATCATGCTGTTGGTGATTTATGTGGGAAATACTGAGGTCATCAAAATATTGCTAGAGTGTGTTGAGGTTTCTCCTCTTTTAGTTTATTAGTAACATTTTGTAATGTTTATTATTGCTATAATTATCAGTGTTCTTGGCATGAATTACCAAAGCAATTGTAGAACCCCAAGCTTTAGATGAGAGGGAGGGTTGTTATTGCTAAATGTCTTTGGGGATATTAACAAGCTGTATCATCCTTCAGTCATATATTGACATTTGTCTAGCCGAGTGAATTGACTGTCTCATCCTGCATTTTGTTTGATTAAATATCCTTGTGAGATGTAAGAAAGCTGTTATAAAAGTTTGCTATTTTTCATGTGTTTGATTCATGTGGCCATTATTAATAACAATACAATAGCCATGTCAGTCCATTCCCTTTGTAGGCTACAATTTGGATCATTTAATTTAAGACATCATTTCAATTAGAGTTACAATTTGGTATTTATAAATCTATAAATCTATCAAAACATAGGGAGCAGCTGTTACTTTGGGTTACATTTTGACTTCCTCAATGTAATATGCAGAGCTGCACCATGGTTAATGTTACAATATATATAAATTATAACTAACAAAAAGCTATGACAATGAGATAATAATTCTATCTGATAATGGCAAAAATATTTACAAAAAGACAATACAACATTTAGCCAAAATTATAAATATCATTTTAGGCTATGTTCAGGGTTCTCTATTAGTGATATACACCAGTAATAACAAAAACTATAGGGTTCAAAATAATAATAACTAAGTATTTTAAATAGGCTAATAATCACTAAAAATAAAATTCTCAAATCATTCTTAAACTATAGAAGCTCTTAACATTAAAGCATACAGCAAAAGTAGTGTGGGTATAATATATTCTCGTTCTATAATCAAATTTATTTTATTACTCTCCTCCAATATATAATCTTATAATCCATGATTACTATTCCAATATCTTATTGCCATGATAAATTCACAATTTAAGATTTTAGATAAAGAATAAACCTGTTCTTAAATCTTATTTATCTGTTTGAGTCACTTTTCATTACACAATAGTTTCTTTTACATAATATATATTTCTCATTATTAAATTATAATAGTAAGATCTTGGAGTTCATTATACATATTGGAAATACTAAATTTCTCAATCTTTTATTTTATTTATAAGTTGTTCAGCAAATGAATGGTATTCTAGTGAAAAGTATGAGGAGACATACATTTATTCCAAAGATAATATCTATTTTGTATTTTTAAATTGGACTATTTTCATCATCTAATATGAGTATTGAATTTCTTTAGAAAAAAATAACTTTATTTAAATATTCCAAATGCATTCACCAATTAGTAATAGCACATCAAACAGGTTAATGTTGGAATATTTAAATAAAGTTCAATTTTTCTTAAGGCATTCAGTACTCATAATAGATGATGGAAGCAGTCCAATATAAAAATACAACTAGAACACCATCATCACAAGCTTTCAGGAAAACAATAATGTCTATACCTATTGTATAATAATAATAACAATGATAAATTTTAATAAAAATATTTTAATTAAAATAAAATGCATAGAAACTCTTAATTTAGAATAATATAATAATCTCTTAGGATAGCCTTTGAATACAAAGAGTGGATAAAGAATTTAATGGCCATTCAGAATACTCTATTAACAACTTAAATCTACTTTTGTTATAGATTTAGACAAACAATTTAATCATTTCAATAGATTATGGTAATTAGCTAATATTCTTAACGAAACAGACAATAGTTTATTATGAGAGCAATCTTCTTTAAATAATTGCAAATAAATTATAGTGATCAGTAAAATTTTAAGAAAACAGATAAATATTTTATTCCTGAGATGCATTCTTAACATCTATAAATCATTGTAATTGATTTATTATCTTTATTTTATGTGAATATACTTTGAATAACTAGAAGAAAATATAATTGCATCATGAAATATATAATGTTTAGATTTCTAGATAAATCATATATGAATAAAATAATATTGAGACTTTAAATAAGACTTACCAACATAATATAACATTTATTTGCAATAAAACAATTCAACAATAATAACACTGTTGGAAATCTACAAAATTTAATGTGTTCTTTAAATATAATACAATGTGATTTTATTACATTGGAAAATACAATTTCAATGTTTGCAATTTAACCCCATGAACAAATAAATTAATGAATTATATATTAATCAACCATTGTTTATTTGGGTTGACAAATATAAATCTTATGAAATGGGTTCTGTTGCAAGAAGTTTTATATTTACTAACCAATAATGTTTAAAACTAATATAGGTATTATTATTTTAAAACTTCTATGCCTTTCTAAATGGCAAAAGTTCTATTAACATATGCATACATTTTCCTACCTGATAATGTTTTACTAACATAAACATTATTTCCATAAATCTATATCTCTCTAACTGATAAAAGTTTCACTAACCTATGCATTATTTCAAGAAGTTCCACATTTGTATACAACCACATTATAATACTATCCCAAACAATGAGTAAATCTAAATACTATTTATGTCTTAACAATCCAGTGATGATGAAGATGATGTATATAACTGATTTAGGCTTATAAATATAATTTTAAAATTTTAAATAAATTAATTATCGATTTTATATTCTGTAATGCTGTCAAAGCACAGCAGAACAGATTTGCACATCAGAACCAGCTCCAATTTATACTAAGAATAGTCAAAAGTGCAACTGAAGAAAAGATGGCATTCTTTAAAAGCAAATAACCATATCAATTGCCATAGTAATAAATATATATAGTATACTATATGTGGTTGCAATACAAAATATGACACTTCTGAGAAGAAAAGTTTAATAAGGCAAAATAAATCTAATGATGGGAAGAAGCCAAAATATGCACATAAATTCTGGTTGCAAATAAGTACACTAGGACCTATTTGTTTCTCAGCATATGAGAAAAGTGAGAATGCATGATCCCAAAGACTAGGAATAATAAGGGTTGCCTCAAACAAAGAATTTATGCAAACATGAAATATGAAAAGGCATATAACTCACAGAAAATATCATTAAGAAGAGAGAGAAGGCTACTTATCTTTACAAAAATGTATGTGCTAGCACAAATTAATATCATCAAGAGGGAGACAGTGCAATTATCTACTGGAAAAATAAATTGGCAACATAAGGTTAAAGCAATACACAAAAGAAAGACTAATGCTACTATCTCCTAATAAATATAATAATTGTTAACTGATGTATAAAATCAATAAGATAATTATTTTTTTTAAATCTGACTTAATAAAATGTAGCCTGAAATAAATAAAATAAGAATATATAACTTATTTAATTGTTTACATATAACTATTCATAGGTAAATAACTCATGACAGGAAATAAAGCTATACTGTTAATATGATATATTATTAAAATCATTATGTAGCATTAATAAAATATTCAGTACTTTTTAAACTTCTGGATATTACCATGAACAAATAATGTGTAGAATATGTTAAGCAAGAACACATAAAACAAGTGACTAAAGTACATATATTATAAATATTTAAAATTCAAAATTATAACCAGTTTACCAAACTTTATATTATTGAAAGTTCTTAATCCAGAAGAATTCACTATTCATTATTTACATAGTTCTGCAAATATATAACATCTCTCCATTTGTTAGCAATAAAGCAACTTAAAATAGATGCACAGCATTGAACATTATATACATAAGATTACCTTAAAACATGAGTGCAACATAGATACATTAATGATGGCCATTCAATTTTTCAAAAATATTTAAATACATAAATAAGTAAATCAGGTGCCAATAATTTATGTTATATCATTAAGCAGGTTTTCTATTTACTCATTCTAGAAAGTATTATCAAATATAGAGGTTCTGAAGCAAATATTTCTTTCTAAACTAAGCAGGTTTCCTTCCAAAGAAAAAAAGAACAGGGTTACATATTCACATTTTGAATATTAATAATAGTCATAACATATATGACAAAATAGGTTTTATTAAAAGTTGGTTGCATTTAATTTTTGTATCATAATTCACTAGAAATATTAACCTTCCATTTTGCTTTTCATTTTGAATAGAGTTGACTTTTTGGATTATCAGTGACTTCAACTTAAATTCTAGTATTGAAATTTAAATATTTCTTAAAGATACATATTAATTTATAAAATGAAATAATTTAAAATTTTAAACTTATAATTAATTATGTAGACAAGATTCTTTCTCCTTTGCATGTGTTTTCTGGTAGAAGTCCAGTGATGTCCTTTGGTGTGTGTTTTTGTAGACCTTTTATACTCTTAGTTATCTGACTCTTTTTGATTGATGGAAAACATATTTTTACCACTTTCTATCATATTCCCACTTTAGGATTCAAATTCCAATTTTGTATTTGTAAAGTAGAATTAAAGATAAAACTCATTCACATATCTTTTCTCATGTCTTAATTAATACATGGTGTCTGAAATAGTTATTTAAAAAACTAAAATTATTACAGTAAAAGAAAATAAAAGTACAATAAAATAAATAAATATTGTTTTGAATATAATGTTGTACTACTTTTTGTTTTGTTTATAACTATCTTACACTATTTTAAATAAATAAATTAGAGGTTCACTAAAATTCAAATTAATACTTTAATTAAATTAAAGATGTTTAAAAATGATATTCATCATTATAAAACAAGGAAGTGTAAATTAAAATTAATAAATGCAAATGCATGCACCCACATCTATACCCAATTTATCTCAATTGAAAATCAACAATTCTTTTAATAATATTTTAATTTGCGAAGTGCCGATAGTTAAAAACTGAAATAAATTGAGATACTGCAAATCTCTAGCACTTGTTACTATACATAACTGACAGAAAAGTTGAGAGAAGGGTGGCTGCCCTTTTCTCATAAAATCTTTGTTGTGTGTTTAGGTTTGATGTCATTTTAGATAGCTATCTTTGACATCTGATTGGCTGTCAGTTATGTATTGTAATGAGTGCAAGAGATTTGCAGTATCTCGATTTATTTCAGTTTTCAACTATCGGCGCTTCGCAAATTAAAATATTATTTACATACTTTAGTGCTTGTTATGTATTCTAAAAACTACTTTGTAGTAAGTCATAGGATTTCATGTTGTACATTTATGATTTAGACTCAGTGAGTTAATTGTGAAGATATTTAAAGCTTCAAGATTTCAAACCTAAATGCTTATGACTGGCTTAGATATATAGAAAGAAAAATTGAGAGAGGGGTGGCTGTCCTTTTCTCATAAAATCTTTGTTGTGTGTTTAGGTTTGATGTCATTTTAAATGGCTATCCTTGACATCTGATTGGCTGTCAGTTATGTATTGTAACGAGCGCTAGAGATTTGCGGTATCTCGATTTATTTCATTTCTTTTAATAGTAAAATAACAATTCTTTGTCTTTTAAATTAACCAATCTAGCTTATCTTTTCCTATTTAATCTCAATGATCTTAGCTTGAACGAGTATACTCTTGCCAATAATTAATTTGAATAGAAATGTTTTATTAAAAGTGATCAAATTAAATTTTAATATCTGATATTAAATATTTAGACCTGATTCTTATTACTGTTTAATTCAAATACTAAAATTTGAAATATTAAGGACTACAGTAAAGCAGTCCTAGTTTTTACCACTAATTTCTAGCAAATAAAAAAAATGCATCTCTAGTTTAAGCACTTGAAAATTATCTCAACTATAAGCAAGTTTACATTAACACAGTAAAATATTAAAATGAGTTTTAATAACATTCAGAACATACAAATGTACTCAGAATAATTTATAAATTAAATTGGCATCTACATGTAGAGCTCTGATAAAATTAATTTGCAAAAAAATTAAATTATTGAAAAATTTTCCCAATTTTTTTTATACTTAGATTAGCTCCACAAGCAAAGATTATATATATATTAGCATTGATCTTATTATTAAAAAAACAACTTCTAATTGTTGAATATTGCACAAGTAAAAGTAAAATAAACAATTATGTTTATTTGAATCATATGTCTTAACAGTATAAAAGATGATGTGTTAAATGTATATCTTCTAAATATTAAAATTAATAATTAATATGAAAAAGTATTCATACAGAATTTAAATATAAAATTTATTAATACTTATTGTACCAAGTATGTTTTTGATACTTTCATGTTATATTCATGGAGGGTCTGCTGAAAATATTAATTTTTTCTGACTTAAATGCTATTAGCTTTTTTTGCTCATTATATATTCATTTTGTGTAATGAACCATGCCTCTTTTATTTTACATTTATGATCATTTCTCTCTTCACATATAACTTTAACCACACTCGGATCACAGATAAAGCCATGTTCTCTCTTGTGATTATGAAAGACAGATGACTTGCCCTATTCTTTAACAAAATATGTGTGTGGACAATCTTTTTAGTTGCAGTCCACAGCATAGATCTCATCCTGTGTAATGTTAGTGAGCTTGTTTAAATTTATGGGAGTTCTGAATCTGACATTAAATTTTTCCAAGCATATTTGTGCTATTTTTATTAGCTGTATGTGATAGATATGACAGAACAATCTAGCTTTTATCATTTCTATCACCACTCATTTTAGTAATTATTTTGATTCTGAATTTCTCTATATATCTATGGCATACTCTAATAGTCTGCTATTATCAAGTCAATCACACAATGTTAAATGTTCTTAGCTGTATCTGCTTCATATTAACATAAAACAATAATCATGATATAAAAAGTAATTAAGCCCTGCAAATTTGTAAAATATAGGTATTTTAGATATTATATCTATGTATCCTATAATATAGGGAAGGAAATTTATAACCATTTTATATTGGAGTTTATTGTTTGCCCACTTTAAATCCAGATGTTGAATCAGGTTATTATCTTCAGCTCAACTGTCCTCTTCAAGCCTGAATTTGTATTCAAATCTGTGAACATGTGATTAATTATATTTTGTGGTGCACAAGCAAAGGCATCATCCATATAATATATATATATATATATATATATATATCCATATAATATATATATATATATATATATATATATAATTTTTTGGGTGTTTAAATATAATGAATTATACTGGTTTCTTTGCCATCCAGTGCCCAACTACAAACAATTCCACTAATGGATAAACCCATTGGCAAAGATTCTGTCATCTCATATTTTTACCCTTTGTATGTAGCCACAATGTCATGGTCTATACAATTTAAAAACTCTATGATAAATAACCTTCCATATGTATTTGTATGCTAGTTTCTTAATAATTCCTTGGTAATTTTTATTGATTCATTACAATTAACTGATCCATAGAGTTCAGTAACATCAAAGGTAGCTATTTTATGATCATTAGAAATAAGAAAAGTTTTAATAATATCCATAAATTTAAATGATGATTTTATGGTATGTTTGCCTCAACCTAATTCTTTTTCTTAAAATTGTATGACTAATTTGAAAGTTTCATTGTAGCATCACCAAAGTCAAGCATTAGTCTAAGGGGTTTGTGTTCCTTATCCATTTTCATATCCACAAATAATCTAGATAAATTAGAGTGCTACATGGATACATTTGCAAGTATTGTCACCTATCATATAATAATTATGTTTAAATTTTTCATTTAATATTCGTTTTTAGCATTATGTACATTTTAAAGACATGAAGGTGAGGAATTACAATGAAGGAGTAAATTTTTGATATTGCATTTGAATCATGTTTTCAGTGTAAATGCTTCAATTTGTTTACAAAAAAACATATATCTTATTATTGATAATTAAAATTATCTTCTCAATTTATTTTATTACCTTGAATATGAATATATATATATATATATATATATATAATGATTATAAGATTTCATGTGATGATGATGGAGAGTAAGCACATACTAATTTGATTTTATAAAATAATGGAAATAGTGTAGGATTAAACAAAAGTGATAAAAGTATTTGTACAATTCAGACAAATCTCTAGTAGTATTAAAAGTTAAAGTAATAATATTAAAAGTTATAAAAATGGTGGTGGTGTGATTTATAACCCTGAGCAAACTACAGCTTGCATGATGCATGCAATTATTTTGCCTTGATTTCTATTTTGCCGGTGTGTGGTAGTATAACACTTTTAATATAAATAAAAGGGAAATTCTGAAACTTTAAAATATTAGGTTTTAAATGATAATAGTTGAAAAGATAGTTAATATAAATTTTATTATTATATTAAGATTGAAAAAATGATTTGGCATTTAATTATCTGAATCTCTCAGATATAAGATATAAATTAGTTCTGAATATGAATACTATAAACACAACATTACTCAATACTTCCAATCTTTGGATTATGTGACATTACTCCTCATGCAGTACAAACAAGTTACACGTTTGTGATGATATTGTACTATGACTAGTGCAGCATGATAAACTATTTTTCTGATTAATAAATAGTTAAGATTGATTTCAGTGGAAGTTATTATGTCCAAAATGATTGGAAAACAAATGAATACAAAACAGGAATGTGACCAAGAGTAGAGACTATTTGACCAATAATAAAATGTTTTTGCTGTTAAGTGTAAAACTGCTCTAAATCTCATTTTCCATACAACAACCATCCACTTTTAGATCTATAATGTGAAACATAACAATAAACAAAATTGTAAAGTTTTCATCTACATTTCCTCCAGAATAAGAACTAACAAAATTATATGAAGCATATGAAATATAATTCAGTTAAACAACCAAGCCTATTTTTACCTCCACAATCAACAAATTTAGTTACGGAAGTTAGCTTTGCTAAAGCTTGGAAAGTGGTACAAAGTAAAAAGTGTCACAGTGTTGATATATATTGTAACTTTTTTATTAGGTCTAAATAGGCTTTGAAAGTCAATTTCTTAAAAAAATTTAAATTAAAAAAACCTTAAGTATTGTAAGTGCTATTGTAATGTTGATATGTTTTTTAAAGCTTGTTAAGATGAAGTTAAAAGTTATAAATATTTAAAAGCTGTGATAAAATGCTAAAATTATAAAGTAAAAAAATAAATATTATAATTTGTTGGGAAAACTGGTCATAGCAAGAATAATGAAAATGATGTATTAAAAGTCTTATTAAAAAAGATGTTGAAAACTGGTTTTTAAATAAGGATTAAAAATTTAATAAGTTATTAAATGCATATTAATTATAAATTTATTTAAACACACATTGATTATGTAAGTGGTTAACACCTTGTAGAGGTCCCTACTATCATATTTTTATGTGCACATACTTGAAGTTACAGCCTTAGTAAATATTACTTAAATGTATTTTAACAAAAGTAGATTTAAATTTATATTATAATTGTTTATTAAAAGTTTTAGTATTTTGTGGGATATACAAGTGTATTTAATTTTTTTTATTGTTTAAATAATGTCAAAATTTATTATTCCAAATTTTATCATTATTTTATTATTTTTTATAATATATTTTGTAATTAAATATTTAATTAATCCTATTTCAGACAGTGAATATAAAAAATTGCAACATTTTTGTCTGTAATTAAGGTCATGTGACTAACAATGCATGCATTTTTTGTGTGCTTGCAAGGTTTTTTAAAGAAAGTTTGAAAATTACTTTCAGAATTGTTTTTTAAAAAATAATAACATTTGAATATCATAAAAATAAATATAGAAAATTATTTAATTAGTTGTCTTTAAGATAGCTGTAATTAATAAAGATAAACTAAAAAAATAGATACATTAGAATTAAGTATTACATAAATTGATAAATTATTTAAAATGTGTTGTTTTAAAGTGTTTAATTTGTTTAGGTAAAGTTATAAAATTAATTTAGAATTAAATATTATTATAATATTAAAGTTATGGGTGATGCCTCATAAAATTATTTCAGATTTTTAAAAATTTGAAATTGACATTTATGTAAATTAGTTTTGTAAGCTGAGGGTCAAGTAACCAATCAGATTGCCAGTTAGAGCTGGTATATAAATTAATGCATTAATTTTTTCTTACTATTACTACTACCATTATTACTAATTTTTTTATTTTTTATTATTTTTAAAATAGTACTCAATATATTATTAAAATAGTCAATTAGTCTCAATTTTTTAATTTTTATTATTTTAAAATTCATTAAGTTAAAATAAAAATGTTTTCCTAAAACCAATTAGTTTTGTACTAGTTATTTTTATTTAAAACTTAAGTCAAGTTCATAGTATCTTATGGAGCATATACCTGAAATAATGTGCATGAGGAAATTAATGATGGAAAAACAGTTAACAAAGAAAAGTACAATTTTTTCCATGTTATTTAAAAACTGTTATAATTATTTATATAAAATGTTTTGGATTTTATAAGGGATATTATTTGCAAATATCACTCGGAGAATTAATATGTTTGTATAATATTATAAGAACTTTTAAATATATTATTTGGATAATAAAATTATCTGGAAAAGACTCAAACTAAACGTTTCTTTAAAGTTATAAAAATATTCAAGAGGAAATTATAATATAAGAAAATATATCCTTCTTCATTATACTACTGACTATATATTTTAAAAGTACAATAATTTTTTTTTAAAAAATATTTATTTAAAAGTTATTTAAAGCTTTTGGGAAAAATGGTGGAAATTAAAAGACAAATATTATTACAGATATAATTACTTTGACAAGTTATTATCAAAATACATAAATTATTTTGATATAATAAAAACTTGTTCCCTTAAATATATGTCAAAAAAGAAAATAAATGGATAATAAAAAATAAATATTATCAGGACTAAATAAATAACCTATGCAATATTTAAGCATAAAGTTATTTATTACTACATATATGCATTACAAGTAATATTTAACCCTTAAACCACTAATTATATTATTGGTTGTATGAGGTAAAAATCAAATCTTTTAATTGGCCAACTCACAAACTGAAGATAAAGCCTATTGTTAAAACATATTCGCCTATAATATTAAATTCAACTCAGATACGTTTATAAAAAGTATATTACTAATTTTTCAGGTTATGAAAAGAACGAAAGTTCTTTCAAAAATAAATTGCTATTTATTTATTCTAAAATATTCAATTTCGGCAACATAAAAGCTATAATATAAACAAAAAGGTCGACTTTTACGTTATAGAAAAGTAAATATTTCTTTTTACTAAATCTTAAATATTTTTACTAAAATCTTCAATATTATTCGAAAATAATTTTGTTTTTTTAGTATTCTCTCTGAAAATAATTTGTAATTTCTCAAAATATTCTTTTATAATACTTTAAATCATATTCGAAATGAAAATCTCAGTGTTTTTCTTTATTTTCTTTGATCAGGCGGTTTCTTTGTTCTTTCCGGCCAATCAGAATGTCTTTTTCAGCTGAGAGCATGCTAACAACCAATCACAACTAATGTTCTTTCTTTGTTTAGGTTTAAATGCGTTTTTTTTTATTTTTTACTTGTAAAATAATTCAGAAGAGGGCACAATCTTACAGAACTTTTAAAAACCTATTCAATACCTGTCAAACGAATATTTTAGCATAAGAACTGGCAGAGTTAGAGTGATGTCAGATGTCGACGAGGAGCCTCGTAAGAGGCGGGAAAAGGGTTAAAAAATGGAAAAATGCCTATTTTCTGCTAGAGTGTGGACTGATTTTGAATGGCCATTAATGATGCATCTGGAATCCAATAGGATTCACAAGAACAGAAAACAATGGAATTTACCTATAAGAAACATTTTTAACAAGTGATATCACATTAATAATTGTTATCCTGTGAAAGCAACAGATAAAAGACTGTATTAAGAGACTTTTGAAAGCAGGATGAACAATGAATTTTCAAATTTTCTTGGATTTTAAAAGTCGGCATTATTTTTTTTATTTATGAGTTTACATGCTGCGGGAGAAAAGAGAGCTCAGTGTTTGAGAGACTTTCAGACAATATTCATTGCATAGCAGTGATGGAGATTCCAATTTCAAGAATTGAATGGTAATGAAAGACTTTTAGTTGAATTTTATTGGAGAACAAACATGAATTGGAATTACATAAATTTAATTATTATGTTAGATATACTAATTTTAGTGTTAGAATTTATTATATAAAATAGAAAAGGTTACATTTTAAAAAAAATATTATTTTATTATTATTCTAACAACAATAATATTTTTTAAAAAAATATTTTAATATTTTAAAGTTTTGCAAACTTTTTAAAAGTATAATAGTGTTGTACTGGATGACTGGCATTTTTGATTAATGTCTTTTCTTATGCTGAATTTAAACCAAAGACATCAAAATAGTGGTTTTACAAGTCATAAAGTCACTCGGTAATTTAAAATTCTTAATCAATATATGATGTACATTTTATTTCTTATTATTTTTTAGAGAGTTGCTTGGAATATTGTTGAAATATTACATTTATAATATGAATGTATGAATTATACATTTAATTTTTATTATTATTCTGAGATATAAGCTATGATTTTAAAAAAGATATGCATACATTTTTCTTTCATATATTATAAAGTTTAATATAATGTATTGATGCTCATAATTTTTTCATGATTCTTTACTGAATGAACCATTGTTAAATTTTAAGTGAATAAAACATTTTTCTTATAGTAGTTCTGGATTGATAATATCATATGTTAACTTTGTTTGTTATTAAGAGTAATGCTAGTTATTTTGCAATGTGGATTGTTAGATCTATTTTTGAGTTTTAATTGGTAGTGATGACAGGGAAGTATATAAGAAAACCCTTGGATGCTTTATATGTAGAATATGTTAAGAAGATAGGACAATTGTCTAGATTTTATCTTAGTAGTTTTATGCAAGTACAGTTAACATAGCCTTGTGTCTTGTATGTATTTTCTGAGGGCAGTGTTTGATATTTTTGTATTTTTAAATGAACTGTAAGGGCTCAATAGATAGCTTGGACATTATTTTTGAAGGTATTGGAAAAAGTCATACCTACACTTTCACACTGTTTCCATGTGGATTATTAAATATATTTTATACTATTGAGCCTTTACTCTAGTCATTCCATAATGTTCTATGCATCCTAACACAATCTTATTTTCAATAGTTATTACATCGTATAGCAAAGTATTTTATGAAAGACGAATAATAAATAATTTTGGATTGATGTATTGTTTTTCAAAAGGAAGTAAGATAGGATTTTCTTGTTTGGATTAAGATGAAATACAAATTCAATTGAATGAAAATACTGATAGTAAAGTAATAAAGAATCATAGTTATCTTTTCATATTTTTATTAAATTATTTTTGATGATAAAAGAAATTAAACTATTCTAAATATTTTAAAATAATTTTGATATTTTTGATTTTTTACAAATCAATGCATATTTAAAAAAAAAATGAAACATCAAAATGAATAACACAAAGTGTGATGAATGCTTCTATTTTATGAACATTTTTTTTATATTTAAAAAAAAAACATGAAACACATGTAAGGATTTTGAGAGTGGTGCCAAGCAAAAAGTATTTAGTATAACATCAACACTATTTTTGTTAAATTCAATTTTGATTTATTGAATGAATCTTAAAACATATTTTCAAAATGAACATTATTTTACGTATTTATATTTCTGTGTACATTTATTAAAGCTATATTGTCTATTTATTTAATTAGCAAATGATTTCATTAGACTATAAAGTGTAGGTCTAAATTAACATATTTATTTTGTTATGTATGATAAATAATGCATAAGCCAGAGTGAAGGCTTATTTACTTTCTAATTTTTTTATAGTTGAAATGTGTAACTCAATCTTACTTTAGCTAAATTTATATTTTGTTAGATTTTATTTAGGAAAGCTTGTATATATTGTAAATAGTTTTGTCTTAATAAAAAGTGTAATAAATTTGTTATACTTGTTTTTATAAATCTATGTGTTATGTTGATTGATTTATTCACTATCACAAATACATGATTAACAGAATCCAAAATAAAAATGATACATTTGCACAGTATAAATAAATTATTTATTTTTAAGAAAAATAATTATCCAAAATATGATATTTAATTTTTTTTTCTTTTGCAATATTATTATTATAGTCATAATTGATTACACAATTTACTGCATAGAATTTAATATTGTTTGTTGCCACATATTTTCAGATTATACCATATTGAGATTCCACATGTGAAATAAAAGAATTATATTATTATTATAATAGGTATTATCATTATTAGTAGTTGTAATAATAATAAATAGTAGATAGGATTAATAATTACTTAATTAAAAGCAGGAATATTATTATTATTATTATTATTATTATTATTATTATTATTATTATTATTATTATTATTATTATTTATTTTATTTTTATTATTATTATTATTATTATTATTATTATTATTATTATTATTATTATTACGTTTCAACAAAGGCTTTATTGATCTCAATGGTTTACATAAGTTTACATCTAGAAAATTTGAAATTTCACATACAATGAATAATATTAGGGTAAACACATATAAATGAATTTAGTGGTTACACTTTGTGGTTAATGGACTATAACAATATAAAAAATAAAAAATAAAAAAATAATCAGAGTTCTAAAGTTTGAGGAGCTTATTTAGTTTTGTCCGCATGTCACTTTGAATGTTAGTTATATGATAGTTTTCTTTGCAGCATTCACAGCAATGATGGTTGTTTTAACAATGACCATGTTGCTGCATACAAGTGGGGGGTGGAAATTAATGTGTAGCAGTTTGTTGCTAAATGTAGCTGGGTGTCGTCTGGTGTTATTGCCAATTAAGAAAGTACATCGGGTGCACCAGTACACATATAGAACAAATGTGACTGCCCTAATGCTAGGTATTGATCTTCCCTGAAAAGCAGCTATTATGTGATTAATGATTGTACCTGTTTTTCTGTAGGTGTTACACATCATCTGTCGTGTTTGATTAAGTGCTACACATTGATAAATAAAGTGTTCCAGTGTCTCTTCTGCTCGATGGCAGAGTCCACAGAAGGGTCAATAGATATATACATTCTTTTATGATAAAGAAGTGGGTTGTTGGCAAGGCAATGAGATTGATTTTCATGATAAAATCAAAGTATTTGAGCTCTAGAGCCCATTTCTATATTCCTGGAGTAGTCTCTTGTTGTTAATTCCTAGCCTAGGTTATATAACATTAGTATCTGCTTCTCTGTTTATTAAACCATAAATATTCCAGTATGAATACTTATGCAAATACTGTTCTGGAATCTTGTCTGTGGTTTTGCATAATGTTGGTGAAAAAGGAACCTTTTGGACGGGGTCTATCTGTTGGAGCAACTTCTAGCAAGTAGTTAATTTTTAGGTATTTGGCAAGTATTGTGATTATTGAGTTCCTTAACTTTTGTAGATGAAAAATATTGATGTTGTGCAAGCCAAGTCCATTTTTTATTAGGGGTTGGCTAAGTTTTTTTGTGGAAATTGCTACTGTTTTTCTGGCCAAAGTAGTTTATTATATATGGTTTTAATTTTTGAAATGAACCCCTTTGAGAATGAAATAACCGGTACATAGTAAGTTATTTTGGTTGTGATAAGCTGGTTAATTAGCTGTACTTTGGAATATAGTGAAAGATATGCCTTGGACAAGGAGTTTATAATTTTTGTGGCTTCTTCTTTAAGTTTATTTTGGATATGGCATCTCATTCCTGTAATTCCAATATGAAATGGAAACCCAAGGAAAGAGTTGGTTTTGATTTGTAAATTGATGTACATGGTTTACCAGTGTATAGTGACCAGGCTGTGGTTTTTGCCGGATTAAATATTAATTCATATTTTTGTGAATATTCTTGTAATATCTTTTGTAGTTGCGGTATTTGTTTTTTTGATGTTAGGAATATGGTAACATCATCCATATAGGCGATGCATGTAGTGCGCTGTGTTGTGTCAGGTATCTCAATCCCAGTAAATGCATTTTGTATGTTTTTAATAAGGGGATTGATGTAAAATACAAACAATAGTGAACTAAGAGGGGATCCTTGGGATATAGATTTGGTGGGTGTGAAAGATGGTGAGTTTCTTCCATTTAAAGTTATATGGATCTCTCTGTTCAGAAGCAGGTTAGCAATTATATATAGATGTGTTCTAAGAATTTCTGTGTCTTTTAGCAATTTTAGAAGTGTGTATATATTGACTGAGTCAAATGCAGCTTCTATGTCAAGCTGCATGACAATGGGTCTGTATTTTTTCCGCTGTTTTACTGTGGCTAGAATTGCTTTGAAGAATAAGGCTGCTTCTGTTGTTGAAGAGTTTTTCTTTGCATATTGTGCTTCGGAGATAAGTGGCATTATATATGGTTCAATTTCATCTTTAATAATTTTCTCCATAATTTTGATCGGCAAAGGTCCCATAGATATTGGTCTGAGGTCTGTAATAGGTGGGATAATTGCTTTCTTTTTATTATAGGGTACTATGGCTATTGTATAGACACCCTCCATGGGTTGAATTTGTTGCGCTAGATGGTTTGCTAACTGACACAAATATTCTGTTGTGAATTTACTTAGATGCTTTAATACAAACAATGGAACTCCAGGACTACCTGGATGGCAAGTGTTTCGAATAGTATTTAGTTTTGTTGTGAATGGGGTTTTTGTCTCTGGTGGGCCAAACAGATTATGTGGTATTTTATATGGTTGTTTTTCTTGTAATTTCTCTTTAAAATATTCAAAAATTGGCATAATCATATTGTGTCCTGCATATGTTCCACTATTTGTATATAGTTTCATTGGCATTTTTACATCTGGTTGGTTCCCCAGCACCCATCTTATATAATCTTTTGTCCAAGTGTGTGGCCTGGTTAGGCATACCTTGCTTTTCTTTATCTTCAGGTAGCTTTTGAGTTCATCACATGCTCTATTGTATGTATGTGTAAGCTTGAATATATACTGATGGGTGCAGTGTGATGGGTTAATCATGATTATTCTCTGGTGTAACTGATCTGCCAGAGACAAAAGTCTTGATGGTGGAGGTTGTTTTTTTGTTATATGGTTGATATTAAAGGATAACATTCCCATAAATGTTAGATATTTCTGGACCAGGTTCAAAGTCATATCTTTGATTTTGTTTAGCATTATGTAGGTCTCAGAGAACAGAAATTCAGGGGTTGTTTCCAGGAGTAAAATTCTTATTGTTCTTGTAAGTGGAAAGGGTGATATTTGAATTTGGGCACAGTCAATTGTGACTATTTGACCTGAGTGATCAGAAAAAGTTGAGGAAGATAGTTTTATTTCAATAAGGTAGTAAAGCATTGGAGAATAAAAGCACAGATCAATAAGTGAAGAGAAGCGATTATTGTGGAAAGAGATGGCATCATCTGGCAAAAAACCTTGGCCACTCATTAGTGGTATGTTTATTCTGTGAAGCCAACATTGGGTAAATTCCTGATATTTTAAATTAAAATCTCAAATTAAGACGGTTGGGTTTGAAGTTGTAGCTAACCTTGAATTAATGTTTGCAATTATGGTATCTATTTTTTTTATTTTGTAAAGGCATATATACAAAAAACCAGATTTATTGTTATGCTTTTTTTGGTTGAAGGTTACAATTAATAAGTTCATGTCAATGTGAATTATTTTGAACATTGTGAATGGGCAATTTCTAGCAATTATGAGTCCAATGCCAGCTGAGGGAGAGGAAGAGTCTCTGGAGCATGTACAGAAACCTTCCATATTTAAATGTTTGGCTGGGTCAGTTTGTGATCCAGCATAAATTTTTGTCTCAAGTATACCAAGCAAGTGTGGTTGTATATCCTTGATCCAATGTTTTAACTTATTAATTTTTGAGGTTGAGTTCAAACTTTTGACATTGATTGACACAATTTTTATTTTCATTATATGTTTTTTGGTTAAGATTTAAATATTAGGTTTGATCTGGTGTTTCTTTTCATTCATTCTCATATTCCATTTTCAGATCTTTATATGTTTCCATTGTAGTTGTATTGTTGTGATCAGAAAGACGAAGGTTGGATTCTGTTTTGATTTTTTTGGGCCCTCTATTTTTCTTTGGTGGGTGGCCTGGTCTTCTTCTTTGTTCTGTGTGAGCTTTGGTGATTTGAGGCATATTTGGGGTGATAGCTTCCATAATTTCCATTGTTGTATTATTTTTAATATTGGGTGTTTGGTGTGTTATATATATTTTTTCTTGATCATTATTACTGTGTGAGTTTATTTGTTTTTTTATTATCTCTTTTTCATCAGTATCTTTGGTAGGCTGACTTAGATTGTGCACTGTTTTTTCCATTGCAGCTTCTTGAGGCTGTTGACTTTCTGTTTTTTTATCAGTGGGGGTTTGAATTCTATGGGTTGATTTTGTTGATAAATCCAGAATTTCAGGTGCTGGCAATGTGTGTGCAGTTTTTGTATTATTCAATTGCTGTTGATCTGTGGTTTTTTTATTAATTTTTTCTTGTTTATTAGATGTTTTCGTTATCTGTTTTGTATTGTTTGATTCTGGTTGGTGAGCTTCTGTTGGTTGATCTTCAGAGCTTGGTTGGTTTTTCTGGTTGATTTTGGTGTTGCAATCGATTGTTAAGTGTCCGGTTTCACTGCACGCAAAACATCTTGGCCTTAATCCTTTTATGTGAATGGTCAGTATTGCATTCTGGTCAATTATTTGTGTTGAAATATCCTCCAGGTTTACATTGTCATTCAGCTTTATTTTGAAATGAAAGTTGTTGCTGAAAACCGGTATGGTGGTGTCGGATAAGTAGATTTGTTTTATATAAATAGCTTTGCCAAATGACTGTATTAATTTTTGAAAATCCTGAATGGTATATCCAAAGTAAGTGTTTTTAATTATTCCATTACAATAGTTTTGCAAGCTTTGATTGACTATTATTAGCGCGTAGCTTCCCAAAGTTTTTACTTTAGTTTGAAATCTTGCACGCTGATGTACATCGAAAAACTGAATTGCAACGTATCATGAGTTTGAATGCTCTCCAATACTAGAGACTGTATCCCACAATGCTGTTGTTGTCAGCTCTTCGTAAAGAAGCTCTCTGGGGAATTTATAAAGTGTCAAATTCCTATCGGTGACAGCTAACACTAATGATCTCGGTGAAAAAAATTTTTGGAAAGTTTCGAATAATTTTTTTGGGATGGTGCTGTTGAAATTAACGTTTATTTCTTGCAGTTCATCATGATTCTATATCGTTGGGGAGGACTCTTCATTATTGTTTTCTATGAGGTTTAAATTATTTATGTCGGCTTGATTTACCTTTCTAAATCTTGCTGTCTGTGTTAATGCTGGACTTTTTTCGATGCTGTGAGGTTGCTGGTTTATTTTTGTTACGTTTGCGTATGATTTTTGCGATAGTCGCAGTTTTCATTTTATCGCCATTTGTTTGAGCGCAATTTACGTCGTTTGCTTCTTGACGCGACGCCATGCTTGTTTATGATGTTAGAATTTATTTTTTGTTATGAACAACCGTATTACTTAGTTTTTGCTAGAAAACAACTGTTCAGTAATCAGCCATCGCTGTCTTTATCTATCACAGATATATATCCCAGTTTTTAAGTGTGAAAACGATTAGAATAAGGGAAAAAAAATTATTAAGACCTTCGTTCTTGATGACTTAGGTGTACACACGCATGCGCATTATTATTATTATTATTATTATTATTATTATTATTATTATTATTATTATTATTATTATTATTATTATTATTATTATTGTTATTATTATTATTATTATTATTATTATTATTATTATTATTATTATTATTATTATTATTATATTATTATATTATTATTATTATTATTATTATTATTATTATTATTATTATTATTATTATTATTATTATTATTATTATTATTATTATTATTATTATTATTATTATTGTAGGTGTAGTTAGGAATGATACAAAATCCCTTATCATACCTGGCTACAGGAGATATGTTAAAAGTGATTAGATTTATTTTTCAAAAACCTGAGATAGTTATAATTATATTTTTAGATGAAATAACAGGCTTATATATACCTGTGTCTTAGTAAAAGAGATTAGAATTTATGTTAGTAATATTATACTAAATTACTTATTATTTTTAAAGTCTTAAGAATATTATGAAACTATTATTATTATTTGAAATAATATGGGAGATAGTGTTCTTATGCCATTGAGATTGTATCCTGTGGGATATAAGCTCAGTGTAATTTGTTACTGCTTTACCTTCACTAATTTGTCTCATGATATTATTAGTGTTTTTATTAATTTAATTTTCATGAATTAAACCATACATCATTTATTAATTATTTAGAGCTAGTCAAATGGTAGAAATTATTACAAGATAACTTTATTATTTATTATATTGAGATGTGAAGTATTTTAGCAGGAGCCTTATTATTTTATTTGAGCTAGTTTTATTTTTCTATTTATTGTATTGACTGAAAGATGAGGGTACAATGTATATATCTTAAATTACTTCATTGCAGAATGATCTGAATAGTTTTTTTTTTTTTGCACTTTCAATATAGGATTTTAAAGAATCTACATATATTTAAGATCTTCCACACTAAGCCTGTATTTGTTGATTTCTTTACAAAGACTAGAAATATAAAAAAAATAAAGATTTGATAAACTTAAATAAAACCACAAAAGGTGTTAACATTGAAAATGTTCTTAACAGAGCTTTATTAAATGTGCAGCCACCATTACATTAAATTGTTACATTGCATCAGAGGGAACAATAGCTATGGTAAGTAAAGAATATTGACCTAGTTGGACTACTGCAGATGATATCAACTATTCTAGATGTATCTCAATTTAGGGCATTTGGGAGTCAAACATTTCAACTTCAACAATGTCATAAATTGCATTTTAAAAAAGTGTAAAATTCATTTGACAAATGCAAAATTACATTCAAAATGGCCTCCCCAATTCTGTTGCATTGTATGATGGTTAACATTTATCAGCCTTTTTTTCTGACTCCAAAGCTTTCATGAAAGAAAAGAACATCCACAACTAGAAAATCATTGGATGGATGTAGAAAATAATAATCTTTCAGTATTTAAATCTAGTCCTTCATGGAAGAAATAAAGTTTTGTAATCTGACCAAACAGTTTTTAATTTTTTTTTTCCTTTTTACAAAAGATATCAACAGGAAAGAAATTTAAACACTTTCCCAATTTAAAGTCAATATAACTTTTTTTATGCTTAAATTAAATATGATAAACCAAACAATATTATGAATTTCTTGTGATCCATTTTAGGATAGATGTTATCAGCAATGGATATCCCATCATTGTAATTTTAACTTTGAATATCAGTTTCATAGAGACTGATTTTATTGTGCTGTGAAAAAGTGGGAATTTGCAGCCAAATCTGTTGAAAACAAACCCCAGAATAATTTCAATATTCAAAAAACTGGCTTATGATTACTTTCTGTTTTGTGGGCAACATATGGCTGATATTCTCAGTAATAAAACATATCACTTATGTAGTCTCTTTGACATCCTACCAACCAGTTGATAATTATTTGCTGCCCAAATGAAGACTTGAAGCTTTCAATGAATAGAAATTAAACATTTTCTTCTTTAGTTAGTAGAACTACCACAAAGTTGTACATAATATTATTTACATTAAATGATCAAATTTTAATGTAAAAAATTGTCCATAATATTACTTTCTATATATAAAATTAAAAATAATTAATTTAAAACAAAATTGGAACAGACAACTCACTATAAATAAAAATATTATTTAATACATCAATCAGACTTTTATGCCTTAATGGAGCTTTTCAAGATGGTACTTTTTACACAATCACATGACTGATTATTCTACAGCAGCACACACCAATGGGCATTATTTACATTACATTACAATAAATATAATTATTAAAATGCATACGTTAAATATAATTAGTAAAACACATATATATGTACATAAAAATGATTAAACTTATTACAGTCCTTATTTTCTTCATAATATACAAATAATCTAAAAAAGCAATAATAATAATCCCTTCCTTCTATTTTTAAAATTATAACTCTAAAGTTTTTAATAATATAACAATGCTAATTTCCCTCTAATTGTGCTGGACCTACAATTATAAGATCAGGGCCACATACACATTTTTTGGACATTGGACATAAAATGGATTGTGAAAAAAATATTTAAGTAATAAATTATGTTAAAAATTACAAGAAAAAAAAAATGAAACATTGTCTATTCATGAAAATTTAAACAAATGTATAAACTTGGTTAAAGATCCTGCGCAATTAGGGGGGAAATGGACATGGTTAGATTAGAGAAACTTAGATAATTTTTAAAAATAGAAGGGATGATTATTATTGTTTTTCCTCTTGAGATTATTTATATATATTGTAAGTGTGACTTACAACCAACAATCCACCTGCATTAATCTGCACCATACGAAGCCTAACAAAGTGATTATCAAATAAGTTATCCATTGTCAAACACACATATATATATATATACACAAAACATCACGTTAAGCAAATTATTTTTTAAAAAAAATACGAAGGATAAAGTTTTAAATATCTACATTACTAAAAATAAATAGACTCATATATATAATATGACTAACCACAAGTGTCATTAATGAATCGACATTGTGATATGGCTATAGATAAAACATAAAGGATAATGACGTGATGCCAAGCATATTAAGCAACCAGACTTGAATACCAAAGGATAATTTCAATAATTATTTATCTTAATAATATTACATCAATGTGCATTATGCTTTAATAAACAATTATCGCAAGCACATGAAATGAAAGCTATCATGCCATCCTACCATTTTGTTTTATGATAATTGCAAAGATTGCATGAGATAAGAGTGAAAGTAAATCGGATTCATCCACTAATGAAAATTGAAATATAATTATGTCTAAATGATGAAAACAACCCAAATGGTAAACTAATTATAAAGAACTCTAAGTTTGAATAAAATCATCAAGAAAAGAAATAAACAACTAGAAATTATCAAGAACAATTTCTTTATTTTTTATACAACTTTCCTATGCATAGAAATAACCCTGTAAAAATTACATATACTAAAGAGGGTGTTGCAATGTGGTCTGGCTAAAGCAGCAATGCCATAAGAAGCCAACACTATTTTTCCATGCCCATAGAAGTGTCAGAATGTCTAGGATGCCTTTCCTTATTGAACACTGATCCAGAATGATGATTCTTTAGTGGATCTGTTGTGACTTATTTAATGAAAACAATCCAGACAGTGCTGATGATCTACAATCCCAGAGTGAGTGCATCAAACTAAACCTATAGACAGTACATCATCCAAGGAGATCTATCACCAAGAGTAAGAGACTGTGTATATAATGAACAGTGCTTGCCAGGCTCAACAATTTATTTTATCAATCATATTGATTTGTATTTTTCTTTATTTATCATTTTCTTTTCTTTTTTACTTTTTGTTTTCACGTTTGTAAGCTTATGGCTTGGAAAATAGAAGACTTTATTTAAAGCACAAAGAGAATGAACTGTTAGATTGAGTAAATATTTTATATTAATAAGATTTTGATGATGTTCCACATTAACAGTATATCATAGTGACTAAGCAGAATTTTTGTTATTTATTAAATGTTATACAAAAAGTAGTTATATACTTGTTTTTTCTTTTTCTGTGCATATGACTAACTGTCTTGAATGGATGATATTTCCTATTAACATTACAGAATCACACATAGGTATAGAGGAGAGTCCTCTACTTCAAAATGGGTAACTGAAATCATTGTGAATCAGACAACATGCATCTGTAAATAAATTAGCAAGTTAGACTCATGAACTTTTGAAATATTTTTTATATTAAACTTTGTAAATAAAAATCACTAGGGTATGGACTTCTGTTGCAAGATTTGAGATTAGGGTATCCATTGTATGTAACTCTTAAACTGATAAAAATCTATCCTTGACTCCTGCAATTGTATATATGTTAATGTTGTTATATTAGATTTGTTATTTAATAAATGTTGTTGTTATTTCAATCAATTTGTTTTAGACCTTGTCATCATCATTATGCATTCACATGACTATATATGTAAAAGTTAAACATCAATATCCACTCCTCTTTTCTTATATGTATACTGATATTAGAAATATTATGGGAGATTGTGTTAATTGATTCTCACTTATATTGAGGTGCAGTAAGTGTTAATTTGAGTAAGCCCATCACTGAAGAGAGGCAAGGGTGAATTCTCCTTCAGTTCCAATACTGAGGCATAATGGAGCCAGAATAGGAGATGAGATGTATGAACTAGTCCAAATTACATCTAGATTTAATGAGTGAACATTGAACTAGCTCATTGTTTGTATATGTGATCATAGTCCATGCATTTCATCACACCATTGCCAGCATCCTACCCAAAAACTCCAAGTATGACGATAGTTAGATGTGTCCCCCCTTTCTTACAGTGACTAACCCATTACAATATATATATATATATATATATATATATATGTATATTTATGCAAAACCATAAAACAATACAGTACTAGATTAAATTCAAAATTTTACCAAAATCCTTACACAACCATGGTTTCATCTACTACAAATAGACCTTCTCAAGTGAAAATCAACCTAAAGGAAAACATATATATATATATGACCTTCTCAAGTGAAAATCAACCTAAAGGAAATATATATATATATATATATATATATATATATATATATATATATATATATATATATACAAACAAACAAACCTTCCCATAATTCATTTCAAACTCCACCTTCCCTTAATATCAAAAGAAGTCTTCATAAGATTGATAGCCTCAGAATCAAGGAGTTTTATCATCAAAGTCTCCTTTATTCTTCTTTTTAACTCATTCTTTTCATAAAAAATAACCGAAGCATTGTCAAACAATATTCTATGACCTGTATTCAATTCATGAATATATAAAGCTGAGTTAAGATACCTATGTTTAACTCTACTTATATGAACCTTAACCCTTTCATTAAGGCTAAATTTACTCTGGCCTACATAAAATTTACCACAACTACATGGAATTTTATAAACAATACCAGGAATAGACCTACTATCAATAGACTGCTTAAACCATTAAGTAATGAATTCAAATCATAACCTTTCCTCTATGCAACCTTCTTTCCACCTAACAAATGACTATTCCTATAAACCAAATTATAATCTGATGCTTTAAATGGTAAAGACATATAATCATCATCCTTACCAACAAAATTCTTATCATCCAAATCATGACTATAAACATTATTATTAAATACCACTTTTTTAATAAAATCATGACTATAACCCAATTCTACATATTCAGCAGCAAATTGACTTTTTTGAATTCATTACTTAATGGTTCAAAGCAGTCTATTGATAATAGGTCTATTCCTGGTATTGTTTATAAAATTCAATGTAGTTGTGGTAAATTTTATGTAGGCCAGAGTAAATTTAGCCTTAATGAAAGGGTTAAGGTTCATATAAGTAGAGTTAAACATAGGTATCTTAACTCAGCTTTATATATTCATGAATTGAATACAGGTCAGAGAATATTGTTTGTCAATGCTTCAGTTATTTTTTATGAAAAGAATGAGTTAAAAAGAATAAAGGAGACTTTGATAATAAAACTCCTTGATTCTGAGGCTATCAATCTTATGAAGACTTCTTTTGATATTAAGGAAAGGTGGAGTTTGAAATGAATTATGTGAAGGTTTATTTGTTTGTTTGTATATATATATGTTTTCCTTTAGGTTGATTTTCACTTGATAAGGTCTATTTGTAGTAGATGAAACCATGGTTGTGTAAGGATTTTGGTAAAATTTTGAATTTAATCTAGTACTGTATTGTTTTATGGTTTTGCATTTTATTTTTTGCTAGTATAGTGTTAGACAGTTTTGGTTATATATATATATATATACCTATATATATATATATATATATATATATATATATATATATATATATATATATATATATATATATATATATATATATATATATATTATGGGACAAAAAGGGCTGTAATAAGTTTAATTATATATATATGTATTTTACTAATTATATTTAATGAATTTATTTTAATAATTATATGAAATATAATGTAAATAATGTCTGTTAAGGAGATGTGCTGTAGGCTAATTGGTCATGTGATTGTGTAAAATAAAACATCTTGAAAATATTCTATTAAGGAATGAAAGTTGGATTGATATATTAAATAATATTTTATTTATAGTGTGTTGTCTATTTCAATTTTGTTTTAAATTGGTTATTATTAGTAATATTATTTATACAATTTTAAAATAATATTTTCTATTTCTCTTCAATATTCAAAAATATACAAATAGTATATATTTAGAGGAGATATGCAAACTTTCAAGCACTTTTCAACTATCCACTCCATCTTACATAACCAATACATATGACCACATACATGTAAAAAAGAGAAATGATCATCAATATATGTATTTTATGCTAAACCAGCACTCATCAGTTGGTCCAGTTAATCATCTCCCACACATACTTATAGTTAGTGATCAGTTTGTATTAAAATAACAAATTGTTAATGGACACATTTCAATCACCTATCCCTCCAACTCTTCCAAATTTTCAATAATATGGATGGCTGAATAGTTGGAAGATGGAGAAGATTGAAAACTGTCCATCAAAGTTTGATGATTTTCCATCTTAATATAAACTGAGCACTGATTGTATATGTGAGAAATGATGATCTGGACCAACTGATGAGTGTTGGTTCAGCATGAAATATATATATTGGAGTTTTTTTCACATGAATGTGATCATGTTTATTGGTTATATAAGCTGTAGTGGGTTGTAAAGAGAGCCCTCTAATTACATTTAAAGTTATATATATATTTATATATATATATATATATATATATATATATATATATATATATATATATATATATATATATATATATATATATTAGTCAAATAAAACCATATGTATTATTTGTGGCTCTTATTGCTGACAAACTTGCCCACACAAGATCTATAATAATAGCCAAAATGATACTTTCAAAGTAAATGTAAACATAGCAACATAATTAAAGTATAGTTTTCATAGTAATAGATAGCAATAGAAAAGTATTACAAAACAGGAGTTAAACTTAATAATTGTAATAGTTATAACAGAAGAAATAAATTTATAAAAGAGTACATGATGTGATCTAATATATTATAAATAGTAAAAATTGGTAATGATATATATTATAGTAGCAACAGAAAAAAAAAGATAGTAACAAAATTAAAAAGATTTGTGATGACCACAGTAATACTAACAACTGTAATAGTACTCCTAGTATGAAATCCTCTGAATTAATTGTATAGTATTATCAGATGTTATAGTACTATGTGTTATAGTCAGAATAATAGCCAAAGTACTAATAGTGGACATAGTTCTATGCAGGCTGTGAGAATGTCTTCATTAAGAGAAGTGCACAAGAAATGATCATCATTTTGTTCTTCTAGGTATGCAAAATTAAAAATGTTTTTAGAATTGGAACAATTTCAACTGTTTTTATTATGAAATAAAATATCTATTTTTTGAAATAGTTTCTTTTAAAATGTAGCTATGTTATCTGAATGATTTTCACCACCAGTAGCAGCAATCACTATGCACAAATCAATGTTCATCATGCTGAATATAATACTTTTTTATAAAATAAATATAAAAGCAATATAAAGAAATGTTTAAAAACTGTAGATGAAACTATTTTGTAAGCAAAAATTTTAGACTGAAATGTAGGATCATTTATAGAATTATTAACATAAATACTTAGAGCCAATTTTAGACTGACACTGCTTACAAATCTAATGAATAAAATTCATTTTCACAATTATCATAGTCTAAATTTGTGTTCCATAGAAATTTTTGGATTGCAGTTAAAATAGAATTCAATTTGTCTGTTTGGCAGTTAAACACAAGTTTCAACAGAAATTTAATATGATTTATAATGTGTGTTTGACAGTGCTTTCAATTCGTAGTCAGTGGACAAAGTTATTTAATCCTTTTGGTTACATATGCATTGATTTATGTTAAATTTAAAGTTTATATTGTTATATATACACATTTGTGTGTGTGTAAAATATAAAGCCATCCGTTTAAAATGTACATGTATATTTTAAATTTTATTAACGGAAGACAATAACAATATATATATATAATTTAAACTCCATATAATTTAAAATTTTTAAATTATGATCCACATAATTTAGTTCTGGCTCTGTAATATCAATAACAGTTTAACAAATAGTAAGGAGGATATAATATTTAATAATTATAAGAGCCCTTTAGTATCAATAATCTGGTGCTGTTGCTTAGTTGCAGAACTCTTATTCTTAGCTATCCAAGCTAGTCTTTTGAGATATATATAGAGCACATATATATATATATATATATATATCTTAAAATATATATATATATATATATATATATATATATATATGCTTAACCTAAGTAATAAGACATGCTTCTGTAGTTATTTATTGTTAAATGTTTTAAATTAAAAGCTTCTATGATTCATATATTAAGATCTTATATAATGTTACAACATTGTGTCCACCTATTAACAGTGAATATCTGTCCAATTACCACTTAGACAATACTAAAATACGAATGAACTGATATGTCTAACTGACAATCTTTCATTTTATTTCAATGAAAGTTAAACGTATAACATTGTATTCCAATGAAAAATTGTCTGTTTTTTGTTCCTACAAGATCAAACCATCACCATCTGTGAATCAATGCATATGTTGCATATTGAAATGGTTAAGCTATTTCCATAAAACTTTTATGATGCTGTCCTTTATGGATCAAGATGTGTTTATATTTTCACTAATCATCTTCTCTGCCCCCTCCCCCCATTAACATGTGACCTTGCAAACCATTTCAAAATATTTTAGTGACACATAACTTTATTGATGCACATAATGTGAATCATTTCTAATGTTTCAGTAGCAGTATTTCCCATTTTAATACACACTTTAATTAATGCATTCATTTGTTGGGAGTTAAGTTATGAAACACATTTTTTGCATAATAACACATGATCCCAGACATGCTTCTGCCATAATATTTTTGTAGTCAATAGCTAAGTTATATTGCACCATAAAAATAGGTGTTTATTTAAAAATGATAATACATATAACTTGAAGAAGACCCAATTAATATTTCACTAGAACACCCAGTATGAGTAACTGTGAGTTTTTAACACTATTTGTGCAGAAATTAATGATTAATTAATGATATCTTTACCTTCAATATATTTGTATATTACAGAAGATCTTCATACAGACTTATAGATGCAAATGGAAAAAGTTTAATTTTATTTTCCATGCATTATTATAGGTATGTAAATCCCAATAAAATTTCCAATATGTATAAACATAATCAACAACTCACGTGATAAGTGACGGTCAGATCTAAAATTATAAAGTTTATACATCTCACTAACACTAACTAAGAGTTTTCTACTTTTAATTTCCTCAGAGTAAGATGCAATAAAATGCTTTGATACCTTATACGTATATTTATATAACTGCTCAGGTTGTGTATGTATGGATGATAAACTTTAATAATGCAGATATTAGCCATACATATATATAAACTCGAACGATCACAAACAAAGCTAACCTTCTCCATTATTGTGATAAAGTCAGAATTGTAGATAATTCTATCACTTAAGTTTACTCATTTTTTTTCCATTATAAGATTAGACAAAAGTAAAGATTAAAAGGGATTAAGAATGGAATGAGAACAAAAAAGAGGGAGAGAAAAACTGCAATGCTCTTTGTGGATGCAGTTTTAAAAGCCAGTGACAAGAAGATGAGAGAAGTAACAATCACTTTTATATAAGTGCTGATTAACAAACACATAAATCTGATTTGACATTTTTAAGCCAAGCAACGCGGGCCCTTACGTGTGTGCATGCATATTTATAGATACTCGTATAATATTTAAATACAGATCTAAATGTAATTATAGTGAAATTTGAACCTAGAGTTTCAAATTCCTTTCAGCTATCCAATTCATTTCATACAACCAATACACATGACCACACACATGTGAAAGAGAATAATGATCTTCAATATTTCATGCTCCATTCATCAGTTACGATCGTCATCTCTCACATAGACATACACATGTATAATCAGTGCTCAGTTTATATTAAGATAGCAAATCTTCAAACTTTAATGGACAGGCTTCAATCTACTCCATTATCTAAGTCTTCAGTTTTCCATACTAATGAAAATCTGATGATGGAACACCAAAATTCCTTGATGATGCTAATATTATTGTTATGCCCATGTTGACCTTGAGTCATTCTCACTCCTCGTGTATAGGACATTGTTCATTTAAATACACAGGAGAGATGGGCATGATACAGGCTGAATCTGTAATATTTAAATACAGGTATGCAGAGATATAAAGTATACCTGTATTTAAATATTACAGATTCACTCTAGATCCTGCCCACCTTTATTATGTGTATTAAGTGATCAAGATCCTATTCACGAGGGACAATAATGACTTATAGTGAACATGGGCATGACAATAATATTGGCATCATCAAGGGATTTGATTGTTCCATCATCAGATTTTCAATGGTATGAAAGGTTCAAGAGTTGGGTGGAGGCATATATTGAAGCATGTCCATTAAAGTTTGAAGATTTGCTATCTTAATATAAACCAAGCACTGATTTCATATATATGTGAGAGATGGTGATCTGGACCAACTGATGAATACTGGTTCAACATGAAATATAAATATTGTAGATCATTTGTCTTTTTCACATGTTTGTTGATATGTGTATTAGTTGTATGAGGTAGATTGGATAACTAAAAAGAGCTTGAATATCTGGGTTCAATTCCCCTATAATTACATATGTATATAGTAACATGAAAATTTCAACTAGTAAAAGTGAATGTTAATATATAATAACAGAAATTTAGTACAAAGGTTTAAATAATGAATAAACAAATGTTAAAACATTTAATAATTTAAAAGTTTTGCATTTGTAATACAAAAGAATTTATGTAAAGCTAAGTACCTTCAATACCATGTAGTATAATAATCATAGCATAAGAAAAGGGAGGGAGTTGTCATCCATAAATAATGTAAGTGTTGGATAATAAATTGGATCTAGAACAAATTGAATATTTAAATGTGAATTTACATACTAATGAGAAGTGTCATGGCTATAAGCACTATTTTTTTAAAAATTGGGGTGCTGGACTCTTTTTTATTGGTGGTATGGATATCTTTGGCAATCAATAAAGCCTCCTTAATCCTTTTCTCTCAATTATTACACTCTGAACAAACAAGGCTGGCTGTGAAAAGATCTAAATCATGACCAGACAGCAACTCATGATTGAGGAAAAGGAAAGAATATTTAGTGCTTTTATTAGCATGATAATGTAAATAATTATGTTGGTCTGGTCTTATGGTCAAGTTCCAATGCATTTACCCATAGTATACCTTTAAACAAATAGGGTTAGAGCAGTTGATTTTATAAACAATTTGATGTAAGGCCTCTTTGGGATATTTGTTTAATAATTTTTGTGTTTAGAAAAGTTTAAATACAAAATTCAGATAAAATAATTCTTGTTGTGGCCTTGGAATTACTTTTTTAAAAGCAAATTATTGCACTGCTAGGTGTGACTCAGTGTGTAGTGAAGAGGCAGATTTTGGAAATCAAGAGCCCATGCTAAGATCTTAGATCCGTCATTTCTGGTGCCTAAATTTTTATGAACTCCAAAGCAATAAAACATTTGATTATTAATTTTATTTCTCTGTTATTGGACTCCATGAAGGAATAATTTTTTTTTACACAAAGTCTTATTTATATAGGGTCAACACATGTCTATGAAAAATGATTTTAATACTAAATATATTATTTCTAATGATGGTTTAACAACTCTCAATCATGTTAACAATTAATTAAATTTATTGTGCTATACTAATTTAAAAACTTTATTTTACACATACAGTGTATCCAGGTGTAAATATGGCAGCCTCTCTCTTCAAACTAACAATATCTAAATGAGTGTGTTACATAGTTATATAGCTTAGCCTGAAGCCTTGAGTTATAAGAATGATTTCATCGCAAGATATTGTCAGGGCAGACAAACAATTAAAGGCAATCCACAGCCAGCCACATTAAAATCCAATGATAAACAAACATGAAAAAACTTAAGATATTCTTTTAACTGCTAGCTGTATGTCTGTCAGACTCACAGAGAAACTCACTGGCATTCCCAAAACCACAATCCATTATATTTTAATAAAATATTTACAAAAACATAGGCTATGCACTTTTTGGAAATCAACCATAATAATGCCAGAGTGGAATATAGCAAAGACATGCAAATAATTACATCTACATATACAAGAATTATGTCATTAATCATAACAGGTGATTATATGTGGTGTTTCCACATGAGTCATCAACTAAGTACCAGATTATGGAAGTGATATCAGCAGAACAGGAAAAAAATGTGAATGCAAATGGGCCAAATCAAAACATTTTTCATTGTTTTTTTCTTTTTCTAAAGGTATTATTCACCACAAATACTCTTTTGAATATCAGGCAGTAAGTTATCACTACCTATTATTGGACCTCTTCATCATTTGTGGGCTAAATGTTTGTGCAAGTGACCTGAGTACTATGAGAACAGATCTTGATCTTTGTGGTGCAATAATATACTGAACAACAGTGTCAATATTATGCATAAATTTTTGGCCAACTTTTGGGGATGAGAATCTCCATTCTACTCATTTAGCTGCCAAAATTTTTTACCTGTTTCCAAAACTAATATTGGCTATAAAAGGAGCATATTATGATGCAATTCAGGACATCCAGATGCTTGCAACAACATTTTAGCATACAATTTCTAAAAAAAAAAAATTCTGGACTGCTTTAAATATATTTACAATCAGTTTTCAGCTGTGAATTTAAATCAAAACAAAACTATTTTGAATGAACAAAAAAAAAGTAAAGGCAAAAACCATGCCTCATGTTTCATTGCACATCAATAAATTTATTAATGAGGCACATTGTGTAATATTTGTTTTACTGTTTTGTATAAGACCACATAGAAATAAAGCAAAGGATTTATATTCTTGTAGTATAATCAGAGAATACATGCAGAGTTCACTTCTTTATTTATAATGAACAGATTAAAATGGCTGTATAAAACTCAAAAATCCATAAATATTTTTCAAATTTAATAAAATGTCAATCATGCTATTTACATAAACAATAAGCCCATCAACATTTCCAACCATAATTGTTCCACTGTAGAGTAAAAATCTTTTTAGTTTAATACTGTTTCTATGATCCAAAGCCTTATTTTACCAAATCATGCTAAAAAAAACTTAATTTATTCATGCATATCACATATGGTCTCTTTTATTATCTATCTACTATCAACACATATAGCAAAAATATCTAGCTTAGCTCCATTTCAAAGATATCAGGCTGTTTGCTCAGTGACATATGATATATCTCCTGTTGTTCTCTCTCTGTGTATATATATATAAATCATTGAGTGGTCTGAAGTCTCTGTATTGTGTACTATTAAATGTCCATATTTCAGATCCATAAATAAAATCTGATAAATATTGAAATTTTCCAAACATATAAATGTCCAAGTTAGATTCGCAAGTAAAGAATTAGTAAACATATATGTTAAAAAACCCTTCATTTTCAAACTCATAAAAATATTTCCTTTTTATAGCAACTGATTTCTACTATAAGCATTCTAGATGAGGTTAATTCTATGATTAATTCACTCATCACTTCCATCTGCATTATCAATAAGAAATATCCATACATTTTTAGATTTATACACAATAATTTGGTGATTATTATATTCAACATACTGACATCATTCATTGTCAAAACTACTAGAACACTATCAGTTTTATTACTTTATGTCAATTTATTTTCCATTTCTGTGAACATTTTTACAACAACTTTAGTATTTATAATGTATTTTTAATCTTTCTTTCTTTGATATCAGTTTTCATATGAATAAAATTAAAAAATCAAATGCTTTTAATGCTTAGGGGTTCATAAAATATTTGAGTGCTGGAAATTCCAAAATAGAAATCTATCCCAAGATTATTTGATCTTAGAGTCTAATGCACTATTTTTTTACTAGATGACACAAGGCAGTCAAGGTATTGGAACTGTATGTATTCATATCCAACACTGGTTTTTGCATTCATTTGTCCCTTTTGAAAAAATCAAATGACAGTGAAGCCTCAAACTGGATTTACATTCAAACATTTCATTCAATTGTTCAAGCATCTCCTCCCCCCATTGAAACTTAATCTTGTTTGTCTCTCAAATTATTGTGTTAAACTATATTGGACTTTTTTGATCTGGTAAAAAAATAAAATTCCTTATACATCATCTTATTATCTCTTAAAATCATATTTAGATTCAAAAAATAGAACAAAAGATAATCCATGAAAACATTATGTATATTCCCTTGTACAATTTTGTACTTTACTATTATTCACCAAGCTATTAGTAACTTTAAAATTATATATAATGAGTGAGCTCTAAACAAGCATTTCTGATAAAATGCTGCAAGAGAAAGCATTTAAAATCTCCATTTACAATGATCCCTATCCCCAAACCAGTTTCAAGCTCATGGTTTTTGTCAGTGAGGTGCTAGGATATTCAGACACTAGCCAGGATATTCAGAAATTGACTTGAATCCAGTTTGTGGTTAGAGACAATTATAGACAGAGATTTTATATGTTTTCTCTTGCAGCATTTATTAAAAAAGTTTGTTTAGACTTATTAGCATTCTCATTAGATTAGCGATGTAATACAAGCTTATTAAGTTAAGTCATATGGTGTATGATTTGATTTTTTTTAAAACAGGTCAAACTCTCCATGCAGTAATGCCACTCAGTGCAGACAGAGTAATCAATGGATGCCAGAAGGCTTGTGCATAAAATCCCCATCTAGTGCCTACTCATACAATATCTCCAGACTAGTTTCTGGCTTGTGGCCTTTGTCAGTGAGGAACTTTGGATCTGAGAGTACTGTACCCAGATCTTAGGATCTAATGCAACCCTCCAGCAGCCACCTTTTATCACTACTTAACTACAAAACTATGAGAATAAAATTTAAAACACAATAATATTTTCAATCTAAGCTCAGTAGCTTATATAGTCATATGGGTCTGAACTCAGTTCAGTACCCATACATTTTGGTGTTTTTGGCTTTTTTAATAACCATAGTCAACACTATTCTATTATGCAGGATTGGTGTTAAACCACTAAACATCTCATGATCACTATTTCTTATGCTAGCACATAACTGTTATTAAAACAGGCAAAATTCTCCATACAGTAGTGCCACTCAGTGCCAACCAGAATAATCAATGGATGCCAGAAGGCTTGTGCATAAAATCCCCATCTAGTAGAGATAAAAGGTGGCTGCTCAAGGGTTGCATTAGATTCTTAGATCTAGGTGCAGTGCTCTCAGATCCAAAGCTCCTCACTGATGAAGGCCACAAGCCAGAAACTAGTCCGGGGCTATTAGATGAGTAGGCATTATATGGGAATTTTTTGCACAGGCTTTCTGACATCCATTGATTACTCTGGTTGGCACTGAATGGTACTACTGTATGGAGAGTTTTGCCTGTTTTAATAACAGTTATGTGCTAGCATAATAAATAGTGATCATGTGATGTTGTGGTTTTTGATTTTTTTATTTAAAAAATATATGTCATTTTAAAATGTGAAAATATAATTAGTTGTCATCTGATTGAAGCATTTATTTTATAATTATTCATACTTTGTTGCATGCAGTTTTATTGCAAATAATTGTTTAAAGTAATGCACAGTGAAACTGTAGTATTTACACTGTTTTGAATATACATTTATCCAAAAAATGTAAATAAACAGAAAAAAAAACATTAAAATTATATGACAGTAACCATTATCTATCATGAAATGTCATACATGTTCATGTTTATTGATATCATTTCTTCCCTTTATGTTGTTTGGTTTATTATCATTTCTGAATTTGATCCACAATATCTTGTATAGTAAAAGGTTTTATTAACCAGCAACATTTACAATGTGATAATAATAATAATAATAATAATAATAATAATAATAATAATAATAATAATAATAATAATAATAATAATAATAATAATAATAATAATAATAATAATAATAATAATAATAATAATAATAATAATAATAATAATAATAATAATAATAATAATAATAATAATAATAATAATAATAATAATAATAATAATAATAATAATAATAATAATAATAATAATAATAATAATAATAATAATAATAATAATAATAATAATAATAATAATAATAATAATAATAATAATAATAATAATAATAATAATAATAATAATAATAATAATAATAATATAAACAATATGACCAATATATCATACTGCTTCTGAGAAAAGCATTAGTTTTATATAAATATTATTTCATATTTGATTTTTTTTATATATATTATTTATAATACATATTAAAATATAGCTTTACTTCTCACTATATGTAAAATATATAATTGTTAATTAGAGAAGATATTAATTAGTATTAAAGTTTATCGGCTTAACATTTTCGAGGATCCATGCCTCATATTCATAGCCTTCATAAAATGTATAATAAAATATGCTTAACAACTCTAAAGACCACATTGATCGATCGTTCACCCCACACATGGTGTACTCTATTGCCTTCCCTCAGGCTGGATGCCATGCTATATATTATGGTGAAACGAAAGCTACAATCAATACTAGACTGGGCAACATATTTACACATTTAACAGAGCTCAGAAAAACAGCAACATGTCCTCTGTATTCTTGGAGCATGCTAAACAATCTGGACACAACTTCACACCCGCCAATCCCATAATATTGTGCTCAGAATCAAATGATCACAAAAGAAAAATAAAGGAGGCATTTTACATCAATGGAAACATCCAGGCCATTAATAGAAAGGATACTTGCTTCGAGATCTCGAAGAAATGGGCTACATAATACTAGCTTATTTGAATATTTGTATTTGCATATTTTATTATACATTTTATGAAGGCTATGAATATGAGGCATGGATCCTCGAAAACGTTAAGCCGATAAACTTTAATACTAATTAATATCTTCTCTAATTAACAATTATATATTAAAATATGATTTTTTTCTACAGTACAAGCTTTTTCATACCTGCACTTCTATATGTAATATATAAGGAATTTGAATTCAGACTTTCATATGACCCTCAACCATCCATGCTACATCATACTGCTATACACTTGATCACACACTATCTTTTCGATGTGTGTGATGTATGAGATAGCATAGATGGTTGGAAATCATATGAAAGTGTGAGTTCAAACCTCCTATATAATACATATTAAAATGTTGGTATAAAAAAAATAAAAAATATAATCATAAAATCACAAAAATAAAGAAATAAAATTACTTCTGTTTGTCTAGATTCAATTGATTGCTTTTTAGACAAAGTTATACTGAAATAAAACTGCTTTCTATTATTGTAAACATTAGTTACAATAAGTGTTACAGCATTTGTTTTAAAAATGAGAAGAAACAACAAACATTTGCAAAAAATGGAAAAAAAAATTAACAGCCATTTAAATTACAAGCAGTGTCAGATACCACTATCATATTTTGACAAAAATGTTTTTCAACAGAAAAAATATTACCCAGAACATATTTAATTTTTATGAAAGTTAGAATTTTGCTACTCATGTTATTTTTAAAAAATGCAATATAATGAGTAAACATACCCACAGTAAGTATTGATATGTGTCCCCTCAATTTATTATTAATAACTACATTGTCATTATTTTTTAATTTTACTTATTCTATAATCTTAATTATGCATATAAAATTATATTATATATATTTTCAAGTTTTATTCTTACCAGTACATCTTTCAACTTCTCTCAATCCTATCACAACCATCTATCAACTCAAAAATTAGACCACAATCACTCTCACTCTGGATGCATTTTTGAAATAATTCATATTTTTTCAAGTGAGTAAAAGATACACAGCTCATATTTTAATTTTAATTCATATACATATTCTTTTCAATATACTTCATATTTATTATATATTTTAAAATTTTATTTCATCACACATTCCTGAAATATATGACCAGAGTTTTATGAAAATGATAAATAATCATCAAAATGCACATTTTATGCATATTATATATATATATATCCACATATTAAAGAGTAAAGTTGAAGTTCCATAAACAAAATGTACTCTATTGTAATCAAAATTTAACAACAAATTCAATGAAGACATGAAGCAAAATATAATGGATCTTTCAGCTCCCTTGTATATAAACTTTACAATTTCTTTTCTTTGATGTTATATATTTATTAAAACCCAATTTTCTTACGAAACAAATTTGTTTTACTGTTACATAGTTTGAATATCATTGTGAGAAGAATGAGAAATACCATTTCTCTTTTTCTAAATTGGGACTTGAACTCAGACTTTCAAGTTCCATCTTATAAAAAACACAAAAAACATTAATTTATTTATAGCTAAATAAAAAAATAAGATTGAAACAATTTATCAAAAATTATTCTTAAATTTACATATACAAAGAAAAATCATGCCTTGTAAAATAATTCAAATAATAATTATACATCTTAATATGCCTATATATAATAAATTCTTGGTAATAGTAAACCACGGACACAATACTCATAAAATTTTGTATTTCCTTTATTATATTCGAATTGCATCAACGCAGTACATTAACAATCATCTAAGCATTCCAGATCTAAAGTAGAATTATTGTATGGTTATTTATTCAAGAGGTCATGTGGTATTCAAATATTCAAATGGGAGATTGAGTACGAAAACTTCATTCAGTCGATTTAATTTTGTCTTTTATTTTACTTAGCTAGAAATTAATTCAGAACTATTTATCTTCAATATTCTATCAAATTATATATTTACTATATTTTTACAAGAATTTCCAGGAATTGTACAATTCTGAATAACCAAATAATTTATTTTATATATACTTATTTCTGAAAATATTTATTTATTATTTGCATATCTTTTTGTAATTTACTATATATATATATATATAGTGATAAACAATATTATGCTGACGATTAATATCCCAAACAAGGGATTAATTTAGTATTCATTTGTGGTAAAAGTTTTTGTTGTTGAGCCCAAATGGTTTATATATATATATATATGCGGGCATGCGTTCATACATATATATATATATAATTGTGTGTGCTCCAGTAGTTTTTAAGAACGAAGTTATTTTTGTTAAAAATGTATTATTCATGCAATGTAATGACTTCATATTCTTTTAGGTTTTTTAATTATTGTCATCATGAGGACAAGTGGGTCTCAATCATATATTTTGCGTGCGTGTATTTATTTACGTATAAGTGTGTTTGTATTTTTTTAACAAAGCGATTGTTTTTATTAAAAACTTACTGTTTATAAAACAAATAATGCGTACATATTCTGTTTGGAATTACTATTTATTTATTTTTTTGCAAGTGTTTCTCAAATGCATGCGTTTGTGTATGTGTGGATCTGGCGTTTTGAAAACGTGATGGGTGCTTTTTTTTTTTTTTTAATTTCTAATTATTTAAAATTAATGAGCCCAAGTTGTTATCAAATATATATTTGTGTAAATATATATGTTTCAGTATCGTTTCAAGAATAAAATTGTTTTTATTATAAATTCGAAAATGGAACAAAAAAATAAACAAAAAAATCATTTTAATCTTAAATTGCTTCTTAAATTGCTACCAATATCAAATTTTTGTTACTTAAAACTTTTGCTTAATACAATCATCTTAATTATCTTTTATAATAATCTTTTAGACCCTGATCTAATTAAACCAAGTCATAAAAACAATGTAACATTAGAGTTCTTTTTAACTAAAGTAATACTAATAAAAGTTAATTTAAAATTGTTATTGTGAAAGTTTTCAAAACCTTCTGGTATGAACTGAAATCAGAATATCATTTTGGCAGAACAATAAAAATCTGAAATGAAATCTATATGATAAGATTCAGGGCAATAAATATTTATAGAAATTTAAGAAGAAAAATTATATGTTCTAAATAGATAAACATTTGCTCAATTATTTATAATTTAAAATTCTACGCGTAGACTACAATTTAAAACAAACAGAAATGAGACCTATATCCAAACAACTATATAAAATTATGTCACATTTATTTTTAGATTTAAAATGATATAAACAAACCAGATATGATAATGTTACACTTGTGTATACCGGTTTTTTTTTTTTTATAATGATTAATTTTTTTTTAAAATCAAAAAGTTACCATCATATCAGCTCAGAAAAAAATTCTTTAAAAAGAAATGTCGCCGAGAAGAGGGGGTACTTGAAAAATAGGGGATTCTAAAAAAACTGAGTCTACTATTCGAAAAATAACGTATGCCAAAAGAAATCCCTTGCTTGGACGAAATTTTTATTTATTATTGTCAAATTAAAAATAAATAAATTAGTATATATATTCTAACCCATCTAGAAATTTTATTTTAATTAGTTTATTTTATTTCTTTTATTTCTAACCCAATATATAATTAATTAGTTTATTTGCACTTGTGACACTAATTTTTCTGGTTGTTGTTAAGGCAACCAAAATAAAAGCAACATATCCATTAATTTTCCAATATGATCTAAAATACTTTTCATATAATACAATTGTACATTCAATTCTCTTAAGCTATGCCACGATTGTAATAATAACAATAATTGATCACTTATTAATTTAAAGAATAATTATAATAATATTAATCTCAGGGTTCTTTGTTTCATGTAAGGAAATGCTCGGCAGTAGTGTGTTGTCGCATATGACTGGCATTCTGGTCGGCTATAGGAAACATTTATTTTACTTAATTCAATGTGTCTTCATCTCTCATATCCACTGCTATATTATTTAAAGAGATGATAATTCTGTTCAATAATGACGTATAATTTTGAATAACACAGCCCTTTTTTTTTTTTTTTAGAATCTCAGTCAGAATAATAAAAAGACAAGGGTGCTTTTTGTGTCCTTCCATCATCCATGACAACACAATAATATAACTAAGATTTATTACTTAGACAATTTAACTAAATGGGAATGGAATAATGTGCAACCAAAGTTAATGGTTTGGGAATAAATTCATTTTTTTTTTTTATACAAAGGTGAATGTTTAGTCTTAAGTTTTCAACTCCATAAATAATTATCATTAAACTAAAATACAATGACATATTCCGATCTGCTTAACTTTATTTATCTGGTATATTAAGTTTTTAAGAATTTGGAATGATTTCGGACTCAAGAAAAGGTTTTGCAAATATTGTGCAAACACTTATATTTAGCATATAAAAACAAAAAAATGAATCTACAACAAATTTTAACAAGACTATAATTTATTATTATCACAAAAAAAAATATATGAACATTTATTCAATAATCCCATAGTAATACAAAAATATAAAATATAACTGACATTAATCTGTATACTCTTTGGTTATGGACTAGAGGTTACTACTTCTCCTGTATGCAATCGTATGGATTGATTAACTAAAAATACATTTCATTACCAATACATTGTTTATTAAATTTTGGTAACCTTGTAGAAGCTTTTATTCAAAATTATTGACTAACTATTTTTGTTTTTGTTTGTTTGTTTTTTTTTAAAAAAAAAGATTAATCCCATCATATGCAATACGCAAAATATTAAATTTATTTCTAATACATTTACTTTATTTATGGTCTTTAATGGGATAACCTATTCTAATTATAGGCCAGTTATCAGAAGTTACACTTACCATCTTACATTTAACTTAATGCTAACTTAAGTTATGATACAAATTTTATTCATACGTATAATTTTAAATATGAGTATTATTTAATTACTAACCAGAATTAAATATTGCATTTGAATATTCCTTCAGTAAATAAGCGTTTTAAATTACGCAATTTTAATTACTTTCTCCATTGATTTACTTGTCAAATACTAGCAATATTTAGCAGCACAATACAGATATTGACCCTAGTTACTAACGCACTATTTATACTAAAGTGGATCTTGAGGAACTAACACCTCCAATATAACCTTTATCTTGCCCGAACTTTCAAAATTAAGCACAATAATCAACACCTTCCATGGTGGAGCTATCTTTATTTTCTCATGAGGAATATGGAATAACCACGAAGGTCTGTAGAGTAATCTACTACATTAAAATATTTTGGTGGTTTCTTGCCTCTTACTTGGGCATACAACGAACACACACCAAATACAATCCTCTCCTGGGATTTAAACGAATGAAACATACTAAATGCTAGATAAATTTTTGATCGTCCTATCTATGAGAATCGATCACTTGGGCTATAAACATACCCGAACATTATATTTAAAATCTTCCTCTCATGGAAAACAAAGCTTTTGGGGAGATCATTTTTCATCCCACAAAATAAATACATTATAATTATTACCTATGCGAATATTAAGCATATACCAATGCTATATCTGGGCAGGATAAGTAAATACACTGATCATAATAAACTTATGTTACCGGGTATACTTTGATCAACATCTGAAATCAATGGACATCATAGAATAAAAGTATAATAATTTTAATTTTAATAAAGAAACATTCAAAAATAGTTGGTAGCATACTATCTTAAACTAAATAAAGTGGATGTGTTATTTAAGAATAATTAGGAATAAATTTCTCAATTAATGCAGTATAAATTCATTTCAACTTTAACAAGAAATATTTTGTTATAGCATTTTTTTTTTTTTAGTTACTTCTGATAATTTTCAATATTTATTTTACCCCTTAAATATCTAAATATTTTTTTTCTTTTACGTATCTAACATACAAAATTTCTACCTACAATTGTATGTACTAATTAAAACATATTTTATAGATTTTTTTTTTTCGTGTTAAATATCAACTTAACCTATAATAATTATATTAAAACATACCTTTGTTATTACAAGGCTATTAAATATCACTTGACCATACAGACTTTAATCTATGTGATATAAAAAAAAATACATATCATTTATAACTTAGTTTTAAACAATCATTAATTAACAAGTGCATACTCTCTCATTAGAAAATGTTTTTTCTGTTGAGCAATTGGTCCAGGTGAAGAGCTTTATCCAGTCGTATTTCATGAAGCAAGTTTAAAAACAATAAACGCATGGTATTATTTCCTTTAAATAAAAGTTTTCTCTTATTTTGTGTGTTTAATAAATTAGGTAAAAAAACATATAGCAGAATTGAAGATTAATTCTTACTTGAATTAAACTACTACAATTTTGGGATCCAAGGAAATAAAATATACATATTCTAACATAACGAACAGTTGACGATAGACGATAAACATACACAATATTTTTTTTTTTATTGACGATACGTATACTTATTAGCTAGCTTACTTATGGACGAAAATGCGCAATTTTCCGAGAGATTATTATGATAATAACTACAGTCAATTTACGTGTACATAAAGTTTTAATAATTCCAACTGATGTATAATATAATATATCATTTATTTTTATCATTAAGTCACTAAGATATTTGGTTTTGTTCATACTTTAGGAATTATAATTTTTTTTTTTAAAGGTAACTTCTCCGTAAGAATGCCCCTATATAACTTTTCCTATATTTACTCTGAGAAAGTTTATATTTTTTTTTTATATATTTTTTTTTTTAATATACAGGTGCATAATTTAATCTTATTTATCATTATTATTATTTCCAGACAATTCTTGGTGAATAAAACATATTTTACCGTATGTAACTACATTACTTGTAAAGGCAGACAATATTGAGAAAGAGCGCGAAAATGTTTCTAGTTGATTTTCCTTGGTTTCAAAATATTTCTTTCAATTATTATTATTATTTTTTTCTTTCTATACCAAGAAAATATCAATAAATGACATAAAGTTAATAAATAATTAATCTTTTCTTGGAAATCACTTCTTTTCCTTAATTTAGATATAATATAATTTTTTCGTGACTCTTTTAGTTAATTCTGTCATTTTTAACTTTAGCATGAGACAATAAATTTTTAAGTATAAAAGGTCTTTAAATAGGTAGATGGCAAAGAAAATCAGGATATCTTATCAAAAAAATTTAGCCACACATTATATTATTAAAATTTTACTTTGATTACATTTATTTCTGCAAAATAAAAATGAAAAAATTGAGTTACCAAATTTCAGCACTGTTCCTTTTTTGAAAACTAAAAGAAGACTATATTTTTCCAAAAAAAATGATCTTGATTATGAAATTGGTTGTTTCGTTTTGTTGCTGTTTTTTTTTTTTTTACTTTAGCGACCTCTTCCAGAAAAATAATCATTTGATTATAACATAAACAAAAGAAGGGAAAAACCTATTACAATCATATAGTTTTAGTATTATTTACCTGGATTACAAAGTAATTTGACAATATAAAAAAATAATAAATACATTAAATTAACAATCAGTGATGTATAATTCTTTAAACATTATATTTTTTTTTTCTTTCTTTTTTTTTTTTTTTTTTTTTTTTTACAAAAAGAAATTACCAGAAGTTATTGTGCTTTATGATAAGACACTCACCCACTCTCCCCTCTACCCATCCAAAATCAATTACTGTTTAGCTTCAGACGTGTGCTCTTCCGATCTCTCTAATTATTAATATCTCAATTAAATTATTCATGTTCTCTCTTTAAAAATGACATTGAGTTATTAAATCTATTAGTTATTCACCCAAAACATGCCAAAGTGAGTGAATAGCATACTTTATTAATCAATTATTACTATTGTTATTTTATCTTTTTATTTCTTTAAAGAATAGCATTGTTTTCTTACAGAAATAATGTCAAGTAAACCAAGTGTCACA